>CM062818.1:1349029141-1349041641 GCA_031772625.1 Pinus tabuliformis | reverse complement strand
ATCTGTGCTTTTACACAACCAATGCTCTACCCTTGGTTCTTCTGGTTATACATTGAAGCAAAAAGGTAGGCGAGTCACCTCTTTAGCACTAGGCGTGTAGTGTCAGTCTAAACCAAAGGGCTGCTTCCTTCCGAAGGTAGTAAAAAAACCTTGAGTGGTAATCCCCAACAAGCACTTGGCTCAATCTTGGCAATTCATGCAAGACCATGCAATCATCTACAAATTTATGGGAATTTTTCCTAGGGAGACAAAAATTCTCCACTAGATCCAGCTGAAATGGCAACCAAAGGCCCCAATTGAGCTTCGTTTAAGAGCAAAAGGATTCTTTATTGTGATCTTCGAATATCTGGACAATAGGATAAAATACCTAGATAATGGCCCCTATTTCATGAACAACGCAGGGCTTTTTATGAGACATTGGGAACGGTCTTGCTACAATCTAGAAAAGGAGCAATTTCTGGCAACACCCATTTGGGTCAGCCTTTACTCCTTACCAGAATATTTCTGGAAGAGGACATTCGAGAATTAATCGACAACTCTATTGACAATTTTGTGAAAATCTCAAAAATCATCAAATGCCAATGATTTGATGTATATGATCAGATCTGTGTCTATATGAACATCTCCCAACCACTATCGGAATCAGTGGAAATTGAATATCAAGATGATGTCTAGTCTCAACCCTTAGATTATGAACATGTCCCATTCAAATGTTGCATCTGCCATGAGTATGGGCGTATTTCCCAGGATTGTCTACAGTGGCCAAAGGAAAACCAGGCTCCCTCAACCCTTGCTCCTTCGGAAGAATTTCAAGAAGTCATAGGCCAATGATAATCGAACAATAGGGGTCCTCCCAATCATTCCCCTTCGCCTCCCCCACCGACGACCCTGAATTGGCAATATGAAAACCGCTTCGCTCTCCTAGAAGCACCTGCGGAAGAAGAAGATCCAAAAGCCCCATCAAATGTAACTCAACCATAGCAGGCGATGGAAATCAAATCCGGCCTTGAAAACCCTAAGAACAAGTAAACCAATAAAAAAAATCTCCAAAGGCTCAATCAAATGGTAAAGAGATTCAAAGGGTTCTTGCTCAAGTCCAACAAGATTTAGAAACTGACATTAAAATGGATCAACTCAAATTAGATGAGAAGATCATGGTGGCCTTCTTGAGGAACTGGGCCAAGGATGGCTCTGAGGACATACCTCAAGAGAAACTAGACCAATTTCATCAAATCTTCAAAGAATGGGAGCAATGTCAAGCCCCCCCAGAATCTTCCCCTCATTCTGCCCTGGTAGTTCATGAGGAGGATGCCTCCACTCAGTGTGTAGAATCTAGTTCGTGCCTGTATAAAAGGAGAAAAGGTAGGAAACCCACAAGGTACATCATCAAGGAGGTTAAAACTATTATGGTCAACTCAGAGCAAACAATGTCCTCACGAAGTACTACTAGAGATCTCTTCCCCTCCCTCAATGAAAGTAATCTCATGGAACATTCGGGGCCTCAATTCGAAAGGTAAGTTGAGGCACCTCAAGATAGGATCCATCAAGAAAATTGGATACCATAGTTCTTCAGGAAACCAAAGTGACGAATGAGAAGTTAGAGGAAATTTTGCGTTGTTGCTGCCAAGGGGCAGATTGCATGGTTAGTTGGATGCTAAGGGCATGACTAGCGGATAGGATTTTTATGGGATGCTATATCCATAAATTTTAGGTCTTGTATAGCCTTCTCTCATAGCCTTTATATTCAATTTGAATGTATTAGCTCCACAACTCGAGTTTGGTTGATGGGGATCTATGACCCGACGATCCCTGGAGAGAAGGCTAGCTTCCTTTCTAGTCTGCTAAAACTAAAAGGTATTTTGGCCATTGATAATTAGATCCTTACGGGGTACTTCAATATGATCAAGGATCTGAGTGAAAAGAAAGGAGGTGTTTGAAGAATAGACCCCATTTCTAGAGCCTTCCAAGAAACAATTCAAGATCTAGACACGTAGGACATTGAGTTCAACAATGATATTTTTACTTGGAACAACCGTCGGGGAGGTAAGCATCAAATCACCTCGAAGCTAGATCATTTTCTCCTTTCTGATAATATTCTTTAGCAAGATCTATATTTCCAAGCTTATATTCTCCCCTATTTAGGATCTAATCACTGGCCCATTCGGCTAGAAATTGATCTAAGAATGGCTCCAAGGAATAGGCCCTTCCGATTTGAATCATTTTGGCTAGAACGGCTAGACTTCCCCTAGAAGCTTGAAGGATGGTGGCAGGAGATCATGGTCTCTAGGCGTAACCTCATGTAAACATTCCAGCTAAAATTAAAGGAACCAAAAAATCAAATTAAAGATTGTAACATATCCAACTTTGGCAACATTCACAAAGAAAAATGGGCTTTTGAGGGTGAAATGAAAGAAATCCAACAAAGAATCATTCTGGAAGGAAGGACTGAGGAGTTGGAGGCCCAGGAGGCGAGTCTTAGTTTCCCTGGAAGAAAGGAGGAAGTAGGAATAGATCCTTCGAAAGCATAAATCAAGAGTCCAATGGCTCATAGAAGGGGAGCGGAAAACAAATTTTTTCCACCATACAATGATCAAACATAGACAGGTGAACATAATATTTTCCCTCAATGGAAAGAATGGTCAGAGTCTATTCCATCACAAGGATATAAAAGAAGAGTTGTTTACTCAGTTTCAAACCCTACTCCAAGAACCTCAGGAAGATATAATGGAAGCCATCTTCAAGATTAGACAATGTATCCCTCAAGTGGTTTCTGAAGAGAAAAATGAGGCCTTAATGCGTGAAATATTTATTATGGAAGTAGAGGAATGGATTCATGACCTCCCCTCTAATAAGGCCCTGAGGCTGAATGGATTCACTTCAGGCTTATTTAAAGCTTGTTGTCCCTTCATGGGTCCTGAGATCCATGCATTGGTGGAAGAAGCACGCCAATCTCAAAGAATTTGGTCAGGTTTAAAAGCCACCTTTCTGACGCTCATCCCAAGAGAGCGATGGTGGATCCAAATGGATTTAGACCCATTGAACTTTTCAATGTTATATACAAGATAAGCTTAGGCATCATGGTTCACCAACTCAAACTCCTAATGAAATATATCATCAGCCTCGAGAAGATAGGGTTCGTAGAAGGCAGGAAAATAATGGGCGACATCATCACAACTCATGAAATGGTGCACTCACTAAAATATTCTAAATCTCTAGGTATGCTTATCAAACTTGACATGTCAAAATATTTTGATCGCATAAGCTAGAATTATCTCCTTTCTGTAGTTGAAGATTTTAGTTTCTCTCACTCATGGATCACTTGGGTTAAATCTATGATTGAAACCCCCTTCTATTCTATCATTGTCAATGTTTACCCTCTCAGCCTTTCATAGGGGTGAGGGGTCTGAGGTAAGGGGATCCCTCTCCCCCTTCTAATACATCATTGTAGTAGAAGGCTTAAGGATATTAATCAAATATGCCTCCCTTTGAGGCCTCATTCAAGGTTGTGAATCTCTCCAGAAGGCCCCCCCATTTCGCATCAATAATTTGTGGATGACAGCCTGCTCTTCGGTAAGCCAACTTTACGTGAAGCTCGTCAACTAAATTCTGTTGGCATTATGATGCATGTGTTGTACTTGATGGCAACCCTCTCATAGAAGAATATCTCACTTATGTATAACTGGGTGAATCTTCAGAAGAGATATCAGATGTGACTGATGGAGGACAGCTCAAAGGAATCAGATGATGAATCTTGAGAAGAGATATCAGATGTGACTGATGGAGGACAGCTCAAAGGAATCAGATGATAGTTCTAAGTGTGACAAGTTAGCTTTGCCATCAAGTCCAAAGGGGGAGATTGTTGGCATTATGAGATAAGTGTTGTCCTTGATGGCAAACCTCACTGATGACAAATCATAGTACAGAAGGTCAGCAGCAAGGAATTGATGATCAGACTATAAGAAGAAGAGAAAGTTCATACACGCAGGTTCGTTAAGCCCAAGTCGCGTGTACACGCAGGTTGGCTTCAGCAAAAGCGCGTGTATGTGGAAAAGTACCTTTGGTCCATGGCGGTTAGTCCTTGGAAGTTGTGCCTATGGTTTCGGACCATTGTGTCTCGACGGGCGTGTCGATCCCTAGTTTTGAAGTTGATGTATTGGATTTCTATGGTTTTGGCTCTTGGTATTGAACAAGGCCTAAGGCTATATAAGGAGAAGGAAATCATTAGGCAAGTGCATCTGAAATGTCTTGAATATCTGATGAAGCATTAGATCCAGTATGCAGGTTATGGTTGATGGTGCATTGCTTGATCTGAGCTAAGGAGAGATCTCATCGGTTGATGGAGAGCAAGATCTAAGGAGAGATCGGGATCAAATGGTTTGAAATGAACTATCTTTATGATGCTTATTCTAGATCTACATACTGACGCATGTATTGTTCAATAAGTATTATGAGTATGACTGATGTCTGGTACAGCTGCAAGTTATGAGAAATTATTTTTAGATCTGTACGCTGGTTGTCTTTGGCAAAAGTGCGTATACACGCGGGTTTGATTCATCGAAGTAGCGTATACATTGTAAAGCTTGATATTTGAAGTTGCAGATGGATCTGATGGTTATTACAGAGTTCTGTGTCTGCTCTGTTTTCTGGTGACTATTGTTAACAGGGTTTCAGTGATTCAGGGTTTGATGATTGTTTTGAGCTTCAATGATAGTTATGGGTCCAGTATGAAAATTGGATGAAAAGTGGCCTTTCAGATTATGTGTTGTGCTTCAGTGTATCCAGTCTGAAAATTGATGAAACGTGGTACCTGGAGGAGAGAAGATTGTAGGCAAGCACCTACGTACTAGTATCTAAGCTAGTACAAAAGCTAAGGGAGATCTTTGGAGTGTTGTAGCAGGTAGCAGCCTGTGTACTAGTAAATGGATCGGCTAGTACAAAAGCAAAGGGGGTTGTAGCTCCCGTACTGGTATAAGACTGCACCAGTACAAATATTGTAAAAGTATTTTCTTATTAAGAAGAAGATTGAGATGACTTGCAGCAGGTGGTTTTCACCCACATTGGGTTTCCACCTTATATCTTTGTGTTCATGTGTGTGGCTTTTGTGTGATGATCTGTTCTGTTATACTGCACCTGTTTACTGTTAATATGGTTAATAATGTTCTGATGCATTTACTGAAGATAAGCTAACTGAATCATAAGATTTCTGGATATACGCTAGTTGCTTTAGACACAGCAGCGTGTACACGCGGGTTCACTTAATTGAAGTAGCGTATATGTTTTTGAGCATTGAAAAAGTTTTATTGATCTGATAATACTGATTCACCCCCCCCTCTCAGTATTATTTCCAACAATTGGTATCAGAGCAGGTCCTTTGGTAGAAGCTTGATCGCTTGAAGGAGATCCGTGGAACAATGGGAAAGAAGCTTAAGAAGAAAGCTCATAGGAAGAAGAAGACATCTCAGAAGATCTATGACAGTGGGAGAGTCGATTGGGGATTAGGTATAAGAAGTTCTTCAGATTCAGAATCAGATTCAGAATTAGATTCAGAATCATTATCAGATATGAATGTGTTATCCTCTAATGTTCCTGCTATATTTCCTTGTGAAAGTGATGGAAGTGATAGTGAAACTACTGAACATGCTTTTATGGGTGAGCAAGAAAAGTATCAAATAGAGGCAGTATTTAGAAGGCTTACAGACAAAGTTAAAGATCAACAAGATCTACTGAACAAAAGGAATGTGCTTTCAAAGAAGAAGTTACCAAACTAAATGCCCAACTAGAAGAAGGAAACAAGGTAAGAAAGCTACTCAAGGACAAGGAAGACCAATGTCAAAAATTGCAGCATGAAGTGACATCATTAAGAAAAGAAGTCAACGAAAGAAGCACAACCATCAAGAAACTCAAAGATAGATCCAGCTACTATGAAAATCTTGAAGCTACAATCCTCTCACTAAAGGGAGATCTTGAAGAATCAAGGAAGCAAAATGAAGATCTACATCAAGCAATTGAAAAACAAGAAAATGAAGTCATCAGCTTAAAATCTCAACTAGAATGTGCCTTCCGAGTTCGTCAAATGCAGCAGGATCTGAATGAAGAACAAGAAAAGGAGATTCTCAAACTAAGGGAACAAATGGAAGAAGGAAGGAAAGATGAAGAAGATTTGAAAAAGCAATCTCTTGAAAAGGAAGAACAGCTTCAGGTTGAGGTAAATATCTTGAAAGGTAAACTAGAAGAAAAGGATAAGCTTTTACGATTTCAAGATAGTTCTAAAGTCTTGGATGATATTCTTAGTAGTCAAAGGTCTCCTGCTATCAAGACCGGTCTTGGTTTTCATGAATCTGTTGAAGGTGAATCTAGTTCACAAGGTGAGGCAAGGAACTCTAAAGAGAAATCTAAAATGATCAACAAGGAGATGAAAGGTCAACCCCATCAACGATCAAGGAAAGAGACTCCTCAAAGAAAATCTTTTACTCCTCCTATGAATAATGTTGAATGTTATGTATGTCATAATCTTGGACATGTTGCAGCTAGATGTAGAAGAAGGGTTCAAGACCATCATGCAGAAAGATCATCACACTCAAGGTACTTTAATGGATATTGCTTTGCTTGCAATATGTTTGGTCACAAAGCTGCTGATTGCTACAGGAGGAATATGAAACATGTAAGATGTTATGCATGTAACAAGCTTGGACATATAGCAAAGGAATGCAGGAACAAAGGATGGACATCACACCAAAAGGAGAAAACCTCATCATACTTGAAGATATGGAGGAAGAAGGAAGTACAGTCAGCACAATGTACTGAGACACAGCACAGCACAGACATATCAGACTCAGGGGGAGCTGAAAGTGTAAAACTTCAGTGTTCTGAATCTCATACGCAAGTTCCTTAAAGGGAAGTCGCGTATATACGCGAGTTAGACACTGAAAAGTAGCGTATATATCAGTCTGAGGAAAAGCAGTGGGGACAGGCTCAGAAAAGGGATCTGACATGATTCAGTCCATTATTTGCTCTATTGGTTAATTGTTACAGTCTGTTGAGGATGTGTAAAAATGTTTTGATACCTGTAAGATGTCTAGAAGTGTTTTGATCCTAACTTGATGATGATGATGTCTTGATGCTTATTGCTGATATATGCATGATCAGATCTAACAGATGGCACAGGTTGAGGGGAGCATATGCCTTTAATAATTCATTGTTGGCATATTCCTTGGTGATGATTCTTATATGGCTAAATGATATATCTTGCTATGATGTGGTTGTGAGTTGTCTATGATAAAATCTCATATGATTCTTGGGGTTACATAGTTGATGATCAGACCAGATTTATGGTTGATTCTTTGATGATGCATATATGGTGCTTACATGGTGATCTTCATAAGGACAAGGAGAAGTACAAAGCTTGAATATACATCTTCCTCACTTGATGATGGGTCACTCATATACTGCTGTTGTCATATGCATAAAGATCATACAGTTATGATGCAGGCACTCTTATGGATAAGGATTATTGTTGTTGATGATATCAAAAATTTTGTCAAATGAGCTTGAGCTCAAGATACATAGTGTTGATACATGGATGACTCCTCAAAGTCACTGTGTTGGAGACATGATGATGAGTTCATATCTATATGATGATAGGTTGATACTTTCATATGTTGGTTGATGCAGATATTCCCAAGTAATGAGATACTTGGATCATGTAGAGCTTGATGAAATGGCGATGGTGGTTTCACACATGTGAATGACTCTGAATTCTGTTCAAAGGGATGAATTGATGCAGACATACCTTGTTATAGGTTGATGACTTATTCTCTACAGGACATTTACAGGTTGCTGATATGGAAATTGGTATACGCGAGTTGGATAAAGACTATCCGCGTATATACGCTCGTTTATGAAGATACAGTCGCGTATATGATAATTTGGAGGAAATCAGTGGGTCAAACTCAGAATGAGAAGATTCTGATATGGGTCTGACAGAGACCATCTGGCACAGGTTCAGGGGGAGCAGATAATCTTCCAATGATGCATTGTTGGCATTACCTTAGAAGCCTTTGATTCTAGTTCAGAAGTTGTTGTTGATGAAACAAAGTCAGAGGAGAACAAAAGGATCTCTTGGTTGCTGATCTGAATGGTGATTGACAAGATGTTGGCGATATCAGTTATTGGTGACTTTCATAAGTCTTGGTCTAGATTTGTTGTCTCTATGTCATGTATCTCTTTTATGGTGTCAAGGTCATGTAACGGCCTATGTTGGTTTTCCCACTATGCCTGGGATGAAAATGTAATGCTCTTGCCTTATCATGTGTAAACTTCTGATGTATTCCCACTTGGTTGGGTGGATGAGTCAATTTTTGTATATCCTCACTTAGTTGAGAGATGGATGTATGTATGAGTCTTTGGTGATAGGAAGGTCTTTTATGATGTATAGAGTCATGTTCTTCTTGAAGAACATCTTTTGCAGATCTTGCCTACAGTCAGGAAGAGCATGTACAACACACTTCAGCGGTACAGAGATTCAGCATGTACTCAGGGGGAGCATGGACAGATTGGTACACCTTGGCATATACAAAGGGGAGACTATTCAGAGATTTCAGCAGGTACTCAGGGGGAGTATGGACAGTGGAATGATTCAACAAAGGAAGAGAATATCTTGGTCCACCCTTTGCCCTTGATGTCAAAGGGGGAGAGTGATTTGGTGTTGTTGCCATCAAGTCCAAAGGGGGAGATTGTTGGCATTATGATGCATGTGTTGTACTTGATGGCAACCCTCTCATAGAAGAATATCTCACTTATGTATAACTGGGTGAATCTTCAGAAGAGATATCAGATGTGACTGATGGAGGACAGCTCAAAGGAATCAGATGATGAATCTTGAGAAGAGATATCAGATGTGACTGATGGAGGACAGCTCAAAGGAATCAGATGATAGTTCTAAGTGTGACAAGTTAGCTTTGCCATCAAGTCCAAAGGGGGAGATTGTTGGCATTATGAGATAAGTGTTGTCCTTGATGGCAAACCTCACTGATGACAAATCATAGTACAGAAGGTCAGCAGCAAGGAATTGATGATCAGACTATAAGAAGAAGAGAAAGTTCATACACGCAGTTCGTTAAGCCCAAGTCGCGTGTACACGCAGGTTGGCTTCAGCAAAAGCGCGTGTATGTGGAAAAGTACCTTTGGTCCATGGCGGTTAGTCCTTGGAAGTTGTGCCTATGGTTTCGGACCATTGTGTCTCGACGGGCGTGTCGATCCCTAGTTTTGAAGTTGATGGTATTGGATTTCTATGGTTTTGGCTCTTGGTATTGAACAAGGCCTAAGGCTATATAAGGAGAAGGAAATCATTAGGCAAGTGCATCTGAAATGTCTTGAATATCTGATGAAGCATTAGATCCAGTATGCAGGTTATGGGTTGATGGTGCATTGCTTGATCTGAGCTAAGGAGAGATCTCATCGGTTGATGGAGAGCAAGATCTAAGGAGAGATCGGGATCAAATGGTTTGAAATGAACTATCTTTATGATGCTTATTCTAGATCTACATACTGACGCATGTATTGTTCAATAAGTATTATGAGTATGACTGATGTCTGGTACAGCTGCAAGTTATGAGAAATTATTTTTAGATCTGTACGCTGGTTGTCTTTGGCAAAAGTGCGTATACACGCGGTTTGATTCATCGAAGTAGCGTATACATTGTAAAGCTTGATATTTGAAGTTGCAGATGGATCTGATGGTTATTACAGAGTTCTGTGTCTGCTCTGTTTTCTGGTGACTATTGTTAACAGGGTTTCAGTGATTCAGGTTTGATGATTGTTTTGAGCTTCAATGATAGTTATGGGTCCAGTATGAAAATTGGATGAAAAGTGGCCTTTCAGATTATGTGTTGTGCTTCAGTGTATCCAGTCTGAAAATTGATGAAACGTGGTACCTGGAGGAGAGAAGATTGTAGGCAAGCACCTACGTACTAGTATCTAAGCTAGTACAAAAGCTAAGGGAGATCTTTGGAGTGTTGTAGCAGGTAGCAGCCTGTGTACTAGTAAATGGATCGGCTAGTACAAAAGCAAAGGGGGTTGTAGCTCCCGTACTGGTATAAGACTGCACCAGTACAAATATTGTAAAAGTATTTTCTTATTAAGAAGAAGATTGAGATGACTTGCAGCAGGTGGTTTTCACCCACATTGGGTTTCCACCTTATATCTTTGTGTTCATGTGTGTGGCTTTTGTGTGATGATCTGTTCTGTTATACTGCACCTGTTTACTGTTAATATGGTTAATAATGTTCTGATGCATTTACTGAAGATAAGCTAACTGAATCATAAGATTTCTGGATATACGCTAGTTGCTTTAGACACAGCAGCGTGTACACGCGGGTTCACTTAATTGAAGTAGCGTATATGTTTTTGAGCATTGAAAAAGTTTTATTGATCTGATAATACTGATTCACCCCCCCCTCTCAGTATTATTTCCAACAAATTCCATCCTGAAAACTTTCCAACAAGCCTCAGGAATGGTTGTCAATGAGGATAAATCAGATATCTTCTCTTCAATACCCACATGAGGGTTCAAAATCACTTGGCAAGGTCCCTGGTTTTCCAATTGGCTATTTTCCTAACACTTATCTAGGGATCCCTTTGATCCTTAATTCACTAAGAACATCTTGTTGGAAATATCTTCTGGAACGCTTGGATCGAAAACTCTCAAGTTGGACCTTCAGGATTCTGAACTCGACAGATAGACTCACTCTTTTGAAATCTATCCTGTAATTTTCTCCCCATTTTTCAACTCTCATCTCTCTCAGCCCCAAAGAGCATTTACAAATATCTTGTCGCAAAGTTCCATAAGTTCTAGTGGTCAGGTGCCCAATTGGTAGGAAATGGTCATTGGTTGCTTAGAACAAGCTTTGTAAGCCTAAATTTTATGGGGGTAGTGGGATGAAAGATCTAGAGACTTTATCAAAGGCTATTGGTGCCAAGATTTGGTGGAAATGGTTTCAAGGAGGACACGAAACATGGAAAACACTATGGACACACAAGTACAGTCAGAAATGCATCCGAGATCCTCTGTCAGACTCCAGAACTTGCCCATTTGATCCTCAATTTGGACCTTGGCCAAAGAAAGAAGACACTTAATTTTGAAGAACAAATTCTAGGAGATATGTAATGGTCATAAGGCCATATTTTGGTAGGAAGCATGATGCAACATCCCAAATTAGCACATTATGAAAATCTCAGGGACCTCTAGACCTTTTCCTCCCATTTAGGGGCAGTGCACATTAATTTTTTTTTGTATTGCATCAAACCCTCCCTCTAGGTGTATGGAATGGAAGACACAATATCATTGGCCCGACCGCGACCCACCCCTCCCTTGGGATGAGTTGATTAATCTTCTTCAACAATGCCACATATTGTCAAGTGAAGATCCAGACAAACTCCATTGGGGACACCTATAGAGTGGATGTTTTCGGTAAAGGAAGCATATGCCATCCTATCCACTAATGAGACTCCCGATCCAGACCCTCTCTGGAAGTGAATTTGGTACTCGGGCCTCTGGCCCTCGGTAGCCTTTTTTCTCTGGCTAATTGGACATGGAAAACTCCTAACATGGGACAAAAATTGAAAAAAAAGCTTCAAATGTCCATCGCGGTGTCCCATTTGCTTAAATGAGGAGGAGATAGTGGATCACCTTCTGAAATCACGCCGAGTGGCGGGTGAGCTCTAGATGCAAGTAGATTATAGTTTTAGAACCCAAGATCATTCAACGAATAGTATGAAAGAATCCTTGGAATTATGGTGTTGGAACTTGTTCAAAAATTCAATTGTCAATAGAGCATGGCACTTATCCCACTTGTGGAACCTTTGGAAAGCTAGGAATAAAGTGGTCTTCCACTCGGATCCTATACGAATTAATCACATTTGGTAATCTACTAAGTGCAACATCAAAGACACCATCCTTGTGGAATGATGGGAGGATGATGATTGGAAGGAGGATGGAAGAGAGTCCCATATTCTTCAAGACCTAAATCTCACCCCCCTGCTTCCTCTCTGGCTATTTCTCGTCAGTGGTCAACGGCAAGGCCTTCGGCATAAAATCTTCTCTGACCCCCTCAGGGCTTCGTCAAATTGAATTTTGATGGTGCCTTAAAGGGTAATCCCAATCCTGCAAGTCTGGGTAGACTAATCTGGGATGCAGAAGGGAAGTCTCTTCAAGTATTTTCTACGATGTGTGGGACTGCTACCAATATGTTGCATAACTTTTAGTTTTAAAGAAGGGTCTCCACCTTTCATCAGCAATGGGTCTTTCAAATCTCGAGGTCTCAGGTGACTCTCAGCTAGTAATCTCTATTCTTTAAAAACTGATCAATGGTTCTCCTTTGGATAAGGTGGTCAAGAGTTGGAGACTAATAATTTATTTGTGAGAAAATCCAGGCTTGTTTTCCCCTCCTTCGACTAAGTAATCACAAAGCATGTTAGGAGGCTAGGGAATCAAGCTACAGATA
>CM062818.1:1348513973-1349029041 GCA_031772625.1 Pinus tabuliformis | reverse complement strand
TAGGAATCATGGCATTCAAACTTATATAGCTTTGTTTGACAATATTAAACTCTTTCAATTTTAGTTGGCATATAATGCAGTTAAGTGACCAACAGATCTGGTTTTCCATTGGGCAAGTTGAAGCACTAACAATATGATACTTGTATGTAACCTGCCTTAAAAAAATGGTAGAAAAAATCCTGCCAAACTTACCAAAAAAAACTAATTAAAAGCCAATAAACACTTTTGTATATTAAAAAAAAAAACTAAAAAATATAACTAAAATAAATATGGAAAAATATCTATTTTTATTTTATCTATATTTTTATTAATATCCAAAATCAACCATTTAAAAATTATATACTATTATAAAATAATATATTATTAAAAAATATAAATTAAAAAACTCTATATATTCAAAAATGTAAAAATATAAAATTATTTTTTTAATAGTAAAAAAATATATTATAATCATAATAATATCTTTACAAAAATAAATCATAATAATTAAAAATTATAATTTCACGGAAACCAAAACAAATATCAATAAATTTTTACTCACACTTGTCACTGAGCCAAAACAAATAACAACTTCACTATTAATTTTTACTCTATTCTCTACGTTGCAATTCTTTAACTAATTAAAACCATGTCAAGGAAAGAATCCGAATCTTGGTTTGCAGTAAGCTTGCTTGTGGAGGCGTTAAGATGAAGATCATTCAATTGAGAATGGCAATGTTGAAATTACACCGATGCCTTTCGGTCCTGCAAAAATGGCCTGGACAAATTCACTTTGGGGTGTATTTTCTTGTAGTTCCCTGGGCAAATGTTTTGCGGCAAATCGTTGAAACAACAGATGGAAAAGGTCAAGCAACCAGTGCCGGCAATTATGCGACAGAGCAAAGACGAGAAACTATGCTATAACATTCTCAATCATATTCAGAAGATAAACATTCTCAATCAAAATGTATGAATTGAACCAATTTGTGAGCCAATTTAAATTGATGTTGTTAGATTTAGCAATCTAGATATGTACGATTAGTTGAAGATATGCAATGTTGCCAACATGTCTCTGTTTATTGATGTAGAATGGTCAAGCAAGCAAAGCTGAAGGAGAAAGAGGCAATTAAGAAGAAAGAAAGAAATGAACAGAAGAGATGGAACAGAAATGGCTGGAACAGGAACTGAAAAGGGAGAAGATGAAACAGGTTAGTTGAATTCTTATAAAAGAATGCAAGCTTTAAAAGATAATGTTTGGAGCTTTTACTAACATTTCTTATTGCAATTTTAAGAAAAGGAACAAGCTCGTGCTCAGAAGGAAGCTATTATTCAAGTAAGATTTTCAGGCCACACTGCTTTCTTTGATTGCTTGTCAAAATAGATTTGCATCATTTTTAATCCAAATTCTCATGCAAATATGAAAGTGGGAAATTGGCAATGTTGATTTGCTCTGTGAGATTATCAAAATTATGAGGACATGTTACCCCTATATTGAATTTATCATGTTGTTTATTTATTTGATTTCACCAACATGTTTCCCAATTTTTCAGTCTTCTATTTCTGTAGTATATGTGGAATATTGTCTTACATTATTACAGTCAAACTCAAATTCAATCAGGAAACCTCTTTTTCCCAACCATTATACAAGTCTGATAGGAAACACATCTACTCTGCATTCCATGAGGGCACCATATATAGTTGATAACATCGTTGGTTGTCTTGAATTAGGAGAAAGAAAAGAAACGGCAACAAGAAGAGGTAGGAAAAAAACAGAAACAACGTGAAAAGGGAAGAAGCTGAGATGAAAAAACAACTTGCAATACAAAATAGGCGGCACTCAATTGAATAACTTTGATTTTTTGGTGCACACAGGTCCCACCTGGAAGCTTGGCACAATATTAATTGGAGATTTTCTCCACAAGGACATCTAAGTTGGGGTATCCGACATAAACCCAAAGTTGCATTGTTCAATGAACTTCGTTTGATGGGGGCATCTGCTGAAGCTATTGCATTGGCAAAAGTGCAATCCTCTACTAGGCTCCATAATAAGAGAAGAAAGCTTTTGCAGTTTGATCACAGCTACAAACCTGATTATTATGGAACCTTCTCAAAGAAAAGGAGAAGATACTTTGCATAGTCTGAAGGCTGTTAATTATTAAAGAAAGATATAGTGTTGTTAACGTTGATAGACTACGATGAAAAATATATGTATCACCTTGAAGCTCAGGATTCCTAATCCTGCACTACGTGAGAGGGAGAAAAGCTAAGATTTATACAAGTCCGATAGGAAACACATCTACTCTGCGTTCCATGAGGGCACCATATATAGTTGATAACATCGTTGGTTGTCTTGAACCAGGAGAAAGAAAAGAAACGGCAACAAGAAGAGGTAGAAAAAAAAACAGAAACAACGCGAAAAAGGAAGAAGCTGAGATGAAAAACA
This sequence comes from Pinus tabuliformis, assembly GCA_031772625.1. Lineage (NCBI taxonomy): Eukaryota > Viridiplantae > Streptophyta > Pinopsida > Pinales > Pinaceae > Pinus > Pinus tabuliformis. Next base: position 1,349,026,619 of record CM062818.1, on the reverse strand, counting down.
ACTTGCAATACAAAAACAGGCGGCACTCAATTGAATAACTTTGATTTCTTGGTGCACACAGGTCCCACCTGGAAGCTTGGCACAATATTAATTGGAGATTTTCTCCACAAAGACATCTAAGTTGGGGTATCCGACATAAACCCAAAGTTGCATTGTTCAATGAATTTCGTTTGATGGGGGCATCTGCTGAAGCTATTGCATTGGAAAAAGTGCAATCCTCTACAAGCAAAAAATGAACTTATGGTGATGTTGAAGATCATGAGTTCATGGCAAAGAACCTTGCGAATGACTGGGAAGAATTTTTAAGTGATAGTTTGCCCGGCAATAATGGAAAATACCACTACACAAGAGAAACTAGCTCATAATAAGAGAAAAAGCTTTTGCAGTTTTATCATAGCTACAAACTTGATTATTATGGAACCTTCTCAAGAAAAGGAGAAGATACTTTGCATAGTCTGAAGGCTGTTAATTATTAAAGAAAGATATAGTTTGTTAACGTTGATACACAATGAAAAACATATCAATCACCTTGAAGCTCATGGATTCCTAATCTTGCACTAACAGCGAGAGGGAAAGTTTCTGTTTTTGACTGTCTGGCTTTAATGCATTGATAGCATTAGCCTCGAAATCATTTCAGGAAGGATTGTCCTTTGGACTATGAGATTGATAGCGACATTTTTGGTAAAGAGTATTATTTCAATATTTTTGTAAGCTTTTCTTAATCTGTTAAATCACTTAGTTAGATCCCCGGAAAGCCTTTCTGACTGCGACAAGGGATAATGAGGAAGAAAAGATTGAGGTTGAGACAAAGAATTTAAATCTGAAGAAGATGATGATAGTGACGGTTTTTTTTTTTACCTAATGGATATCTTTATGAAGCTGAGGTAAATTCTAGAGAAATAATTATTTGATGAGGTTCTTTAATCAGGAGTACATAAAAGACCTTTGCCCTCATTTTAATATTTCTTGTTGTAATGCCCAAGTTTTCTTGGGGTAATTAAGAGGGTTCATCACGTTGTAGTGTTGCTGGAATTTACCTCAAAATAATGTTTTTATGGAAGTTGGTATATAAGTTGAGTGCAACCATAGTTTCTTTGGGGATGTATGGAGTTGAAGATAATTTTGTTGGCCTTGATCGTGCCATATGCTGTCCTAGTGTTATGACTGTCTTATATTTTAAATGTAGTCAAGAATGGTCATATCATCATTTGGTTCTTTTCAATGTTCACCAATATTTGGTTTGTTTTTCCTTACCAGAGCCACTGAAATTTTCTGTAGTAGCCTATGAATGCTAGGGTTGTATCACAATTGGAGAGTCAGCCCACAAACATAGTTCAACAAGGTTTACTCTTTATTCTAGCCAGAATTTTAAGTTTCTATTTATTCTTTTTAGATGGAATTTATGCATTTCGTTACTGTTGTTCATGTAAGCATATGTACATGTGTAGGTTGTGACCCTGGTGATGAATCTGTTGATGTTGGTGGGGATGAGATGCCTGCAACAAACTTCGCTAGTGTTGATATTGAGAAAGAGACGACAGTAGTTAGCATCGAATGTAGTAGCTCACGCAGTGATTATGGATCTTTCTCTAGTGGTATTGTCTTTGGACAAGAATTGAGCCTTTTGATGTTTCTCAAGTGGTATTCTGTTTTTGAGTTCATTCATTTACTTTGGTCATTCTTTTTTATCAGATTCTATTCTAATTTTATGACTGTCTTATATTTTAAAAGTAGTCAAGAATGGCCATATCGTCATTTGGTTCTTTTCAATATTCACCAATATTTGGCTTGTTTGTCCTTATGAGAGCCACAAACATTTTCTATAACAGCTTGTGAATGCTAGGGTTGTATCACAATTGGAGAGTCAGCCCAAAAACGTAGCCCAACAAGGTTTACTCTTTATTCTAGCTAGAATTTCAAGTTTCTACTTATTCTTTTTAGATGGAATTTCTGCATTTTGTTACTGTTGTTCATGTTAAGATGTACATGTGTAGGTTGTCACCGTGGCTCTGTGTTCAAATATGGAATTCGCTACAGAACGTGAAAAAGGAAGAAGCTGAGATGAAAAACAACTTGCAATACAAAAACAGGCGGCACTCAATTGAATAACTTTGATTTCTTGGTGCACACAGGTCCCACCTGGAAGCTTGGCACAATATTAATTGGAGATTTTCTCCACAAAGACATCTAAGTTGGGGTATGCGACATAAACCCAAAGTTGCATTGTTCAATGAATTTCGTTTGATGGGGGCATCTGCTGAAGCTGTTGCATTGGAAAAAGTGCAATCCTCTACAAGCAAAAAACGGACTTACGGTGATGTTGAAGATCATCAGTTCATGGCAAAGAACCTTGCGAATGACTGGGAAGAATTTTTAAGTGATAGTTTGCCCGGCAATAATGGAAATACCACTACACAAAGAGAAACTAGGCTCCATAATAAGAGAAGAAGCTTTTGCAATTTGATCATAGCTACAAACTTGATTATTATGGAACCTTCTCCAAGAAAGGAGAAGATACTTTGCATAGTCTGAAGGCTGTTAATTATTAAAGAAAGATATAGTGTTGTTAACGTTGATAGCACAATGAAAAACATATGAATCACCTTGAAGCTCTGGATTCCTAATCCTACATTACACGAGAGGGAAATTTTCTGGTTTTGACTGTCTGGCTTTAATGCAGTGATAGCATTAGGCCTCGAAATCATTTCAGGAAGGATTGTCCTTTGGACTATGAGATTGATAGCGACATTTTTGGTAAAGATTATTTATCAATATTTTTGTAAGCTTTTCTTAATCTGTTAAATATCTTTAGTTAGATCCCCGGGAAAGCCTTTCTGACTGCGACAAGGATAATGAGGAAGAAAAGATTGAGGTTGAGACAAAGAATTTTAAATCTGAAGAAGATGATGATAGTGACGGTTTTTTTTTACCTAATGGATATCTTTATGAAGCTGAGGTAAATTCTAGAGAAATAATTATTTGATGAGGTTCTTTAATCAGGAGTACATAAAGGACCTTTGCCGTCATTTTAATATTTCTTGTTGTAATGCCCAAGTTTTCTTGGGGTAATTGAGGGTTCATCACGTTGTAGTGTTGCTGGAATTTACCTCAAAATAATGTTTTTATGGAAGTTGGTATATAAGTTGAGTGCAACCATAGTTTCTTTGGGGATGTATAGAGTTGAAGATAATTTTGTTGGCCTTGATCGTGCCATATGCTGTCCTATTGTTATGATTGTCTTATATTTTAAATGTGGTCAAGAATGGTCATATCATCATTTGGTTCTTTTCAATGTTCACCAATATTTGGTTTGTTTTTCCTTACCAGAGCCACTGACATTTTCTGTAGCAGCCTGTGAATGCTAGGGTTGTATCACAATTGGAGAGTCAGCCCACAAACATAGTTCAACAAGGTTTACTCTTTATTCTAGCGAGGATTTTAAGTTTCTATTTATTCTTTTTAGATGGAATTTATGCATTTCGTTACTGTTGTTCATGTAAGCATATGTACATGTGTAGGTTGTGACCCTGGTGATGAATCTGTTGATGTTGGTGGGGATGAGATGCCTGCAACAAACTTCGCTAGTGTTGATATTGAGAAAGAGACAACAACAGTTAGCATCGAATGTAGTAGCTCACGCAGTGATTATGGATCCTTCTCTAGTGGTATTGTCTTTGGACAGGAATTGAGCCTTTTGATGTTTCTCAAGTGGTGTTCTATTTTTGAGTTCATTCATTTACTTTGGTCATTCTTTTTTATCAGATTCTATTCTAATTTATTATTGTCTTATATTTTAAATGTAGTCAAGAATGGCCATATCGTCATTTGGTTCTTTTCAATATTCACCAATATTTGGCTTGTTTGTCCTTATGAGAGCCACAAACATTTTCTATAACAGCTTGTGAATGCTAGGGTTGTATCACAATTGGAGAGTCAGCCCAAAAACGTAGCCCAACAAGGTTTACTCTTTATTCTAGCTAGAATTTCAAGTTTCTACTTATTCTTTTTAGATGGAATTTCTGCATTTTGTTACTGTTGTTCATGTTAAGATGTACATGTGTAGGTTGTGACTGTGGCTTTGTGTTCAAATATGGAATTCGCTACCCAGTTTATGATAAAAAAGAAACACTAGTAAAGAAACAAAATTACATAAAACGCTGACCTATTTCTTCTATATTATTATTTCTTATACCATTGCCTTACGGCGTTTTCTTTGCAACATGTGGTGCAAATGCTAGTTTTTACTCTATTCTCTACGTTGCAATTCTTTAACTAATTAAAACCATGTCAAGGAAAGAATCCGAATCTTGGTTTGCAGTAAGCTTGCTTGTGGAGGCGTTAAAAAACAAATTACGACCAAGTTTTCAGACATCGTCGTTTCCGGGGATCAAACGCGGATCACAAGCGTGACAGGCGGGCATTTTTTAGATTTTAGAATCTGTGTAGGGGTTAGGTTATTGTTTTGACTTGTTTTATAAAATTTATAATTTATAATTTATTTTGTAGTGTGATTTAGATATAATATTGATTTTTTATATGTTTATTGATTAAATTTAAATAGAGTCCCAAGGGATAGTTCAAATGGTCGAGTTCCCGTTGCTAAGCACTTTTCCATCTGGGAGGTCAGGGGGTCAAATCTCCTCGACGCCCTCGGGGTTAGGCCTGTTAAGAAAAGTTGAAGATAGAAATTGTTTTGAAAAAATTAAATTAAATTATATTCCAAGAAACATATAAATTCAACTAATTTTTGCACAATAATTACATTAGTATTAAAAATGTGATAGTGATTTTACTTTTATTGATATAATTTTACAATATAAATTAAAAGAATGTGACTTCTTGTGAATTAAAATAAGTATTTTGAGTCGAAATAAAATGGAGAGAGTAATGTAAATTAAAATAAGTATTTTGAATCAGTGTAAAATGGAGAGAGTATCAATCCTTGTACTTTTGCATATTAGGATAGAGTTCTCATATTTTATTTTGGTGAGTTATTATTAATGTAATCTACATTAGCAATCTAAAATACATAAGAAAATAAAGAATAATATTAATAGTGGGCATTATTATATTATATTGTATTAGCATTTTTAAATCAATGTTTTATACGCATTAATACTTAATTAGTTTAACTATTAACAACTGATTTCTTACATGTTATTTATCTGGAACTAATTATGTTACTTTTTTTATTCATATAAATGAATTGAATTGAATCTACTTCATTATGTTAATAACATGTTTTTTTCATAGAGTTTTCAAAATTTTAATTATCTATTAGTAATAATTAGATGAATGGTAGGGATTTAATCTCCATAGAATATTTTAGAATATGCATTGTAAGATAAACAAATCATTGGTTGAAATTTATCTCCAAAGTAGTTGTGCTCTTTTTACTCTTTTAGTTAAATTGATTAATTAAAAAAAATTGTCATATGATATTGATAAAGTATGACACTGACCCATGATATTGTAACAAAGCTTATTTACAAATTAAAAATCTCTATAATAAAATATGAGTAACTTGTTCGATGCTTTTAAAATATATATATATATATATAGAGCTTATATATTAATTATTTTTATAATTAATAATAATTTAATTAGTTTTTTATAAAAAAAAATTATAATAACATAAAATGTATCATGAAATACTTAGGTGTTTTGATGTTTATTATAAATTAATGTCTATGGGGAATGATTTAATTTATATGGCTATATTAATTAATGCCTCTTTCGCAACTAGGATACTAAGAATCTATTTCTTAATGTTAACTAAATATATGAGTAAGTTGAAAGTAAAAGTTGAGGCCATACTACTTTTTTTTCAGAAGAAAAAGTGTAATATATTCATATAAGAAGATTACATAGAGCAAATGCAAGAAGCATATGCAGTCATATAAGAAGATTACATAGAGAAAATGCATAAAGCAAATGCAGAAACGTGGACCATATATGTTTGTGATTATGTTTATGTAAGAAATGTTTTGTGTTTTTTATAATTTTGATATAAAGAAAAAAAGACATTAACTGCCTTGGTTTTACACTAGATATTATTAGTATAAATTGTATTCATATATTGATAGATTTGAATCTCTAATTTAGTAAAAATTAAATCCCACACAAAATACAAAATTACGAGAATAATAAATTGTATTCATGTATTGATAGATTTGAATCTCTAATTTAGTAAAAATTAAATCCTATACAAAATACAAAATTATGGGAATAATAAATTGTATTCATGTATTGATAGATTTGAATCTCTAATTTAGTGAGAATTAAATCCCACACAAAATAGAAAAATACGGGGCGGCTAAATTCCATGCTTACATTAAGATTACAGGAATAATAAATTGTATTCATGTATTGATAGATTTGAATCTTGTATTCATGTATTGATAGATTTGAATCTCTAATTTAGTGAGAATTAAATCCCACACAAAATAGAAAATGTATTGATAGATTTGAATCTCTAATTTAGTGAGAATTAAATCCCACACAAAATAGAAAAATACGGGGCGTCTAAATTCCATGCTTACATTAAGAACGAATATCAGAGTTAACATCGAACTGATCTATGGAGGAAACTTGTAACCTCCTTTTTGTGCTCTTTCTCATCACTACCCAGACTACAGTACTCTCGCTCATCTTTCTCTATTATTATAGCTGAATTCCTTTCACGGTTCCCATGTGGGATAAAGTACGCTACTCTTCCCGATTCCCCAAATCTGAGCTTATCTTCTTTTTTATAATTCTTTTTACCCAGGTTTACATTGTAAGTCAAGACAAAACAAGTGGAGAGGGATAAAATAAGTGTAATCATTAAATCTTATAGAGATTGGAGAGGGAGAATTAATGTGGCGGTACTTCTTGACTATTAGAGGTTGATATATCACATCTTAAGGGCGAGGTTATATTTCATTGTAATAAGTTATTATTATATTTATAAGTCAAGAATTTAAATTATATTATGTTTTTTATTTGAAAAACAAGAAAGTGATAATAATAGTTATTTTATTTTATTTTATAAAATATTTTAAAATTATTTTTGTGTAGTTAAGAGTTTGTTTTATTCGGATTTAAGAAATTAGTTAAGGTTTGAAGGTAGTATTTGACCAAAATGAAAGTTTACTGGTGACTTTGAAACGTTGTCAAGGAAACTGGTTAACAATGGAAGATTTAGAGGTATTTGGCCAAAGTGGTAATTCCAAGTCACATGGTTTTCTTTGAATAAATCAATCTACATTGGCAGATTGCAACCAATGATAATTGTCATCATTCTTAATTTGACAACTTAATTATGATACATTTTCTCATTCTAAAAAAATGTTGTATTATGTTATTCTTTTTAAAAAATTCTCCAATTATAATTTTAAACTAATTATATACACTTCTATATAATATATTTATTTTCGATCAGTTTTTTTAAATAAATAAAAATTACACACATACCATTAATTAATGCAATAAAATGATCTTCAACTAAGAAAAAAAACTATCATATAAATCTTAAATGAAACAATTTAAAATTTGAGCAAACTCTTTAAAAATTAATTAACAATTCTACATATAAAAAAACCCCAAAAAATATAAATAAAACGAATATGGAAAAATATCCATTTTTATTTTTACCTATACTTTTGTTAATATCCAAAATCAACCAGTTAGAAATTATATACTCTTACACAACACTTATTTATTAGAAAATATAAAATTACAAATTATAACAAATATGGAAAAATATCCATTTTTATTTTTATCTATACTTTTGTTAATATCCAAAATCGACCACTTATAAATTATATACTATTACAAAACACTTATTTATCAGAAAATATAAAATTACAAATTATTTTTTTAATGGTAAAAATTATATTATATTCATAATAATATTTTAAAAAATTAAACAATTTAAAATTATATTAATTTCACTAAACCTAAACAAATATCAATAATTTTTTACTCTACAGTTGTTACTAACCCAAAACAAACAAGTGTTACATTATAGTTAGTACTTTCCACTTAGTTTAAATATTGCAATTTGATAGAATATTATTGTGCAATGCATTTAAATTGTCCACTAAAGATGCATATATTGTTGTGCAATACATTAATAATGCATTGGAATTAGTTGGCCCTGAAGATGAACCACATTTTAACTATAAATTAACAAATGTTTTTCTCATTGGTATATTTAAACTAGTATTAGATACTTTATAACAATTGTTTTAAAATAAAACGTATCTATAACAATTTTTTCGTTAGGTAAGCACCTACAAGGGATTTGAACTAGTGACCTATTGCAAGGAGTGCCTTAACAATACACCCATTCACTGTCAATCCAAAGCCCTATGGGCTATAACATATCTATAACATTTATTATGTAATGATTTTTTAAATTTATTTTGAAATAATTAAAAATTACAATTATATCCAAAAAAAAAAACATCAAACACTGCACCTATTTAGTGTGACTTCATGATATGCCTAGTCCATGGTTTTCGAGTTTACACGTGTTCTTATAGATGGGATCATAGTGAAAAGACATTAAAATATTTATCGAACAATTGGTTGTGATATTTTATAGTCACTTAGATGACACATAATTACATCTGCATTTGTCTTTTCGATTAAATGTCAAATTGACATTTTTTTAAGTACGAAAAAAGCACAATGTATTATATTATATGATCAATATACAAGATATAAACATCATCTGCCAAATCCATTACATCATAAAGTCCATCTGGGTGAGCATATCATGCTTCCCATCCAAAGATATCACAACATACATAATACAGAAAGAACATTTCATAGGCCCTGTGCTGTTCCAGAATTAAAAAATAGACATAGATGATTACAACAAGACATTTGACCAAAAAAGGTATGTACATGGATTATCAGATACTCCTCCATTCCATCTATCCAAGCAAGTGAGCAAGCAACTTGTCCATCCATCCTCGTGAGAGAGCTAACAAATATTATACTAGTAGAGATACAAAAATATACAAAAAAAAGAGGGGATATAGAAATTACCCAGGGAAAGGGAATTCTCCAACATCAAAAACATTGTGACCCAAAGTTATTTCCAAGTGCATATTACCAATTACCTAGTAGTCCCCTCTTTGAAAGTTCATCGGCTTCCTTGTTCTTTTCTCTACCAATGTGCATAATTGTAGAATTGTTGAGTTGATTCCATAGAAGACCAATTCTCCCCAGCCATCCAAGTAGCAAAGGATTGTTGATGTTAGCACTGCCCTTAACCTAATCTATGATAATCTTGGAATCCCCATAGATATGAATATCAGGGATACCAAGGAAATTGGTGAACCATAAAAGGCCGCATAAGGCCATTGCTTCTACCCTGGTATTAGTGCCACTTCCCACATTCTAGTGAATCATGTATGCCAATTCGTATGAAATGGCAATCCAAAATCCACAGCCACAGGTATTCCTTTGTGCAGCACCATCAAAGAAACCCATTGGATATTCCATCAGTATTCCTGTCCGCTTGATTTGAGAGTTTTTGGAGCATGAGTCATGAGAAATGAGCATGGAAAGATTTGTTAAAGTTCTTTCAAATACCATATAGAAATCTTCCGTAGAATTCTTAAAGATGCACTTATTTCTCCATTTCCATAAAGCCCATAAAAGTAAAAGTGGAATGGATCTCCATACAATTTTCTGAGTGCTCCACCACTTCATACAATCCACAATGCAGTCATGTTGAATATAAGGAAAACCGATATGAGATGACAATTTTTTCCATACTTGAACCGTATGGTGACATTTGAGAAACATGTGATTGTTTCTTTCCACGTCCATTCTGCATATAAAAAAAATGCTAGGACCATGCCACTGCCTCTTCTGCAAATTCTCCCATGAGAGATTTTTTTTGTGGAATACCAACCATGAGAAAAGAATAATTTTGTTTGAAATTTTGGTCTTCCAATATGCGTATAAGACGTGATGCTCCCCCTGCTGAGCATCCTCGATACAAAAAGAAATTATTATATGTATCAACAACAATGATGTTTCCAGACTTCATCTTCCCTGTCCAAATAAGGTTGTCATGAATACCTACATTTCAAATACCAAGATGTTTCATGCCAGTGACAATCCGGTTCCACTCTTGGTCCATCTGCTCAAATAGACCCATGTCCTGTGCATGTTTCCAAACAGGGCAGGGACCTCACCAATATGCAATGGCTTGATTTTGGAAGTATATGCCACGTCCATTTAAGAAGCATATGAGCCCCACATAGATATTATAGTCGATGCCAGCACCCAAAATCTGATCAACACTGATAAGGATCTTGTGGCCCGATCCCATGGTCCACGCAAGATGTTGAAGAAAGATTTTAGCAACCTTATGAAAGCTAAGCTAGATTTTTGATCCATGGAGGGATCCAATAGTGCCTTTATGGTACCAAAACAAAAAATCATGATCCTTAAAATATTTATGTTTGATAAACCTACTCCAAGTACTCGACCCAAAAATACTCCTCCATAGAGATTTGATCAGTAGCAACCATCCAAAACGACGTAGATCCATAACCCCCCAACCACCCATGACCTTCGGAAAAGTAATGTTGGACAACTTAACCAAATGAAATTTCTTTTGCCCATGACTCTGCCCCCATATGAAATTAGCAATGGTTCGATTAAGACTATTAATGATGGTGACCGGTATATGAAAAGGATGTGCCCAGTAAACCCCCAATTGAGTGAGGACAACTTGGGTAAGGATGACCCGAACCCCAGTGACAAACATCTAAATTCCCACCCATATATCCTTTTAAAAAATCGATCCACAAGCCATTGCCAATCAACAATCCTATAACTGCATGGTTTGATATGGTACCCAAGGTACTTCATACCATTTTTCATCATCTCTGCCTCTATACCAAACAAGTTTTTAATATATGCAATTATATCCATGTCACAACATCCATGAAAAATAATAGATTTTTGAACATTCATATGCAGGCCAGTGGCATTAGCAAATTTCCTAAAAATATGAAAAAGACATAACCATGCAAATCGATTTAACATACCCATGATGAGTACATCATCGACAAAGAAGCCATGTGATATTTTGATGTTGTTCCCCATCTGCAGAGCCTGGAATTGTTCATGTGCCACCATATTTTTTATATGCAAGCTCAGCCCATCCATCGCCAAAATGAATAAAAGTGGAGAAAGGGAACATCCCTGACAAAGTCCCTGGCCAACCCAGAATAATTGAGTTGGGTATCCATTTTAAATCACATCATAATTGACATTTATTACACACCCCATTATCTAGTCAACAGATCTGGGTTGTAAATCAATTTTGAAAAGTACCAGTCTGAGATATCCCTAATCGAGACAATCGTATGCCTTCTATAAATCCACTTGCATAATGGCAGCATTGAGTTGTTTTGTATGTATCGAATGCATACATTCTTGAGCGTTAGCGATAGCATCATGTATTTGTCTATCCTGAAGGAACCCATATTGTTCTAGAGATATATGGCATGATAATGTCCTCCACATACGACCAACAATGGTTTTAGAAATGACTTTGTAAATGAGGTTACACAATGATATGGGCTTGAAATTCGCGAAGTAGGTTGATGGGCAACGCTTTGGGATAATAGCAATATATGTGGAGTTAATGAGATGGTGAATATTTCCCGTGATCCTTGACTCCTCCACCATGTCCAACAGGTCATTTTTGAACATATCGAAAAAGTGTGTGAATAGTTCTACCGTCCACTCGTTCGACCCCGAACTTTTATGACCTTTTAAGGATTTAAGAACCTCATGTAATTCCTCTTCAATGACTTTCTTGTATAATGCAACATTTGAATCCTCATCATACATAGTTGGATATGGATCAATCCCCCATATGAGATCTTCTACTACAATACCCTCGTTACGACCATAAGCTAGCTAGAAATGGGAGACATCAGCTTTACTAATCTCCTCCCACCACTGAATATATTGTCCATCAACGTATTTTATCTCCCATATAGAATTTATGTTGCGTCTGTGAATAGCAAATCGATGGAAGAATTTTGTGTTTCGGTCCCCTTCCTGTTGAAAATGCAACAAGATGATGGAGTTTAGTGGAAAGGAGTCGCCTTCACTAAGTGGGCCAGCAGGCTATTTTTGGCGCAAAGTCTATTTTTAGACTATGTCTATTTTTAGACATATGGATCATAGCAAATCGATGGAAGAATTTTGTGTTTCGGTCCCCTTCCTGTTGAAAATGCAACAAGATGATGGAGTTTAGTGGAAAGGAGTCGCCTTCACTAAGTGGGCCCGCAGACTATTTTTGGCGCAAAGTCTATTTTTAGACTATGTCTATTTTTAGACATATGGATCATGGTCTATGAGTTGCAGGATGTTGTTTATGGATGATTGGTCATGTTGGGAAAAATAGATGGACTTCTATTTTTGGTTCACAGTGGAGTGATTAGAGTCTATTTTTAGACTACCAGGCTAAAAATAGAAACAGTCAAATATTATTAGCCCTTAGTAATATTTGGACTCTAAACATTATCTTATTCTCTTGGAGCACTTCAGTTCGAGCTACGGATGTGGCACATGCAGCTGACAAAAGGAATCACGTGGTTTCTTATGTGTTAGTTGAGCTATTGCATGGAGGACTTCAGTTAGAACTCATGCATGTGAGTTTTGTGGAGTTGGATGTGGAGTTGATGGAGTTGTGTTCAATTTGACTTAGTTGAACTAGTTGTATTTAGTCTAACTAAAGAATACACTAGTGATGAGTTGTGTGAATTAAATATTAATTAATTCACTAATTATTAACTCATAAAGCAACTAAAGAATACATTAGTTAACTCAGTGCATGGACAATTCAACAGAGACAGGTGTTAGAGGTAAGTGAAAGGGTGAGTTGTGACTATCAGTTGTGCATGAGATTTGCACATGCATGGATTGAGTAATGCCAATGAGGATTGCGCAGTGTGGGCCAATATCTAGGCAATTGTAGCTTGTGCTCACGTGATTCTCTTGCAGGATTGTGCAGTGGAGGCAGGCAAAGCAGCGGAGGAGATTTGAACCTGTGACTTGTTCGGATCTGAGCTAGTTTTGTGGGTAACAGGTGGAGATAGTACTGAGTACTTGGGAGGAGTATTGTACTATATATTGTTACATGTTCTCAATAATTATAATATACAGATAGTGTGGGGTTTTCAGCTGTATGCTTTCCCTGGGTTACATACTGTGTTGATATGTGTGATTGATGCTTCAATGTGCACATGTGATTGATGTTTCATTGTTTTTAATGCTGCTAAATTGATGATCAACGTAGAGGAGGTTATGTATTATGCATGTATTCCGCAATAGTGTATAATCGGGATAATCTCTGTGAATAAGTGTCATATTATTCAAAATTTCTACACTTCCTTGATCCAAATAGCCCAACTCTTCAAGTGCCAAGTGGCTTCCTCCATAGAAAGGAGTTGTTTCCTCTTTAACTCAAGGGCCTAAATGCATGACCGGGTAGATTCTGGTAGACTATTGGTGGCCATCAAAGGGTGTAAAGTATCCAGTTCACATTGGATATCATTTATTTCCTTTTTTCAAAGTCTTAAACTTCAACTTCTTCCAAGATTTAACCTCCCCACGGAGGATATCTAGCTTGTCAAGTATGTGAACCATAGGGGAAGGTCCCTCAACACGTTCACGACTCCATGTATTCTTCACCAATAACTTAAAGTCTGGATCATCTAACTAGGTCCTATTAAATTTAAAAGGCGTGCCTAGTCGTATATTCACCCTCCTCCAATGTAATGCAGTAGGTCTATGATCAGATAAAAAGTTATTGATAATTTCCGCATGGACATCACCAAGACGAGCCACCAACTGCTCATGCATTAAAAACCGATCTAGTCGCTTTGCAAAATACGCCACACCAGCACGACCATTGTCCCATGTGGGAGCCATTTTAGGAGGGCATATATCCACAAAGTTATGCTCTAGAATCGCGTCACGAATCATCTCGGTCAGGGGATCAATCTTCCTGGACCATCCCCATCCTTCATCTAGTACAATAGTGCAGTTTAAATCCCTAGCAATGATGAGGGAGGCCAATTCAATAATCCTAGATGATATCAACCTGTCCCAGAATACAATCCTATCCCTATATGGAGCATATATATTCAGGATATGGACACGACCACCGAGTCCGTGGATATTCCCTTCAAGTAGAATGCCCGCAAAACATTTGAAAGCTTTAATCTTGACCCATCGAGGGTCCCATAAGGCCACGAGACCACCAGAGAGACCCGCAGCGGCAATAGTAGCAATATGCCATTCCAGGAAACATTTTCTGAAATTATTGTACAACATGAGGAACAAAATGCATGGTTTCTTAAAGGAGAATGATATAAGGATGAAGAGTCGAGATAATACACTTGAGAGCCAGATATTTCGGGGCAGCCCCCAGACCCTGGATATTGAGGGAGATAATAAAAGTCATGAAAACTCCTGCTCGGGCAGTCGTGCTCCAAGGGCCCGTGAGGGGGGGATGTCAGCAATAGGTACATCAACCAGAAAGAGATCCATAGGAGAGGTCAGTGGGATAGGCCTGGGTTGTCCCCGAAAATGATGGTTTCCATGATTCTGTTTCTACCGGACAATAATGTTCCCAACAGAGGTTGGATTATTGAGGGGATATGAGAGCTAGATGGCTTATGGATAGTAAGCGTACGCAAGTCCAGTGTTTTCCTTTGTAATAGAAAGTCCAGGTCAGTGCCAACAAAGTTAGTGGGAGAGTCCAGTGGTTAATTAGGCGGAGTGATGCTATTTCTAGGTCCCTTAGCTCGATTAGGAATATGATAGGGTGACAGAGATGGAACATACATAATATGGGAAGTGGAGGGAACATCGTGTGATAGAAATGGTGCCGAAAAAGGAGTTGATATTCCCTGACAGTGGTGGATAGATCTCGGTGAGGGTTTTCGGAAATGTTTAGCAGGACTTATAGAGGCTGGGATATCAGAATTTGTAGAGGATATAGGAGATGATGGTACCATGATGGGCGAGGAACCATTTATCGAGGAGCCAAATGCATGAGGACGGAAAGAATGAGAGCCTTGAAGAATACTTGAATGATGCCGAGATGTAAAACCATGTTGATTGCTCATCCTAGGACGACCTCTGCCAGATTGTGACTTCGACGACGCACCAAAACAATTCCATCCTTGCATACGGCCACCCGACCGATGTGGGCATTGGGCCAACAGATGCCTAATATGATGACAATATGAGCATCTGAAGGGAACACCCCAGAAATCCAGTCTCTGAGATAATTGAGTCTCCCCCCAGTGAAGTTCAATATGGTCCGAAAAACCCCCCTTGATACTCCTTCTCAATCAGGATCCAAGCGACGCGTTTGTCAGGTGCCCCCAAACAACGTGGATCAACATAAATGAACTTGCCGATGGCATTACCAATATCCATAAGAACCTGCTTTGTCCAAAGATTAATTGGTAATCTAGGCAATTTCACCCAGATAAGCTTGTTTTGTGGCGTGTTGTTGAGTGGATTGTACCCAATGTACCAGGAATGGAGCGCCAGGAAACTCTTGCCATTAATCCATGGAACAACTTTGATTTTTGCCAAATCCTCCTGACTGAGAAAGTGAAAGCTATACCAACCCCTCAACAGATGCACAATAGTCGGCATATATCCCAGCATAGTTTTCCATTTCTTCTCCACCCAAATTCTCATCTCAGAATCACTTAATTCCATGAAAATATCATCGATCGATGAGAGCACACTTCTGTAAACTGGAGATACGATCAATCAAAACAACATTGTCCAAAGCCAGAGCAAGCGGCGGGGTGGTGGTCTTGATGGAGCGTTGTCGATGCTTGGATCGACGACCATAAACTGCATGCTCGCCACCCTGCAGATTAAGGGATGCATGACCACCATCTGGCACCTGAGCGTCACCTAGGATAGTGTGCCAAGCATCGAGGGATCGTGGGCCACCTTGACGATCAACCCTAGATGAATGCATAAGGTGTGACTCAACATCGATGGTGGCCCGAATGAGAGCCTCGTTGGTAGACGTGTCGGAGTTAAGAACCTCCATACCCCCAATTTGGAAAGAAAAACACAAAGAGTAAAACCCGTAAGGGCCACCCTGACAGAATTAATGAAAAGTACAGAAGGTAGTTGAGAAAGTAAAAAAATAATAATGTCAGAGCAATGCCACCCCAGACCTCAGGATCAGGATAGGCAACGTTCACGAGGAAGAGGAGCATGCGGGGAATAAAGCCCACATCCCACCAAGGGAGAGATCGCCGCCAGAAGGACGTCCAAAACAGGCAAAACGATGGTATACTAACACAAGGAATAAACAACCTGATGTGGAGCAGTGTATGAGGTCCCTAGATCACGGCAAGGGCTAACCAGCCATATATTGCTCCATTAATGCCCTTGCCAGCTATGTAGGGGCAGCGGATGGCATAAGATGGATACATGACTCCGGCCGGCGACATTGTATTCTCCGGCGACATACCTGGGACCCACCACACGATTGCCCGCCCGCCTCCCGCTTTCCACGTCAGCGCACGGATCCATTTTCAAATGAAACTCGCCTTCCCTCGCGCCCATTTCATTAAAATTAATTTGCAACCTGCTCTGCGCATCCTGCATCCTGCTTCGCGAACCCTCTGCATCCGAGTTCAGACTGCTCTGCGCATCCGCTGCATCCGAGTTCAGACTGCTCTGCGCATCCGCTGCAACCATCCGCTGCATCCGAGTTCAGGTATTTCTCTGACTTAACCCAATCTTCATCGATGGATATCCGTGGAGAGCTATGACCCAATCTAGAAACAAGGGACTTGTATATTGCTTAAAATTCAACCTTCCATTATTTTCAATTGCGATGGACCGCAGTTCGAAATACTCCTCTTGCAGTTCTGCCAACTATTAGTTGGATCTGCTGAAACAGGTACCAAAATATTTCCAATCTGTAGAAACAAAATACCAGCCTTGAAAACATATCCAGTATTATTCAATATGTTATATTCTACAGAGAAAATAAGTATGAGTGACAGAACAAATTGTATCTAACCTGTAATGGATCATATGCAGAATTAACAACCAAAAGTGGTGTTTTGATGATCTGTAAGAGGTATTGTGGAAAGAAGCACTGCCATTTTGTATCATCCAATGTTAGTAACAACTCTTAGAGGGAAGTGCAATTATAACATAATTTCAAGTGACGGTAACTTTATATGAACATCATAGTACCAGAGTTGGAGGATTCATTTTTGAAGTGCAAGCCCCTGGAAAATGTTTTAAAGATCCCTACAATAAAATATCAAATTTAACAATACAATGAGAATGAAAAATAGATATGAAGAAAGCAAAATAAATCCTTTAATGAACTTAAGGAAATATCAGAGTCAGATATATACATGAAATGTGATGATCTGATTACTGTAAAATCTAAATTGTTTTTGTTGTGACACGTCCTTCCTGCATCATGAAATTTATGACATCTATCAAAATGTGCATAAAATTTAGAATAGAAATAAAGCATGGGTGTGCATGATATCAAATAGGATGTTATTGAGGACATACGAATCCAGTAAAAATCCAGCGTCTGGCATGCACTTGACTATGGCACCCTTGGGCAGAAGATCATGAAAATCATCGCAATGAATAAATGTAGCCAGGCCACCTGCTGAGCAACCAGTAAGAATGGCCTGCAAAAAATCAATTCATAGATCACATTCCATTTTCATGGCTTCCAAGTTTCAACACTTTTCTGATATATGAATATGCATCAGAGAAAACTAGTAGAGCTTACCTGATTGGCTTTGTTCATCCCCTGTGCCAAAAGATCTTCCATCACAGCTTGCCATATTCTTTGACCTCTCATATGGAGGTTGTTACTCTGAAATGCTGCTCATAATTAGTTATGAAAGTTTCCACTGATGTGCAAATGCAACATGCCATGTTGATAGATTTTTAAAATCTTGTTACATGGGTATTACTATGCCTTCACATTGCTCATTGCTAATGCTGCTGCTGCTCATCTTCCTACCTCCTCAAACTTCAAACCAGTAGGGTGTCTGAAAGGTGGGTATGAGTAGGGCTCTCCACTGCAGAAGTCTTGAATGGTGATATCTCTGTTAGAAGTTTTGAAGGGTGAGATCTTTGTTTGATCTTTGTTTTTCTCGGGCGGGAGATCTGTTGCTCTACTTCTCTGTTTCGTATGGGTTTTCTCAAAGTTTTACAACAACACAAACAAACCATTAACTAATTTTTAGTTAATCTACCGAAGGATAAACCAAACAAAATTAACCTGAAGAGCTGTCAAGCCAAATTGTGGTAGAGGACTCATCCTCTGACACTTGCTGATGCTGAGGATGTGCATCCTCTAAGTCTTATCACTGATATGGTATTTTCTGTTATTTTTCAAGGATGTGCATTCAGACTTGAGGCAGCATAAAAATAATCAATTTCAATCAGGATATTTTGTCATGTTAAAGTATTCTAACATGAATCTATTTTGTTGTTGTCACTATGCAGTGCTTCTAAGCCCATGGAATGGTGGAAAAGTGGACACTATGCATTGAAGTATCATGCCGCCCTAATCCGGGTCCAGCATCTTTAAAAATTGTCCTTCACAATGGGGCAAAAAATCATGTGATTTATAGAATATGGGAAGTGCAGGGAAAGACAACCAATAACGAAGCATACTACATTACACTCGTTGCAGGTTTAAAAGAGGCAAAACACAATGGGGTGAATAACATAACAGTGCTGACAAACTCAGAATTAATCTGTAATCACATGGAAGGCATCTACAATGTTCGCGCAGACAATTTGAGGCCCCTCTACAGAGGCAAAAATCTGGAGTGCTCGATTTAATTCTTTTTCGATAAAGCACGTTGCGAAGATCCATAAAATCTCTTCTGATCTAATGGTTGGAGCAATCTCAAGTGTAGATGCAGGTGCCAGAGATGATTCAGGATCATCGTTCATTCCATTGGCAAACATTGATCAGCATCAATATAGGTCTCGACTATGTGTATACACCATGGTTGTCATTTTTATTGGGATTCTGATACCGTGGTTCTTTCAGTAAAGTACTCGTTAATGTACTTTTTTTTGGTTTTGTAATATCATTCACCTTGGATGTCCAATCATGTTATAACTGAATTCATGTGTCCAATTATGTACATTATATTTGAGGTGAACTAATTATTCTTAACCTACTGGTGATTCTGAAGGCCATCCACAAGTTGGCAAATGTGTGGATCATTGCTTTCAGTGCATATGAATATGTGAATGTTTGATTGGTTTTAATTATGTCCATTTAATATTTTTCAAACTTGACTAGACTACTATTGGACATGGAATTATAACTCCTCAGCTTAATAATATGTATGCACAATCTTCTTCAAGCATCATTCATGATTGCCTATTAATACTTGGAGGGTACCAAAGGCTCATAGTTACCTTGTTATCTACACCTGTTAATTCCATCCACATACTTGCAGCTGCTCCATAAAACAACACAACTATCTGCACAAGCAATCTGATTTCCTTCATTTGAAGCATTTTTGTTGAGTAGGGTTTGCAACACACAAGCAATTCTAGGTAATGTTTCCTTTCTTTTCCTTGCTTTCCATACTATATGCACTCACCACATATTTATTTCCTTCAACTTGTTGCTTGACACGAAGTTGGAATCCTTAACACCTACATATAAACTTAGAATGCTGATGACTTGGAACATGTAAGTATTAATTCTCTTGAATAATGTGCCAACGACCATGAATCAACCAGAAAGTAGTTATGGAAAGACCATCTGCCATCTCAATCCTTTCCCTGTACTCATGTTGAAAAGAGATTGGTTGTGATGAACTCGACTTAAAATGGATCTTTAACAGTTTTGGAAAGACCATCTGTCATCTCAATCCTTTTCCTGTTACACATGTTGAAAAAATATGGTAAAATTGTTTTGTGATGAACTAGACTTCCTCAAAATCGATCTTAACATTTG
Organism: Pinus tabuliformis; assembly: GCA_031772625.1. Classification (NCBI taxonomy): domain Eukaryota; kingdom Viridiplantae; phylum Streptophyta; class Pinopsida; order Pinales; family Pinaceae; genus Pinus; species Pinus tabuliformis. The sequence continues at coordinate 1,349,006,569 of CM062818.1, read as the reverse complement.
TCTTTCCATAGTGCATGCACTCTTCATCTAGTTTATTACCATTTATGAATCACATAAATTTGGATGTTGTTTACACATTTTTCCATCAGCAAGAAAGAGAGTCAACTTTAAGGTCACGAGCTTTGAAAATTTGTTAATTGAACTCTGAAATTTGTTAATGGTTAGTTCTTTCTCTAGACCAGCTTTAGACTGAAAAAATAAGCACCTCTTAAAGAAAATTATTCCACCGGCTCCACTGAATTGAGGTTGTTCCTGATAATTACATATATAGAGATAATGACATGGGATATATCTCGGGGGCCATAAATGGCAAGTTTATTGTATTGATTCCTAAGAAGAAGAATCTGTAGAATTTTGTTGATTTTAGGCCCATATCCCTTTGTAAATGGGTTTATAAAGTGATATATAAATTGATTTCCAGAAGAGTTAAATTGATTTTATCGAATTTTATTACTCAAGAACAATTTTAATTTATGGAAGGAAGGAAGATACAAGACACCATTGGAATAGCACAGGAGATGATCCATTCAATTAAATATAGAGATCATAAATCATGTCTACTTTGGATTTGGTTAAAGCCTATGACTTCATTGATTGATAATTTTTGTTATTAATGTTGATCAAAATGGGTATGAGTAGACATAACTCAAAATGGATCATGGGATGTATTAAATCTACACATTTTGTTGTGGTTATCAATGGTTTACCTTCTAAGTTCTTCTCAGCCTATAAGGGGTTGAGACAGGCATATGCATTGTCACCCTTACTATTCCTTCTGCTAATAGACACATTAAGCAGGAAATTGAAGGATTCATGGGACACAGGCCACATCAAAGGGGTCAGAGTTTCCAATTACCTATAGGTAACACATCTTATGTTCGTAGATGATATTTTATTTGGGGGATAGATTTCTATTGCTGAATGGTCCATCTTTCATAAAAGAATTAAGATATTTGGGGATACCTCTGAACTGTTATTCAATGAAACAAAGTCAAAATTAATACATAATGGAAAAGATGAATCAGTATTGGAGGAAATAAGGTAGCTTTTTGGGATATCTTCCAACCATATAGATGATGGTTTCAACTACTTGGGATTCATTTTAAAACTGTGTGGATTCAAAATTAAGAAATGGGAATGGTTAATTGGCAAGTTTAAATATAAATTAGATAGTTGGAAACATAAATGGATGTCATTGGGGGGGAGATTGATTATGCTTAATCCGAGCATACACAGCAATACACAGCATCCGAGCATACACAGCAATATAATCAGAGCATTGCTGGTGGTGATCCTGGCATCTATAACAGATCAGTACTTGGAGAAACTAATCCGAGCATACACAGCAATATAATCAGAGCATTGCTGGTGGTGATCCTGGCATCTATAACAGATCAGTACTTGGAGAAACATTTACATTTCATATCTTTGATGATAAGTGGACCTCTACCACTCGGGAAGGGACAGTTTACTGCCCCTGTTGTAGTAATATATGCACTGCACAATTTTACCATACAAGTATAGTAAAGGGGCAATTATACATTATCTGGGTTGTCTGTGCTTTTGGTGGTTTTTATTCAAAATTAATTCCAATTAAGTTTATCCTGCAACAATATGAACATTATGATTCTGATTGGTGATAATAACTTACATTACTGTTAGTGTGAATTCTCTCGAGAATTTTTCCTTTTGCTTTTGGCTAGAATATCTTAACCAGGAGTCTCAGTCACCTGCCCTCACATTCTGATCTCTCACTTATCTTCAGGGGCAGGATAACAACCCAAATGACCTTTCTTATTCTTTTGCTCTCTCGTTAACTAAAAGATAAAGTATTGTTTCACAAAATAAAACTTAATGCCTGCTGTTGAGTTTTTAATCTCTTCAATTGCATGCCTCTTTTATCATATCCTGCCAAACCAAATCAGTTACCATGAACCTTTTATGTCTTCAAAACATGCTTAAAAATTTATGTCTTCAAAACATGCTTAAAAATTTGGATTTGTTTTCTCTTCATGGGACGAGCTTGTTTTTTCTTGATGGGACGATCTAGTGGTTGACACAATGGGATATATTGTCCCCTTTATCCAGTTTCAAAATTTCAAATCCTCTTTTCAGTGGTTGGCACAATGGGATGTTATCCTCTCCACCCGGTTTCAAATCACACAGGGGTATCTTTAGCTCCTTGTGATAAGGCTCAAAGAGTAGGCTCCCCCACTGTCGTGGAGTCTCAAATCTTGCTAAATCAAAAATTCCTGGTATATTTGGCTATTGAATATACCCTTGCAATTATAATGGCAATCCCTAGATTTGATCTTAGGCCTCACCTAGAAATTGTACTCACTTTTGAAAAATCATCATTTCAATTAAATCTGTAAATTAAGTGATTATTAATTTGCAGAAACTGGCCACTCAATTGATAGGAAAACCAGTGTTACCGAAAATTGACAACAGATTGGTGCTGTTCATGTCTACCATTGAAACTGATCTCTGATTTAATGTGTATACCGTCATCTCAAACTGATGTTCCATTCAACAGTTTTCCTTAATGGAGCACACCCTCTTGAAATCTCCTCCAATGTGCTTCCAACAATTTGTTTTGAGAAACTGACTGATGCTTCTTCCTTTTGCGTTCCATTCAGTTATTTTAATTAGATGGGATTTCTATTCCCTCCATACAACGAGAAATATTAGTACCCAGGGAATAACCAAATGTCACATATAGTGAAAATTGAAATGATTCAAGAACAGGTGAGTTTTTCATCAACGTGAATCAGCCATTTACTGTGTGTCAGTTCAACTGAAATTCAGAACTTTAATCATGGTTCTGTTTGGATCTATGACAATTTTATATTCGACCATGTCCCAAGGGTTTTCAGGGTCTCTGGAAGAACCAATATGACATAAATGGTTAAACGAGCTGTGATAATCATGTCCATTGATGCACAACAATGGGAAGCCCGTTCACTTTGTATGCCTCTGAATGTTTCAAAGATCCCACTGTCCTCATTTCATATAGCATTGGGAAGCACAATTTCTTTGGTCATTCTGGAACCTTGCAAAAATTCTGTTACAGTGATTCAGACTTCCAATAGAATGTCAGAGTTGCCATAATACACTAGTTCTTATCACACCAATATGACACTGGTATCGTTAAGTTGTTTCCTGCAACATCATATGCAGAGATGCATAGACTTTCTAGTCAACCAAGAGATTAATGATGCCAATCATTTTACAGTGCTGGATTGTAGTTTATATTGCTGATGGTTGTGCCTACCGAGAGTTTCATAGCATGAGGGTACTGTCAAGGAAGCATTATCTTCCTCAATAATTACAAAATTACTTCCTTATCAACAATTCCAGAGTTTATTAGGTTTTGTAATATATTGTCTGCCTTGACAGCTTCAAATGCTATATTTTAGACATTTCTGTGCCTCTCAATCTCCACCTGAATTATGCTGTGCTATCAATCCACACTTCTTTTAAGGCCTGAAAATATGGATGGAAAAAGAGGTTTGATATAGATTTGACGACAATGCTGACAGAATAGTCTAGAAACAGTGCAGTACTCCTAGAAACTTGCTTGGAGAATCACAGGTCATCAGTAGCCAAAGTTCAGGACCAAGTGGGAATTGTGTATAATTAATGAAAACAAGAAAAACTCAGAATTTGAAATAATTAAGAGTTCATGAATTTTTCCCTTAATAATATTAACAGAACTGTTTCAATGGTCGCAAAAATGCAGAGCTTTTGATATTACAAAGACCAAGTTGGTTTGCCTGCAAAGGAACCACAAGCATAGCTAAACATACAAATAGAAGGAAACCAGTTTCAATGCCCTAACTAGCCAACAAATTTCACCAACCACTAAGAAGTTCAAGTTATTCAAAACTGTCCCAAGAGATTCACACATAATTATGTTCCCTGTCAACCTTTTAAATGCTCAATAAATCAAAGCTGGAGGGCCAAATCAGGCTGTGAATCAACCAGCATTCCAGAAGACTGCCTAACTGGAGACCTTGGAGACTGTTTTTCTACATTCAAATCTGGTGGAATCGAATTTGAAAATTCAGATGTCTGTTGAGAAGGCTGTTTTGAAGGTAAAGACTTCCATAGTTGTTTTTGAGATTGGGATGTATCAGCTCCCATTGGTATCTGCCTGCAATTAAAAGGACTCTGTGTGGTTGAATTCGGCAATTCTAACATCGAGTTTACACCTCCCTGAGAAGTGGCATGAGATGACAGATTCTGAGGATGCATCCAGCTCAGCTGTGAACGCATATACAGAGGCATGTCCATGGGTGCCTGCTGTTGAATAAATTGAGGAACACTACTAGAAATGCCTGATAGTTTTGTATCACCATATGGTTCCCTGGCCACACAATTGGAATTACCATCCAACCTTCTATCAAAACCAGTGCTGCCAGAAGTTGTCGTCTGGACACTTGAAACAGGTTGCACATGTTCAGCTGGTTTGGCAGATGCCCATTGCATAAGTCGGTTACTTCTGGAGACAATCTCAAGCAATTTTGACTGGGATACATTTGAGGTAAATTTTGCACCTGCCAGATTGACTTCACTGGATTTAGCAATTGATGAAGCTGATTTCAACTCACTCTGTTTGACTCCTTGCAAAGGCGTTTGAAAATTTATATTGTTGGCTGACTGTGAACTCATAGATAGAGGAACATGTAACCCAGTAGATTGAGACAGAGATACTAGTCCTGTAGATTGAGCAACTGTTGCAACTGTAGATTGAGCCAAGGTCTGTTGATCCTTGATCTCCTCACGCAATAACAAAGCACCAGGAGGAGCTTCAGCTGTAACAAAAAAGAAAAAAACAAGAATATAAGAAGTTAACAATGAATATGGGAGTGAATCCAATTAACATAAAGGCTATCAATATTCTCCTTCAAAACACATAAACAAAAATGCAGTCCTTGAGGAAAAAGTTGAAAATCCTAGGAATTGAACATGTACAAACAACATAACTTTTACAAGTAGAAAAAGAAAAGGCGCAACTGCTATAAGAGTTTATATGAAGAAACAATGAAATTGAATATCTGCAAGAGAAGAATTAGCATTTAGAACTATCTCAGAAGGCTCATGTCTGTGTTGCTTCCACTTCAAATGCCATATATACTTAGGATCTTGTAGAACAAATGTCCAAAGCATTATCAGATCTTAGATTATTTGAAATAGAATTGAGGAAACATGGGCACTCTAGTAGAGGCAAAAGTACAATTTAATATCAAAGAAAGGCATCTCAATTCATAAAATGAAAGAAACAAAACTAATTAATAATGAGTTGGAAAACAAAGTCATATACAGTCATCAAAATACAGTCATATACAGTCATCAAAAGTCATATACAGTCATCAAAATACAGTCATATACAGTCATCAAAAGTCATATACAGTCATCAAAATACAGTCATATACAGTCATATACAGTCATCAAAATACAGTCATATACAGTCATATATCTCAAAGTCATATACAGTCATCAAAATAATTAATAATGAGTTGGAAAACAAAGTCCTAACAACAAAATAAATGATAAAATATTTAAATGATAAAACTCCATATGAGCTTAGGGCACTAGATGAAGTTGACAAAACATATTTCATCGTAGAAGTAAAAAAGGTTATCAAGAAAAACTTCTTTTATAAAAGTCACAAGCCACCGATAATATCTGCAAGAGAAGATTTAGCATTTAGAACTATCTCAGAAGGCTCATGTCTGTGTTGCTTCATACGGTTTCAATTTTTAATCAAATCCACAAATTAAATACAAAAAGTTAACAAGTGCAGTTATTAGTTAAAAGAAGGGACTTTAGATGCACCTCTTCTTGTCAAGAGGAGAGGAAGAATTTTTCCAACAGTAGTCATTGTTATAATCCTATGATCTTCTAGGATATGGCTGGTAGACTTTCTAATAAGGATGAGAATGAAGATGTCATTACTCTTTCTGAGGGACTATTACAATTCAATTAGTAGTCTTGTTAAGGTCCGACAAGATGCTAGGGAGGCACACCATAGAAAAAAAGTGCCCATTGTCGTCTCAGCATGAGTTCCCACTATTTAGGTCAATTCCTATAAAGTCATGGGAGGCTTCCCTACAATCACAAAATCCTACACCACAAGATTAGTATACCAGTGCCTTATTATAATTCTTATTGGTTGATGGAGTCCAGGAGTTAGTTTAGGAAATTTGCTATTCTGAGAATGATTTCTTACTGTAGAAAACATAAAACAACAAAGAAAACACACAATAAATAAAAGAAAAAGCCTTGGAAAAGCACAGGGATTTTGTTTGAAGAACCCTTACCAATTTTAGGATGAAATACCGTGATATTACCCTTGGTATGTGGCTGAAAATGAAGATAAGGCTTTCTGTTCTGAACCTTCAAACCTGCACAAAAACACAGAAACCAACAAGCTATAGCCCATTTTGGGGTCATCCAAACCTGAACACAGAAACCTGAACTCGGATGCAGCGGATGGTTGCAGCGGATGCGCAGAGCAGTCTGAACTCGGATGCAGCGGATGCGCAGAGCAGTCTGAACTCGGATGCAGAGGGTTCGCGAAGCAGGATGCAGGATGCGCAGAGCAGGTTGCAAATTAATTTTAATGAAATGGGCGCGAGGGAAGGCGAGTTTCATTTGAAAATGAATCCGTGCGCTGACGTGGAAAGCGGGAGGCGGGCGGGCAATCGTGTGGTGGGTCCCAGGTATGTCGCCGGAGAATACAATGTCGCCGGCCGGAGTCATGTATCCATCTTATGCCATCCGCTGCCCATACATAGCTGGCAAGGGCATTAATGGAGCAATATATGGCTGGTTAGCCCTTGCCCTAGATCACATGGGAAAGTGTCCGATGACATCTAGGCATAAATGGCGAGTGATTTAGGGAGTAAATGCCACCCACCAACCCTGGAGATTTGAAATCTGCCAAAAAATACAGGATTCCGGCACTGGGAAATGACCAAGAAAAAACCCTGAGCCGAAGGCCAGTAAGCTAGTGGCAAGCAGAAAGGGAAACAAGTAAGACAGGTAGAAAGGGAAAACTACAACTCCTCACAACACCACCAACAATAACATGCCATGCAGGTCATCCAGTAGTTGCAAATACGAAACCCAAATTATTTGCAGGTTCTGGTAATATAGAAAGAACTGGTCCACTGGTTCCAAAGCAAAGTGAGAACGTTTGAATTCAGACACGAACCCTCCCCAGTAGAGAAAAAAGACCAATCATCCTAAATTGATTCAGACTCAGATGACATATGGACGATAAATCAGTGGATGAAAGTGAATAACGAAAATGGAGTGGAGGATATAAATGGTGAGGGCAAATATCAACAATATATGACAGAGTTCCGACAACAAGAAACTATAAATGAGCATGCTATGACTACCCTATATGTCCTTGGTAGAGAAAATATAGAGTAAAACTGAGACAATAGGCGAAAAATATGATGTGATTCACCTTACCAAGCCCCCCATATACAAAAACTTCCAGAAATGACAACCAGTGAAAGCATCCTGTAGAAAGTTTCACCCCATAAATAAGGCAAAACATACATGGCAGTGTGTGATAGATGGTAAACAGTTGCATATAGGTGCAGGCTATGGTTCTTCATGGATGCCCTTCCGCTTCTTAAGACCAAGCTCTCTAAGTTTAGAGAGATTGAATATCTCAATAGTGTAGCAAAGTTCTCTCTCATAGCCATAATCCAATAACATAAAAAGTTAGAGTGCCTATTGATCCAAAAAATTTACAACTTAGAATGGAAAAAATCCCAAAAACATTACTCCACCACAAATCTTCTTGGATCGTAGATAGAATCCTGGACTTCAAATTCTTTTTAAGTCAACAGCTGCAAGTCCAACACGATATAGAGCCCAATCTAGCTATCTCTTGACGTAACAAACATGAAATGCTCCTGATTTAGCAAAATCTTGACGTAACAAACATGAAATGCTTGGGCTTTTCCAATTTTTGTAATTGATTAACATATCATTGAATATAGCTGCAAAATTTAGCATTATTGAGAAGGGAGAGGAGTAAGTTCTAATAAAATTGCATGTAAAAAATAAAAATAAAATTGTATGGATGTCATTTAAGAGTATACTCAATTAAAGAATGAGATGATACGTGCAACCGAGCAATTATAATTCTTTTTACCCAGGTTTACATTGTAAGTCGACAAAACAAGTGGAGAGGGATAAAATAAGTGTAATTATTAAATCTTATAGAGATTGGAGAGGGAGAATTAATGTGGCGGTACCTCTTGAGTATTAGAGGTTGATATATCAAATCTTAAGGGCGAGGTTATATTTCATTGTAATAAGTTATTATTATATTTATAAGTCAAGAATTTAAATTATATTATGTTTTTTATTTGAAAAACAAGAAAGTGATAATAATAGTTATTTTATTTTATTTTATAAAATATTTTAAAATTATTTTTGTTTAGTTAAGAGCCTGTTTTATTCGGATTTAAGAAATTAGTTAAGGTTTCAAGATAGTATTTGACCGAAATGAAAGTTTACTAGTGACTTTGAAACGCTGTCAAGGAAACTCGTTAATAATGGAAGATTTATCGGTATTTGGCCAAAGTGGTAATTCCAAGTCACATGGTTTTTTTTTGAATAAATCAATCTACATTGACAGATTGCAACCAATGATAATTGTCCTCATTCTTAATTTGACAACTTAATTATGATACATTTTCTCATTCTAAAAAAATGTTATATTATGTTATTATTTTAAAAAATTCTCCAATTATAATTTTAAACTAACAATTTACACTTCTATATAATATATTTATTTTCGAAATTTTTTTAAATAAATAAAATTTACAAACATACCATTAATTAATGCAATAAAATAATCTTCAACTAAGAAAAAAAATTATCATATAAATCTTAAATGAAACCATTTAAAATTTGAGCAAACTCTTTAAAAACTAATTAACAATTCTACATATAAAAAAACCCCAAAAAATATAAATAATAGGAATATGGAAAAATATCCATTTTTATTTTTACCTATACTTTTGTTAATATCCAAAATCAACCAGTTAGAAATTATATACTATTACACAACACTTATTTATTAGAAAATATAAAATTACAAATTATAACCAATATGGAAAAATATCCATATTTTTATCTATACTTTTGTTAATATCCAAAATCAATCACTTAAGAAATTATATACTATTACAAAACACTTATTTATTAGAAAATATAAAATTACAAATTATTTTTTTAATAATAAAAATTATTTTATAATCATAATAATATTTTAAAAAATTAAACAACTTAAAATTATATTAATTTCACCAAACTTAAACAAATATCAATAATTTTTTAGTGTACAATTGTCACTAACCCAAAACAAACAAGTGTTACATTATAGTTAGTACTTTCCACTTAGTTTAAATATTGCAATTTGATAGAATATTATTGTGCAATGCATTTAAATTGTCCACTAAAGATGCATATATTGTTGTGCAATGCATTAATAATGCATCTGGAATTAGTTGGCTCTCAAGATGAACCACATTAGTTGGTTGATATTTTCAAAAAATTTGTCATAAGTTTAATAGATGATCAATACACTTGAACGTATCTATAACATTTTTTTCGTTAGGTAAGCACCCACGAGGGGATTTGAACTGGTAAGCACCCACGAGGGATTTGAACTGGTGACCTATCGCAAGGAGTGCCTTAAGAGTGCACCCATTCACCCTCAATCCAAAGCCCTATGAGCTATAACATATCTATAACATTGATTATGTAATGATTTTTAAAATTTATTTTGAAATAATTAAAAATTACAACTATATCTAAAACACAAAAAAAAGAACAAAAAAACAAAAAAAAAACAACAACAACAACATCAAAGACTGCACCTATTTAGTGTGACTTCATGATATGCCTAGTCCATGGTTTTCAAGTTTACACATGTTCTTATAGATGGGATCATAGTGAAAAGACATTAAAATATTTATCGAACAATTGGTTGTGATATTTTATAGTCGCTTAGATGACACATAATTACATATGCATTTGTCTTTTTGATTAAATGTTAAATTGACATATTTTTAAGTACGAAAAAAGCACAATATATTATATTATATGATCAATATACAAGATATAAACATCATCTGCCAAATCCATTACATCATAAAGTCCATCTGGGTGAGCATATCATGCTTCCCATCCAAATATATCACAACATACATAATACAGAAAGAACAATGCATAGGCCCTGTGTTGTTCCAGAATTAAAAAATAGACATAGATGATTACAACAAAACATTTGACCAAAAAAGGTATGTACATGGATTATCAGATACTCCTCCATTCCATCTATCCAAGCAAGTGATCAAGCAACTTGTCCATCCATCCTCGTGAGAGAGCTGACAAATATTATACTAGTAGAGATACAAAAATATACAAAAGAAAGAGGGGATATAGAAATTACCCAGGGAAAGGGAATTCTCCAACATCAAAAACATTATGACCCAAAGTTATTTCCAAGTGCATATTACCAAAATTACCTAGTAGTCCCCTCTTTGAAAGTTCATCAGCTTCCTTGTTCTTTTCTCTGCCAATGTGCATAATTGTAGAATTGTTGAGTTGATTCCATAGAAAACCAATTCTCCCCAGCCATCTAAGTAGCAAAGGATTGTTGATGTTAACATTGCCCTTAACCTAGTCTATGATAATCTTGGAATCCCCATAGATATGAATATCAGGGATACCAAGGAAATTGGTGAACCATAAAAGGCCCCATAAGGCCATTGCTTTTACCCTGGTATTAGTGCCACTTCCCCCATTCTAGTGAATTATGTATGCCAATTCGTATGAAATGGCAATCCAAAATCCACAGCCACATGTATTCCTTTGTGCAGCACCATAAAAAAAACCCATTGGATATTCCATTAGTATTCCTGTCCGCTTGATTTGAGAGTTTTTGGAGCATGAGCCATGAGAAATGAGCATGGAAAGATTTGTTAAAGTTCTTTCAAATACCATATAGAAATCTTTCATATAATTTTGAAAGATGCCCTTTTTACTCCTTTAGTTAAATTGATTAATTAAAAAAATTGTCATATGAACAAGGTCATATGATATAAGAGAATTGGGCATGTGGTATCGATAAAGTATGGTACTGGCCCATGGTATTGTAACAAAGTTTATTTACAAATTAATAATCTCTATAATAAAATATGAGTAACTTGTTCTATGTTTTTAAAATGTATATATGTTTAACTTATATAATAATTGTTTTTATAATTAATAATATTTTATAAAATTATAATTTAATTAATTTATATATATATTTTTATTATAATAACATAAAATGTATAATGACTCTTTTACAACTAAGATAGTAAGAATCTATTTCTTAATGTTAATAGTAAATATACTGCCAACTTAAAAGTTTGAGGGCATACTACATTGCCCTATCATATGCATATATGCTTGTGGTTGTGTCTATGCAAGAGGTGTATTATGTGTTTATTATAATATCATATGCATATATATTTGTGGTTATGTTTATGCCAGAAATGTATCATGTTTATTATAATTTTGATATAAAAAAGAAAGACATTGATTGATTTGGTTTTATATTGGATATTATTAATATAAATTGTATTTACGTATTAATAGATTTGAATCTATGATCTTTAAATCTAACACAAAATAATTTGTCTACACCTCATGGATCAAACAATAATTGATTTTAGCGACCCTAAAACAAATAACAATTTCAGCATTCCCCAAAACAAATAACAACTTCACTATTAATTTTACTCCATTCATCTCCTCTTAAGATGGATTAGTTGGCACAATGGGATGTTACCCCTTCTATTTGGTTTGAAATCTAGCATGGGAACATCTTTGGCCCATTATAATAAAGCTCAAAAATAAGCTCCCCATGTTAAATTTTGGACTCTTGCTAAATCATAAATTCTTAATATATTTAGCTTACCAACTATCTGATCTTAATGTTAAAGGAACAATCTATAAATGTGATGGTAAGTTTCTTTTAAATTACTGTAATGTATTGCCAATTCACCATTAAAATAAAGAAATAAAGAATTTACATGTTGCAGGAATAAAAACACCTAGGAATCAACATCAACCTCCCAGTGTAGGCCTTAAAATGCAAATTTAAATTAATTAAAACCCATTTCCTGTGTAGGCTTTAAAATGCAAATTGTGACAAATTTTAAAGTCATGGCTGTTGCGCCGATTGAACTATGGTGACCGAAAAGTCATCTGCTCGCTTCGAAGTTAACAAATATTAGGAATCCAAATCTGGGGTTTACTACTAAACTCCTTGTGGAGACCTTAAAAAGCAAATTACATCAAAATTAGACCGCCGTTGCCGGGGATCGAACACGGGTCACCCGCGTGACAGGCGAGAATACTCACCACTACACTACAACGACAGTAATAATAATTAATATACCTCACTTCCACTATGGACTCAGATGAACGAATATCAGCGTAGACATCGAACTGATTATTAGAAGGAACTTGTAACCTCCTTTTGGTGCTATATCTCATCACTGCCCAGCTTATGATATATCTGCTCATCTCTGTCTATTATTATAGCTGAATTGTTGTCACGGTTCCCGTGTGGGATAAGGTACAATACTCTTCCTGCCTCCCGAAATCTTAGATTATCTTTGTTATTATAATTCTTTTTACCAAAGGTTTACAATGTAAGTAAAGACCAAACAAGTGGAGAGGGATAAAATAAGTGTAATTATTAAATCTCATAGAAAATGGGGAGGGAGAAGTAATGCCGTTACTTCTTGAGTATTAAAGGTTGAATGATCAAATTTTAAGGGCAAGGTTATATTTCATTGCAATAAGTTAGTAAGGTTATATTTCATTGCAATAAGTCAGTATTATTATATTTATAGGTTAAGGTTATATTTCATTGCAATAAGTTAGTATTATTATATTTATAGGTTAAGAATTTAAACTATATTATGTTTTTTATTTAAAAAAAAACTATTAATAATAATTATTTTATTGTATAAATGTTTTATAATTGTTTTTATTTCTTAAGGGTTTGTTTTACTTGGATTTAAGACACAGTTAACTGTCTAAGATAGTATTTTGTTGAAGTGAAAGTTTGTTAAGGAAACTGGTTCACAACTTAAGATTCAGAGGTATTTGGTCTGCTTACGAACTGCCAACAAGGTGATTCTAGGTCGCATAGTTTTCCTTGAATAAGGTAACTTGCATTGAGAGATTGCACCCACTGATGACTGTCCTCATTTTTTATTTGACAACTGAGTTATGATAGATTTTTCCATTTTGTTAAAGAATGTTATTTTTGTTATTCCTTTAAAAAAATTAATTATAATTTTTAACTAATATTTTAAACTTCTATATCATATATTTATTTTCTATCATTTTGTAAAAAATAAATAAAGATTACAAACATACTATTGGTTAATAAAATAAAATCATCTTCAACTAAGAATTTTTTTTATCATATAAATATTAAATGAAACAATTTAAAATTCGAGCAAACACAAATTGTTTAAAAACTAATTAAAAGTCGTGAATTGTCTGTGGACCCATGTGTTGTTTCTATTTATTTTGGAATCCTACTTCTCTGTATGGGAATGTATATAGAGACATTGGGATGGAATAACTACAGATTTCTTTATAGGTCTATGAGGGGCCGTTGTAACAGCCCTGGTGAAAATTCCATGTAAAAATATATAAGGTCACGATGATGGGACACATATTTCAAGCGGAATGGTGGGGGAAACATCCTAATGAGTGTTGATTCGGTTATTATGGATAAGGAAATTGGCAAAGACAATGGATAAGGCTTTGGAAATGCATGAAACATTAATTGACATTTTATTTATGAAAATAATGGAAATTATGAGAAAAGGAAGGTGAAAGGTCACAAGTTGCATGTGAGGAGGAAAATGAAGAAAATAGAGGCCTCATTAATAAAAAGGCTTCCGGGGATCAGTGAGCAAAACTTGATCACTTTAGTTTTGGAGCTCTCTCATCATTCTCTCCCTCTTTCATATTCTTCGAGACGGAGTTTTCTCGAAGCCTTCTTCGAGGGCGTGGCATACTTGGATTCTTGGAGAAAGAAGGCAAAGGAAGAGCAGGAAATCACAAGAGAAGGCATTGGGATCAACAACTACATTAGATTTTCTTGCAGGTACCAGGTTGCATGTATGTTTTCCTCACTAGTTTCGACATGCATCACACATGCATGTGGTTTCTTGGTTATGATCTATCATTGGCATGGAGGATTGCCTAGATTGACAATGGATTGTCTTGTCTTGCCATTTCCTGGATAGTCAGGGTGATTGTGGGTTTATTTTCATTGTTGCGTTTTTGGTTGGTTCTCATGATTCCTTAGCTTGGGTTGAGTTATTAGTTCATAGAGGCTCGGTTGGACAAACACTCTGGAACCCTATAACGGTTTGGGTTGAGTTATTAGTCCTGGAGCCCTGGTTGGACAAACACTCTAAAGCTCTGAAACAACTTGGGTTGAGTTACTAGTCCTGGAGCCTTGGTTGGACAAACACTCTAGAGCCCTTGGTGGGTTGAGTTACTAGTCCTGGAGCCTTGGTTGGACAAACGCTCTAGAGCCTGCTAATAGATGTGGGTTGAGTTACAAGTCTTGGAGCCTTGGCTGGACAAACGCTCTAGAGCCCGCTAAAAGATGTGGGTTGAGTTACAAGTCCTAGAGCCTTGGTTGGACAAACGCTCTAGAGCCCGCTAAAAGATGTGGGTTGAGTTACAAGTCCTGGAGCCTTGGTTGGACAAACACTCTGAAGCTCGAAAATAGCCACGAGTTGAGTTACTAATCTTGGAAGTTGTGTTGGAACAAACACTCTAGAGCCCTGGAAGGCTGGGATAGAGACCAATATGATGTTGGTGTTGTGATGTCCGATTGTGAGGTGGAATCACTATTTGATGGGTTGAGGTGGATGGCCTATGGAGGCCCTTTACGAGTTTTGATTGATGTGTTCTATGAGATCCCACATTCATGCTTGGAATATGGCACATGGGTGCATCACTAAAGATAGATTTGGCTCAGCCATTCTACGGTTGGGTGGAACATGGAAGTCCCATCCCGGGTGAGGATTTTGTATCGTTAATGAAAGGTGATATCTCCTAGTATTTCTATGAGTATTTCGATGGATTATATGCGGTGCATATGGCTGAGATTTTATTAATATTTTTGTTTGTTATACTGGTTATATGTACATTTTATGACAACAACTATGTATGTCTCTCAGCATGTTTTTACTTGTATGTGAATGGATAATGTGTCTATGACCTAATAGATGATAATGCAACAAATGGAATAAGGGAACAATGGTTCATAGTGATTCTTAGATAAGTATGAGATCCTCACACTTAACTATGTTATTTACATCTGTAGATTACATGTCGGTGATATGTTTGACGAAATCCCTATCATGACTATTAGGGGTCTAGTCAAGGTCTTGAACAAGTATTTTTTTTAATACTCTCATTTCCATGTTACTTTAATGATTTAAAGAGATGGATCAGTTTTGGGTAGTGACCTGGGCTCTGGGCCTGAAAAAAGTGGCTCAAATCTGGGAGCCGCTAGCACAACACTAAAAATTTTTGTCCACATTTGCTGGTAGGCAGACCTATGAGAGCGACTTCAGGTTGCTGGTCGCTCCCTTGCCCATAGCATGAGAGCGACTATGGCCCAAGAGACCTAAAACAACAGTGGGACCCAAGGACAGGTTGTCTGAGTGGCTGAATTTTCTTTTGAGGCTTCTGTATGTAACTTAGGAGGTCAAATCATATCATAGTGGCCTCTTGTCACATGTTTACCCTGGTTGGCCGGTTGTTTGGGTAGATGTGGGAGGAGGGTGTTATAGCCATGCTCATGTTATAAGTTTGAGGTTTTTATTGTATATGTTATGGAATTCGAACACAAGCCTCCTCTCAGTGTTTAATTATTTCGGTTATTGCGACCCTAAAGCGGTTGGGATGATTTATGTCTACTCTCACTACTACTCCCTTGCTATAATCCTGTCAATGGGTGGGTTGGTGTTACTTTATCTCATAGCTCTCTGTTTGTTTTCCTAAACATTTATACATTTAGTGTAGTGTGGAATTCACTGTGGATAGTTAACCTGGGCACCACCTGTGCGTCGGCCTTTGGTACACCCTGTTGTGGGTTTAACTTCCACAACAATCAATTGTTTATTTGTGTTATTGTTATAGCTATGGCTTTCCCTTTGTCTGCCATTGGATCATCGACCAAAGGAGGTCGTGGTCACGATAGGAGAAATGGGAAGCCCCGCAGGGCTAGTCAGACCTAGTATCGACCCTTAAGAAAATGTGGTCGTCGCAACACCTCCAGCCTTATTCACAATGCCACCTCCCACCCTATTCACAATGCAACCTAGGTTTTTGAAATAGGCACCATTGAGTAGGTTCGTCAACTAATATTGGGGTGGGGTGAAAAACCGAACCAATAGGCGGCAGAAATAGATGTAGATTTGGGTGATTGGCATGATTTGGGTCCAAACCCGAGCCATTCACGCGGCAGATCCACCCAATATAAATAAATTATTTATCTCTATTGGATAATGAAGAACCTAATAGCTAAAGTCTTGACTGTCACTCCAGGTGAATGTTTTCAATCTGAATATGGTCATGCGGAAATTAAAAAATACTTGTAGCAGATCCAATTCCAACTGCAGCAACAAAATGATAAACTCAGCTGTATTGAGAGTCACATTCCTTGCATCCCCCAGTCATAACTTCCAAGTTGCAGTGTGAAGGATCCAACCCCAGTGGATTCTTTAGAAGAATAGTGGTTTAAAGGTTTCAATTTTGATTTACATTTTGCTTTATGCATTGTTTAGAGTTTATAGTTTCAGACTTTAGCTATTTAACTTATAGTAGGAATCATGACATTCAAACTTATATAGCTTTATTTAACAATATTAAACTCTTTCAATTTTAGTTGGCATATAATGCAGTGAAGTGGCCAACAGATCTAGTTTTCCATTGGGCAAGTTGAGGCCACCTAGCGATATGATACTTGTATGTAGCCTGCCTTTAAAAAAATAATGAAAAAAATCCTGCCCAAACTTATTAAAAAATAAAAAATAAAAAAAAAATAATTAAAAACCAATAAACAATTCTATATACTAAAAATTATAACTAAAATAAATATGAAAAAATATATATTTTTATTTTTATTTATACTTTTATTAATATCCAAAATCAATCACATAAAAATTATATACTATTATACAATAGTGTAACATTTATTTATTAAAAAATATAAAATTAAAAAATTATATATATTAAAAATATAAAATTATTTTTTTAATGGTAACAAAATATATTATAATCATAATAATATCTTAAAAATTATAATTTCACCGAACACCTGTGGCAAATATTCATAAATTTTTACTCACACTGGTCAAAAAAATCAATAAATTTTTAGTCACACTGGTCACTGACCCAAAAGCAAATAGCAACTTCACTATTAGTTTTTACTCCATCCTCTACGTTGCAATTCTTTGACAAATTATGACCAAGTTTTCAGACATCGTCGTTTCCGGGATCAAAGCCGGATCACCAGCGTGACAGGCGTGCATTTTTTAGATTTTAGAATATGTGTATGGGTTAGGTATTTGTTTTTATGAATTTATAATTTATAATTTATTTTTTTTAAATGTGATTTATATATAATATTATTTTTTATTTGTTTATTAATTAAATTTAAATATAATGGTTATTAATATGAATTATTATTTTAATTTATATGGTGACCATTAGGTGTAGATTAGAAGGTTTGAGTGAGATTTAATCTCTATCAAGTTTTAAGTACAAATATTATGGGTAAAATTGAAAATAGAAACTGTTTTGGAAGAATTAAACTATATTCCAAGAAGCATATAAGTTCAACTAAATATTGCACAATAATTCCATTAGTATTAAAAATAATTTTACCTTTATTAATATAATTTTACAATATAAATTAAAATAATTTATAAATTAAAAGAATATGACTTCTTGTGAATTAAAATAAGCATTTTGAATCAGTATCAAATGGAGAGAGTATCAATCCTTGTACTTTTACATATTAGGATACAGTTCCCATATTTTATTTTGATGAGTTATTATCAATGTAATCCATATTAACAATCTAAAATATATAAGAAAATAAAGAATAATATTAATAGTGAGCATTATTATATTATAAATAATATTAATAGTGAGTATTATCATATTATATTGTATTAACATTTTTAAATCAATGTTTTATACTCATTAATATTTAATCAATTTAACTATTAACAACTAATTTCTGACATGTTATTTATGTGGAGCTAATTATGTTAATTTTTTTATTCATATAGATGATGAATTGTATCTATTTCATTACGTTAATAACATGTTTTTTTAGTAGGTTTTTCAAAATTTTAATCTATCTATTAGTAATAATTAGATGAATGGTAGGGATTTAATCTCCATAGAATATTTTAGAAAATGCATTGGAAGATAAACAAATCATTGGTTGAAATTTATTTCCAGAGTAGTTGTGCTCTTTTTACTCTTTTAGTTAAACTCATTAATTAAAAAAAATTGTCATATAAACAAGTGTCATATAATATTGATAAAGTATGGCACTGGCCCATGATATTGTAACAAAGCTTATTTACAAATTAAAAATCTCTATAATAAAATATGAGTAACTTGTTCGATGCTTTTAATATATATATATATATATTATTTTTATAATTAATAATTTAATTAGTTTTTATAAATTTTTTTTTAATAATAACATAAAATGTATCATAAAATATGTACACCTTTTGATGTTTATTATAAATTGATATCTATGGACAATGATTTAATTTATATGACTATATTAATTAATGACTCTTTCACAACTAAGATACTAAGAATCTAGTTCTTAATGTTAATTAAATATATGGCTAAGTTGAAAGTAAAAGTCGAGGCCATACTACATTGTTATATCATATGCATATATGTTTGTGGTTATGTTTATGCAAGAAATGTTTTGTGTTTTTTATAATTTTGATATAAAGAGGAAAGACATTAACTACCTTGATTTTACACTGGATATTATTAATATAAATTGTATTCGTATATTGAGAGATTTGAATCTCTAATTTAGTGGGAATTAAATTCCACAGGAAATAATTGATCTGCACGTCATGGATCAAACAATAATCGATTTTAGTGGCTCCAAAACAAATAACAACTTTACTACTAATTTTACTCAAATCATCTCCTTTTAAGATAGATTAGTTGGCACAATAAAATGTTAATCCTCCATATAGTTTGAATTCCCACATGAAAACATCTTTAACCATTATAAGACATCTTGGGTTATTAGATATACTCGTATTATTAAAGTAACAACTTCTATATTAATCATAAGTGTCCTTTAAATTACTCCAACCTATTATAAATTCACCATAAATTTAAAAATAAAATAAAATAAAAAATTACTCCTCCAACATAAATGCAGCAGCAGTAACACCTCGCAGCTCACATGTCGATCTTAAAATAATTAAACCCATCTAAAACCTCGCCCATGGATCTTAAAATAATTAACACCCATCGATCTTAAAATAATTAAACCCACCGCAAGGATGGAATCCAAATCAACCTGCTTAAGATCGAACAAGGGTCATCCGCGTGACAGGTGGAAATACTCAACGCTATACCACAACAACAAACAAAAAGTCATGTGCTCGCTTCAAAACTAATTGAAAAATAAAAAAGTATGTGGCGGCTAAATTCCATGCTTACATTAAAATTAAGGCATGAACAGTTATCAAATTAAGGCATGAACAGTTATCTTGAGTATTAGAGGTTGATATATCAAATTTCAAGGGCGAGGTTATATTTCATTGTAATAAGTTATTATTATTATTATATTTATAAGTTAAGAATTTAAATTATATTATGTTTTTTATTAGGAAAAAAGAAATTGATAATAATAGTTATTTTATTTTATAAAATATTTTAAAATTATTTTATTTAGTTAAGAGTTTGTTTTATTCAGATTTAAGAAATTAGTTAAGGTTTCAAGATAGTATTTGATTGAAATGAAAGTCTACCAATGATTTTGAAAGGCTGTCAAGAAAACTGGTTAACAGTGGAAGATTTAGAGGTATTTGGCCAAAGTGGTAATTCCAGGTCACATGATTTTCTTTGAGTAAATCAATCTGCATTGGCAAATTACAGCCAGTGATAATTATCCTCATTATTAATTTGACAACTTAATTATGATACATTTTCCCATTCTAAAAAAAATGTTATATTATGTTATTCCTTTTAAAAAATTCTTCAATTATAATTTTAAACTAATAATATACACTTCTATATAATATATTTATTTTCGAACTTTTTTTAAATAAATAAATTTTACAAACATACCATTAATTAATGCAATAAAATAATCTTCAACTAAGAAAAAAAAACTATCATATAAATCTTAAATGAAACAATTTAAAATTTGAGCAAACTCTTTAAAAACTAATTAAAAATTCTATATATAAAAAACCCCAAAAAATATAAATAAAAGGAATATAGAAAAATATCCATTTTTATTTTTTACTTTTGTTAATATCCAAAATCAACCAGTTAGAAATTATATACTATTACACAACACTTATTTATTAGAAAATATAAAATTACAAATTATAACGAATATGGAAAAATATCCATATTTTTATCTATACTTCTGTTAATATCCAAAATCAACCACTTAGAAATTATATACTATTACAAAACACTTATTTATTAGAAAATATAAAATATAAAATTATATACCATTACAAAACACTTATTTATTAGAAAATATAAAATATAAAATTATTTTTTTAATAATAAAAATTATTTTATAATCATAATAATAATTTAAAAAATTAAACAATTTAAAATTATATTAATTTCACCAAACCTAAACAAATATCAATAATTTTTTAGTCTACAATTGTCACTAACCCAAAACAAACAAGTGTTACATTGTAGTTAGTACTTTCCACTTAGTTTAAATATTGCAATTTGATAGAATATTATTGTGCAATGCATTTAAATTGTCCACTAAAGATGCATATATTGTCGTGCAATGCATTAATAATGCATCTGGAATTAGTTGGCCTTGAAGATGAACCACATTAGTTGGTTGATATTTTCAAAAAATTTGTCATAAGTTTAATAGATGATCAATAATATTAATATTTTAAACCAAAATCTTATGGAAATTAACTATAAATTAACAATTGTTTTTCTCATTGGTATATTTAAACTAGTATTAAAGACTCTATAACACTTGAACGTATCTATAACATTTTTTCGTTAGGTAAGCACTGTTGGGTTGTGTTATATTCTTTCCACGTAGTTAATAGGGGGTTTGAAGGGCACCCGTAACCCCACTTTATGGGGTATGGGGCAGCGCCCCGGAAAATTTTGGTTTTGGACCATATGTTAGGTTGGGCAGACCCACCTATAGTTTTGTGCATGATTTTCGCACATGTTTTTTGGACGCGATGGTTTTCGAACCATGGTATTGGACGCGATGGTTTTCGGTCCATGGTATTGGATGCTTCGGCATGTATAAATATGTATTGTAACATTGAAAGGAACATAATGAAAAATCAAGCTGATAGTCCCGGTTTTGGGATCCAGGGAAAAATCTCTGTGCATATGTGTTTTATGGGTTTTGCTCTCGCATTGTTTATTTTCTTTGTTTAAGAATTCGTATGCAGGTAATTTCTGTACAGGGTTAAAACCTACATTTGGTATCAGAGCTGTTTTGGCTTCAAGGGGACGCCTTTGTTGCTGAGGGGTTTCGCTCGGGCCTGTGGTAGACCCTGTTCAGTGGGAGATCTGCGAGATCGATTCTGGTGGTGAAAGAAGATGGCGAGCAGTGGAAAGATAGAGATTGAGAAGTTCAATGGTCAGAATTTTGAGTTGTAGAAACTCAAGATGGAGGATCTGTTGGTGGATAAAGATCAGTGGATCACGGTAGATCTGGGTACTAAACCATCGAGAGTGACCGATGAAGAATGGAAGAAGTTGGATCGAAAGGCAAAGAGCACAATACGATTGTGTGTCTCAGATTCAGTATTGCTGAATGTATCAGGGGAAGCTACGGCAAAGGCTTTGTGGGTCAAGTTAGGGACTTTGTACCAATCTAAGTCTCTGGTGAATAAACTGTTCCTGCGGAAAAAGTTGTATAACCTGAGGATGAAAGATGGAGACTCAGTGACAGAGCATCTGAATGCGTTTAATATTGTGGTAAGTCAGTTATTATCTGTTGATATTAAAATTTCAGATGAAGATAAGTGCATCAGTCTGTTGTGTTCTCTACCAGATTCGTGGGATAGTCTGGTTATTGCAATAGGTAGCAATGCAACTGCTTTGCAGTTTGATGAAATAGTCTCAGCCTTGCTGACGGAGGAGATGAGACGGAAAAATATGGACAACCAGAATGGTGATGCCTTGTCTGTACGAGGACGGTCCCAGAACAGAAACAAAAATAAGTCATCGAGTGGGAGATCTAAATCTAGAGGGAGATCTAAATCTCCAGGAAAACCTACAAAGGTGGTGTGCTGGAAATGCGGAAAGGAAGGGCACTTCAGAAGGGATTGTAAATCTAAAGCTCCTGATAAAGGAAAGGGATCTGATAATGCTCCTTCTGCAGAGGCGAAAACCACCTCAGATGAAGGTGGGGATGTGTACTTGGCTTCTTCAAGTACACCTGTAGATCATGAGGCATGGTTGATTGACTCAGGTGCATCCTTTCACTTCACTCCCCATAGAGAATGGTTCTGCGAGTATGAGAAATATGATGGTGGTGATGTCTTCTTAGGAGATGATAGGAAGGCTAGAATCATTGGTCGGGGAAAAGTAAAGTTGAAGTTGCAAGGTGGAAGGGTTAGAACACTTCCGGGTGTTCTACATATTCCTGCATTGGCCAGAAATCTGATTTCTGTAAGCAAGTTGGATGATGCAGGTGTAAAGACGGTGTTCGATAAAGATACCTGCAAGATGGTTCGAGGAGCACTAATATTGATGCGGGGAGTTCGGATTGGAACTCTGTACAAGCTGCAAGGTAGCACTGTTGTTGATGGGTGCAATAGTTCTATGGTTCCTGAAAATGGAGTAGAAAATCTAGTGGTCTCTGGAGAGAAGACCATGTTGTGGCATCAAAGGCTTGGACATATTGGAGAGAAGGGCCTTCGAATACTTCATGGTAAAGGTATGGTAGAAGGTATGAATGATAGCTCTCTGGATTTTGATTTCTGTGAAAATTGTGTGTATGGGAAGCAGAATTGGGTGAGTTTCCCCTCTGGTGGTAAGAGGACGAAACAAATATTAGAGCTTGTGCACAGTGATGTGTTTGGACCTGTGAAGGTTCCATCACTGGGTAATTTTGTGTACTATGTATTATTCATAGATGACTTCTCAAGGAATACATGGATATATTTCCTTAAGAAGAAATCTGAAGTCTTTGACAGGTTTAAAGAATTTAAGGCTCTGGTGGAAAATCAGACAGAGAAGAAGATAAAGGTGCTGAGGACAGATAATGGTGGAGAATTTTGCAGCAAGGAATTTGAAGAATTTTGTAAGAAGTGTGGTATAGCACGACAGAAGACTACTCCATATACACCTCAGAAAAATGGAGTTGCAGAAAGAATGAACAAGACGTTGATGGAAAGGGCAAGAAGCATGCTCAGTGGTGCCGGGTTAGGACAAGAATTCTGGGCAGAGGCGGTGGATACTGCATGTTACCTGATCAACAGATCACCTTCATCAGCGTTGGAGGATAAGACTCCACAAGAAGTATGGACTGGTAAGAAACCCTCACTTTCACATCTAAGGGTATTTGGATATGATGCATATGTACATGTTCCAAAGGAGAAACGAACCAAGTTGGATAGTAAATCTGAAAAGTGCATCTTTATTGGGTATAAGGATGGTTTAAAGGGTTATAAGCTTTGGAACCCAGTCACACGGAAGGTTGTGTACAGCCGAGATGTGTTGTTCAGAGAGGTAAAAGATGTTATTCAACATGAAGTCCAACCAAAGGAACCTGAGAAGATAGAGTTTGAGCCAAAGGAGGAAGAATCAAACTCTGCAGCAGAGGAGGAATCAGAAGATGAAGAGCCACAAACTCCAGCTGTGAGAAGGTCAGTTCGAGAAAGAAGGCAGCCAGAAAGGTATAGTCCATCTGCTTTCAGTTCAAATTTTTCTTTGTCTGTTACTGATGATGATCCCAGAACTGTGAAGGAAGCAGTGGATTCAGAGGATGGAAAACTTGTTGGCATTATGATTCAGGTGTTGTCCTTGATGGCAAACCCATTGAGGTGATAAATCAAGAAGGACGCAGGAAATATGTTCAGCAAGTGCGTCCCCGCAGGTATACCATACAGAACCCGCGTCCAGGGACGCAGGCCAACCGTTCAGGAGGTGCGTCCGCCCAGTGCTCACATTTCAAGGCAGAGAAAAGCACGTGGGGGTTTCTTGTGTGGTATCTAGCCGACGGTTTTGTGTTTCTATGGTGTCGGCTCGTGGTTTTGTTCCATGTTTTGGGGAGAAGCTTGCCTATATAAAGCAAAGGAGTTCATTTGGATTAGGCATCATCTTGGTTGAATATCTTTTGGTGAGACCTATTCCAGATCTATGAAGGCGAATCTTCTAATGGACTGTGATCTCTATGGCGCATGATCAGATCTGTGGATCTGAGTGTTTGGGTTGGTTCTGAAGTCCTCATATCTTTTATATCTGAAGGGACGCAGGTTCAGTGAAGGGAAAGTGCGCCGGGACGCAGTACAGTAAAGGCTCAGGTGCGTCTCTGAGGCAAAGGACGCGGCGCGACTGTGTTATTGGGTGCGTCTCTGAGGCAAAGGACGCGGTGCGACTGTGTTATTGGGTGCGTCTCTGAAGCAAAAGCTGCGGCGCGATAGTGTTTCTGAGTGCGCCGGTCGCAGCAAAGCATAGAGGAACAGTGCGTCGGCACGCAGAACAGTGGAAGATAGACTGCGTCCAGTCGCAGGTCACAGAAAGAAAATATGCGTCCCTGTTTTAAGATGATCTGTTGACTGTATATTTCTGTTCATAAGGTGTTCTGGGTTATTTCTGTAATTACTGATCTGATATCTGTAGTGGACTGTATCTGTTATATACTTGTTGATCATTTGATTCTTCATGAAAAGAAGTAGGGGGTTGTAGCTCCCTTCCAGGAGAAACTGGAAAACGAGAGAGAGTTGTAGCTCTCTGCAGGTTGCAGCCTGCGTGCTGGTAAAGGACTGCACCAGTACAAAATCATTGTAAAAAGAATTTCTTGAAAGAAGATAGAGACATATTGCAGCAGGTGGTTTTCTCCCGCATTGGGTTTCCACCTTACATCTTGTGTTCTTTGGTGTGACTGTCTATTTTCTTTATTCATGCTCATTGTTTTATGGTACTGATATGCAAGAATAATTCAAAAGATCAAATAAGGAAGATTTGGTAAATTGCTTGATAATACTGATTCACCCCCCCTCTCAGTATTATTTCCAACAATTGGTATCAGAGCAGGTCCTTCAGAAAAGCTTGATCGCTTGAAGGTAGATCGTTCATCATGAGCAACTACGAGAGAGAAGCATCAATCAGGCCACCAGTTTTTGATGGGACAAACTTCAATTATTGGAAGGTAAGAGTTACTGCATATCTTCAATCTCTTGGTACTGAAGTTTGGGACATTGTAGAAACAGGCTATGCTTTTCCTTCAGCTACTCCTACAGATCCAGCTGAGAAAAAGAAGTATGAAACAAATGCAAAAGCAGTCAGTACTCTATTAGGAAGTATATCCCAAACAGAATTCATGAAGGTAATGCACTTCAAATCAGCAAAAGAAATATGGGACAAAATGATCACAAGCTATGAAGGAGATGAACAGGTAAAACAAGCCAAACTTCAAACTCTCAGAATTCAATATGAGACTCTCAAGATGTATAATGATGAAAGTGTGGCTAATTATTTTCTTCGGGTAGATGAGATTGTAAATTGTATGAAAAATTTGGGTGAAGAAGTAAAGGAGTCTCTAGTAGTTCAAAAGATTCTAAGATCATTATCCCCCAAGTTTGAATCCAAAGTATCTGCAATAGAAGAAAAAGAAAATCTCCGTGTTCTTACTATGTCTCAGCTACATGGAATTCTAACTGCTTATGAAATGAGAAAGGGAGGACCATCAGACAGAAGGGAGGCTGTTTTTAAAGCATCAGGCAAAGAAGATTACTATGAAGCAAGCCATGATCCAGAAGAAGAGGAAGAAGAATCAAATTTTGTCAGAAATCTTCAAAGAGGTTCTGGAAGGTTCAGAGGTAAGCTACCTTTCAAATGCTTTGCTTGTGGAAGAGTAGGTCATTATGCTGCAAAATGCTCCTATAAAGATAAAGGAAAGGAACCAGTTAGATGGAACAAGAAACAAAGCAAGAAAAGCTACTACACCCATGAAGATAGTGATGGCTTATCAAACAGTGATGAAGATGAACAAGGTAATAAATATAGGTTGTTAATGGCATTTGAAGATGATGATTATGAGGATGCTGTAGATGTGGATAACCTTTATGATGAAATTACTAGACTCAAGAGATGCATAGAAGAAAAGAACATGATTATTGATACTCTACAATTCCAAATTGATGAAAAGGAAAAACATCTTGAAAAATTAGAAGGTGAAATTGTTGGTCTTAGAAAAGAAATTGAGAAAACAAAAACTATTAATCTCAAGTTTGTCAAAGGATCTGAAACTTTGGATGAGATTATCAGTGTGCAGCGGTCTCCTCTAAATAAGACAGGTTTGGGCTATAATGGAGAAACTTCTCAAGCATCCACTTCAAAAAGTTATCTTGATGCAGCAAGAAGAAATGAGCAAGAGCATAAGGAAGATCATCAGGTAAAGCAGGGACAAATGTCAAGCAGAAACTATCAGGGGCAATCCAGCTTAAGGGTGAACAAAAGCCACAACCAGCCACATGTAAAATCTTCTCAATTTGGTTCAAGAATAGATGAAAATAGAAATTACAATCAGTTGGCTGGTAGATCCAATAATCGCAGAAGCTTCTTCAATGGACAATGCTTTTCTTGCCATAACTTTGGTCACAAAGCAGCTCAATGTGTTGCGTATAAAACAATCATGACTAGGGAAGCTCAAAAACAAAGAAGTATGACAGGGATTACAAAAAGGACCTATAACAACTTTTCAGCTCTTGAAAATGAAGTTGAATGTTCTATTTGCAATAATTTTGGACATAAAGACTTTGAATGCAGAAGCAGGTTTCCGGAAAGAAAGGTACAGGAGCAGAAAAAGGAACAAGCCTCAGGCGCCAAAACATGGAGAATAAAGGAACCTCAAACAGAAAGATGTGGGATAGCATTTTATGCAGAAGGACAAGAAAATCTATGGTACATTGACAGTGGATGTTCGAAGCATATGACAGGTGATAAAGAAAAACTTGAGTCTTATTCTAATTTAGAAAAGGGAAAGAAAGTCTCTTTTGGAAATGATACTCCTGCAACTATAAAAGGAAAAGGTATTGCTCCTTTAAAAGAAGATGTTAAGGCTGGAAATGTTTTGTTTGTTGATGGATTGAAGCATAATCTACTAAGTGTCAGCCAGATGTGTGATCAAAGAACCGAGGTTATATTCAGATCAAATGGATGCCTTGTTCGTGATCTTGATACAGGGAAAACAGTTCTCAAAGGAAAGAGAACTCCAAATAATCTATACATATTTGATGAAGGACAACAACAATGCTATCTAAGCAAGAATGAAGAGCACTGGTTATGGCATCGAAGGTTGGGACATCTAAGCTTCTCACAAATAAGGAAAGCTTGCAAATATCAGGCAGTTCGCGATCTTCCAGATATCAAAATTCCTGACAACACCATATGCAGATCATGTCAGTTTGGAAAACAAACCAGAACTAACTTTCCAGAGAAAGAAGGATCAGCCAGCATGCCTCTTGAGCTAGTACATACAGATGTATGTGGACCATTCAGAAAAAGAACACCTAGAGGAGAGGAATACTTGATATTATTTATTGACGATTTCTCCAGGTTTGTTTGGTTAGGTCTTATGAAGCACAAAGATGAAGCATTCGAAAAATTCAAAACCTTCAAAGCCTTGGCTGAAAATGAATCAGGTCACAAAATTAAGTGCCTCAGATCTGACAGAGGTGGGGAATTTACTTCAAATGAATTTTTCGATTTCTGTGATGAACATGGGATAAGGAGAGAATTCTCTACAGCTAGAACGCCTCAGCAAAATGGAGTTGTTGAAAGAATGAACAGAACAATCCAACAAATGGCTCGTGCTATGCTTGATGAATCAGGAACCCCCGCAACCTTCTGGGGTGAGGCTGCACATACTGCAGTTATTATTCTCAACAAGACAAATGTCCGGGTGAACAGCACTCAAACCCCTCATGAGCTCTGGAGTGGTAAAACTCCTTCGGTAAAGCACTTCAAAATATTTGGGAGCAAATGCTATATCAAGAATACTGAGGAGCAGCTTGGCAAACTTGATCCTAGAGCAGATGAAGGCATTCTTCTTGGCTATTCTCCACATAGCAAAGCATACAAATGCTACAATAAAAGACTTGGCAGAATTGTTGACAGCATTGATGTAGTGGTTGATGAAAAGGGATATATTCCTAGGCAAATACATCGTGAAGACATCGAAGAAGATGAGAGCTACCCTCAAAGACAGAATGATGAAGAAGAAGAACCTCAAGAAGAATCTCAAGAAGAACCTCACGAAGAAGCAGAAGAACGGACAAGAATAGAAGAAAAGACTCCATCCAGATATGTTCAGAAGAACCATCCAGAATCTCAGATCATGGGACAAAAAGAAGCAGGTATACAAACTAGAAGAACAGTTGCAGAAGCTTCAAGCTATTTGGCATTACTTTCCTCCACCGAACCACAAAATGTGAAAGAGGCATGCAAAGATGAATGTTGGGTGAAAGCAATGGATGAAGAACTTGAGCAAATCGAAAAGAACAACACTTGGGAGCTGGTTCCTAGACCAAAAGATAAGAATGTTATTGGAACAAAATGGGTCTTCAAAAATAAATTGAATGAAAATGGAGAAGTAATTAGAAACAAAGCCAGACTCGTCTGTAAAGGGTATGCGCAGCAAGAAGGAATAGACTTTGAAGAAACTTTTGCTCCTGTTGCAAGACTTGAGGCCATCCGAATGTTCCTTGCTCTCTCAAGTTTTCAGAACTTCAAAGTATTTCAAATGGATGTGAAATCAGCCTTTTTGAATGGAGACCTGGAAGAAGAAGTATACATTGAACAGCCAGATGGGTTCATTCTTGGAAATGATCCAAATCTTGTATGCCGATTGAAAAAGGCTCTCTATGGTCTCAAACAAGCTCCAAGGGCTTGGTACTACCGGTTGGACAAATATCTTCATCAACAAGGTTTCTTAAAAGGTTCAGCAGATAGCAATCTGTATATAAAAGTTGAAAATGACAAATTGCTAATACTTGTTGTGTATGTAGATGACATTATTTTTGGCAGCAATGAAGAAGCTATGAGTCAAAGCTTTGCCTCAGTCATGCAGAAAGAATTTGAAATGTCCTTGCTAGGAGAACTGACATATTTCCTTGGTTTGCAAATCCAACAGAAGGAAGGAGGAATCTTTTTATCTCAAACCAAGTATCTCAAGCAGATTTTGAAGAAATATGGCATGGAAGATGCAAAACCAGTATGTACACCCATGGTCACAGGATGTAGTCTCAGTGCAAATGATGAATCTGCAGCAGTACATCAACCAACCTACAGATCTATGATTGGAAGTTTACTATATTTGACAGGTACCCGACCAGACATCATGCATGCAGTTGGAATAGTTGGAAGATTTCAGGCAAATCCGAAGGAGACTCATCTTCAAGCAGTAAAGAGAATTTTCAAATATCTTCAAGGGACTCAAAATTATGGCTTATGGTATCCTAGAGATACAGATCTTACTCTTCATGCCTATACAGATGCAGATTGGGCCGGAAGCGTGGATGACAGGAAAAGCACAAGTGGTGGTGCGTTCTTTATGGGTCCCAGACTGGTCTCTTGGTTCAGCAAGAAACAGAGTTCAATTGCCTTGTCTACAGCTGAAGCGGAATATGTTGCTGCTGCATCTTGTTGCACCCAACTTCTTTGGATGATGCAGACTTTGCAGGATTATCAAATCACTTGTACACCTCCTATTCCTATCTTATGTGACAACACAAGTGCAATCAGCATCTCAAAGAATCCAGTTATGCATTCAAAAACCAAGCACATACCAATCAAGTACCATTTTCTCCGGGAACAAGTACTTGAACAGAAGGTCAAGTTGGAGTATGTTCCTTCTAAGGAACAAGTTGCTGATATTTTCACCAAACCGTTGCCCAGGGACACTTTTGAATACCTCAGGCAAAAGCTGGGGGTTGTTGATGCATCATCTTACTGTTGATCATCTTCCTATTGGTGGTATAGGCTCAGGGGGAGCACATAATGCATTGTTGGCATTATGGAAAAGGAGATCTTGGAAATAGCTGCAATATGTCTCTATCTCCTTCATGATGGATTTCTGGTTACAGATCTGGAGATGCATGAGCATAGGGGGAGCATACCCTTTGCCCTTGATGTCAAAGGGGGAGAATGAAGCTGAAGATTATGTGGTTGCCATCAAGTCCAAAGGGGGAGATTGTTGTGTGGTTGCCATCAAGTCCAAAGGGGGAGATTGTTGGCATTATGATTCAGGTGTTGTCCTTGATGGCAAACCCATTGAGGTGATAAATCAAGAAGGACGCAGGAAATATGTTCAGCAAGTGCGTCCCCGCAGGTATACCATACAGAACCCGCGTCCAGGGACGCAGGCCAACCGTTCAGGAGGTGCGTCCGCCCAGTGCACACATTTCAAGGCAGAGAAAAGCACGTGGGGGTTTCTTGTGTGGTATCTAGCCGACGGTTTTGTGTTTCTATGGTGTCGGCTCGTGGTTTTGTTCCATGTTTTGGGGAGAAGCTTGCCTATATAAAGCAAAGGAGTTCATTTGGATTAGGCATCATCTTGGTTGAATATCTTTTGGTGAGACCTAGTCCAGATCTATGAAGGCGAATCTTCTAATGGACTGTGATCTCTATGGCGCATGATCAGATCTGTGGATCTGAGTGTTTGGGTTGGTTCTGAAGTCCTCATATCTTTTATATCTGAAGGGACGCAGGTTCAGTGAAGGGAAAGTGCGCCGGGACGCAGTACAGTAAAGGCTCAGGTGCGTCTCTGAGGCAAAGGACGCGGCGCGACTGTGTTATTGGGTGCGTCTCTGAGGCAAAGGACGCGGTGCGACTGTGTTATTGGGTGCGTCTCTGAAGCAAAAGCCGCGGCGCGATAGTGTTTCTGAGTGCGCCGGTCGCAGCAAAGCATAGAGGAACAGTGCGTCGGCACGCAGAACAGTGGAAGATAGACTGCGTCCAGTCGCAGGTCACAGAAAGAAAATATGCGTCCCTGTTTTAAGATGATCTGTTGACTGTATATTTCTGTTCATAAGGTGTTCTGGGTTATTTCTGTAATTACTGATCTGATATCTGTAGTGGACTGTATCTGTTATATACTTGTTGATCATTTGATTCTTCATGAAAAGAAGTAGGGGGTTGTAGCTCCCTTCCAGGAGAAACTGGAAAACGAGAGAGAGTTGTAGCTCTCTGCAGGTTGCAGCCTGCGTGCTGGTAAAGGACTGCACCAGTACAAAATCATTGTAAAAAGAATTTCTTGAAAGAAGATAGAGACATATTGCAGCAGGTGGTTTTCTCCCGCATTGGGTTTCCACCTTACATCTTGTGTTCTTTGGTGTGACTGTCTATTTTCTTTATTCATGCTCATTGTTTTATGGTACTGATATGCAAGAATAATTCAAAAGATCAAATAAGGAAGATTTGGTAAATTGCTTGATAATACTGATTCACCCCCCCTCTCAGTATTATTTCCAACAAAACTCTGGAAAGAGGCCATGGTCGATGAAATGGCATCTTTGCATAAAAGTGAGGCTTGGGATCTGGTGGAGTTTCCGGCTGGAAGGAAACCCATTGGCAGCAAATGGGTGTTCAAGAAGAAGACAAATGCAGAAGGAAAGGTGGAGAAATACAAAGCTCGGTTGGTAGCAAAAGGTTATTCCCAGGTGCCGGGAATTGATTTTGGTGATATTTTTTCTCCTGTTGCTAAGGTAACTTCTATTAGATTACTTTTATCTGTTGCTGCTGCTTTTGATTTTGAGGTAGAACAGATGGATGTGAAGACAACATTTCTTCACGGGGATTTGGAAGAGGAAATCTACATGAAGCAACCTAAAGGCTTTGCGGTGAAGGGTAAGAAAGAACTGGTATGCAAGTTAAAGAAGTCTCTGTATGGGTTAAAACAGTCACCAAGAATGTGGTATCAGAAATTTGATACATTTATACGGGGACTTGGCTTCACCAGAAGCAAAGCAGATCATTGTGTGTATTTTAAATTAATTGGTGACCGTGTTATTTATCTGGTCTTGTATGTGGATGATATGTTGCTGGTTGGAAATGACAAAGAAATTATCCAGGATTTGAAGACCCAATTGTCCTCCAAATTCGACATGAAAGATCTTGGTGCTGCAAACTATATTTTGGGCATGGAAATTAAAAGAGATCGGTCAAAGAGGAAGCTTTGGTTAAACCAGAGGAAGTATGTCAAGACAATACTGCAGAGGTTTAATATGCAGGATAGTAAATCGGTGAAGGTTCCTATTCCTGTAGGTGTGAGGTTATCTGCTGAACAGTGTCCCAAGACACAAGAAGAGGAAGAGGACATGTCTCGTGTTCCATATGCAAGTGCAGTGGGTAGCCTGATGTATGCAATGGTCTGTACTAGACCAGACATTGCACATGCAGTGGGAGTATTGAGCAGGTTTATGTCAAAACCTGGGAAGGAGCACTGGACAACAGTGAAGCGGGTTTTCAGGTATTTGCGTGGCACTAGTGATTATGGTTTGTGCTACCAAGGAAGACCAGGATTGGACAGAGTGTTGGATATTCATGGCTTTGTTGATGCAAACTGGGCTGGAGATCTGGATCAGAGAAGATCTACAAGTGGGTATGTGTTTAACCTATTTGGAGGTGCAGTCAGTTGGATGAGTAAGAAACAATCTGTAGTGGCACTATCAACTACAGAGGCAGAATACATGGCAGCCACTCATGCAAGCAAGGAAGCATTTTGGTTGTAGAGATTGTGTTCAAGTATGGGGTTAGTATAGGGAGCTATAAGAATAGACTGTGACAGCCAAAGTTCAATTTTCTTGGCAAAGAACCCTGCTTATCATTCAAAGACAAAGCACATTGATGTTCAGTATCACTTTGTGAGGGATATGATAGAAGACAGAAAGGTGTTGCTGGTAAAGGTGGACACTTTGAAGAATACTGCAGATGCATTGACAAAATCTGTGAGCTCTGAGAAGTTCTCTTAGTGTAGAGAAGCAATGGGAATCTCAGGGCTGAAAAAATGACTAAGCTCTCCTGTGGCCCCCTGTGGAAAGAAAACAACAAGTGGGAGATTGTTGGGTTGTGTTATATTCTTTCCATGTAGTTAATAGGGGGTTTGAAGGGCACCCGTAACCCCACTTTATGGGGTCCGGGGCAGCGCCCCGGAAAATTTTGGTTTTGGACCATATGTTAGGTTGGGCGGACCCACCTATGGTTTTGTTCATGATTTTCGCACATGTTTTTTGGACGCGATGGTTTTCAGACCATGGTATTGGACGCGATGGTTTTCGGACCATGGTATTGGACGCGATGGTTTTCGGTCCATGGTATTGGATGCTTCAGCATGTATAAATATGTATTGTAACATTGAAAGGAACATAATGAAAAATCAAGCTGGTAGTCCCGGTTTTGGGATCCAGGGAAAAATCTCTGTGCATATGTGTTTTATGGGTTATGCTCTTGCATTGTTTATTTTCTTTGTTTAAGAATTCGTATGCAGGTAATTTCTGTACAGGGTTAAAACCTACAAGCACCCACGGGGGATTTGAACTAGTGACGTATCGCAAGGAGTGCCTTAACAGTGCGCCCATTCACCCTTAATCCAAAGCCCTATGGGCTATAACATATCTATAACATTTATTATGTAATGATTTTTAAAATTTATTTTCAAATAATTAAAAATTACAATTATATCTATAAAAAAAAAAAAAAAACAACAACAACAACAATAACATCAAAGACTGCACCTATTTAGTGTGACTTCATGATATACCTAGTCCATGGTTTTCAAGTTTACACGTGTTCTTATAGATGGGATCATAGTGAAAAGACATTAAAATATTTATCGAACAATTGGTTGTGATATTTTATAGTCGCTTAGATGACACATAATTACATCTGCATTTGTCTTTTTGATTAAATGTTAAATTGACATTTTTTTAAGTATGAAAAAAGCACAATATATTATATTATATGATCAGTATGCAAGATATAAACATCATCTACCAAATCCATTACATCATAAAGTCCATCTGGGTGAGCATATCATGCTTCCCATCCAAATATATCACAACATACATAATACAGAAAGAACAATTCATATGCCCTGTGTTGTTCCAGAATTAAAAAATAGACATAGATGATTACAACAAAACATTTGACAAAAAAAGGTATGTACATGGATTATCAGATACTCCTCCATTCCATCTATCCAAGCAAGTGATCAAGCAACTTGTCCATCCATCCTCGTGAGAGAGCTGACAAATATTATACTAGTAGAGATACAAAAATATACAAAAGAAAGAGGGGATATAGAAATTACCCAGGGAAAGGGAATTCTCCAACATCAAAAACATTGTGACCCAAAGTTATTTCCAAGTGCTTATTACCAAAATTACCTAGTAGTCCCCTCTTTGAAAGTTCATCAGCTTCCTTGTTCTTTTCTTTGCCAATGTGCATAATTGTAGAATTGTTGAGTTGATTCCATAGAAAACCAATTCTCCCCAGCCATCCAAGTAGCAAAGGATTGCTGATGTTAACACTGCCCTTAACCTAATCTATGATAATCTTGGAATCCCCATAGATATGAATATCAGCGATACCAAGGAAATTGGTGAACCATAAAAGGCCCCATAAGGCCATTGCTTCTACCCTGGTATTAGTGCCACTTCCCCCATTCCAGTGAATCATGTATGCCAATTCGTATGAAATGGCAATCCAAAATCCACAGCGACAGGTATTCCTTTGTGCAACACCATAAAAAAAACCCATTGGATATTCCATCAGTATTCCCATCTGCTGGATTTGAGAGTTTTTGGAGCATGAGTCATGAGAAATGAGCATGGAAAGATTTGTTAAAGTTCTTTCAAATACCATATAGAAATCTTTTGTAGAATTCTGAAAGATGCCCTTTTTACTCTTTTAGTTAAATTGATTAATTAAAAAAATTGTCATATGAACAAGGTCATATGATATAAGAGAATTGGGCATGGGGTATCGATAAAGTATGGTATTGGCCCATGGTATTGTAACAAAATTTATTTACAAATTAATAATCTCTATAATAAAATATGAGTAACTTGTTCTATGCTTTTAAAATGTATATATGTTTAACTTATATATTAATTATTTTTATAATTAATAATATTTTATAAAATTATAATTTAATTAATTTATATATATATTTTTATTATAATAACATAAAATGTATAATGACTCTTTCACAACTAAGATAGTAAGAATCTATTTCTTAATGTTAATAGTAAATACTCTGCCAAGTTAAAAGTTTGAGGGCATACTACATTGCCCTATCACATGCATATATGCTTGTGGTTATGTCTATGCAAGAGGTGTATTATGTGTTTATTATAATATCATATGCATATATATTTGTGGTTATGTTTATGCCATAAATGTATCGTGTTTATTATAATTTTGATCTAGAAAAGAAAGACATTGATTGTTTTGGTTTTATATTGGATATTATTAATATAAATTGTATTTATGTATTGATAGATTTGAATCTATGATCTTTAAATCTAACACAAAATAATTTGTCAACACCTCATGGATCAAACAATAATTGATTTTAGTGACCCCAAAACAAATAACAATTTCAGCATTCCCCAAAACAAATAACAACTTCACTATTAATTTTACTCCATTCATCTCCTCTTAAGATGGATTAGTTGGCACAATGGGATGTTACCCTTTCTATTTGGTTTGAAATCCCGCATGGGCACATCTTTGGCCTATTATAACTAGCAATTGTCCCAAAAGGTACAAAGAGAGGCCGATAGGATTATTAAATTAGAATTGTTGAATTTCTCTAGAAGAGATGTTGGTTCAAGTCTACAAGGAGCAAAGAGATTTGATGTTTGGAGTTCTATGCTTTTTGGACACCATATTCCTTTAAATACAACTTAATTTTTTAGAAAAGTTCAAGCCCAATGCAGTTCTGCCGTGCGGGAGTGCAAAAGCAATCTCCTATAAAAATGGACCTCTATATCTAAAAACAAGATCTTAGCCATGAGGAAAAAGAATAGAAAGATCTGAGGACCATAAAGCCACAACCATGAGGATATCATAGCCTACTGGTGCTGTCTGATGAATGAACCGTGAAGGGGGAAAGCTCTGGTCCGTGACAACTGCTTTCTTTCACACAACTACCGAAGGGAGAAGAGAAGCAAACAAAACATCTAGAATAAGGCTGGAAAGAAGAACTCAGATCAGCTCTGTGTATTAAGACAGCGGCAAAATCTTACTACCAAAACCTGGTAACAGAGCCTTTTGATATCTCAAATCCCGATAGCAGACTAAACATGGGTCTTCGTCCAGGAAGAACTAAGATCAGTTGTGTACTCAAAGGAAATAGGGCCTGTTGGTTTCCCTATTGATTTCTACCAAAAACTGTGGCACATTATTAGTAGGGACCTTTTAGCAGCTGCTGAGGAATCTAGGGTGTGTGGAAAGATACTGAAGGATATCAATTCACCTTTTTCTACACACTCAAAAGTAAAGTAGAAATGGGGAAAGATTTTATTTAGGTTCATCCAAAAATAAAATAACAAAGGGGATTCAAGCAAGAACCCTCCATACAAAACAGTACCCAGAAGAACAAATGTGTCAGGAAAATAGTGAAGGTTTTGAATTCAGTTTCAAATTTCAGAATAGAGAAAACAAAATAACTTATGAGTTCACTTGACCTTTAGTGCCAATTTTGGTTAAGAAGTAATTGAGCGCCCAAAGATCATCCAATTGTACACAGTCTCTCGTATAATTGTCTACAACCTCTAAAGTTCTCCTAATTGGATAGTGGTACCAGTGTCTAAGAAGAGTGACACCCTTGCATTTCTCATGAAAATGATCAAGCTGTCCTAACATAGAGAAAAACTACAAAACAACCATCATGTGACTTGCTTAACAGACATGAAAATTACATCAGAGATTGATGGGTTTTCACATATTACTTTCACTGAAATAGAGAAGAGATGATGAGAAAGACTTGATATTATGTATTATTCTGTTTTTCAATAAGTATGGTCAGCCTTTTTTCCCTTAGTTAATGTCCATGTGGATAACAATACTAAACTTCACTGTGGCTATCCTATTATGTATCATTTTTTACTTCATTTCATGTTATCTTAGATTGAACTTTGGCATTTTCTAAGAGTTGCGTTTGCACTTTCTTAGAGAGCATTTTCTTCTGACTTACTGTGGATTCTTGTACATCACTCCTCGAGTTCAAAGAATTTCCAACCACCAGCTAATTTAAATGGGATCATTTTTCATAGTTGTAGCTTTTTGCTTGATTCGCATGATCAGTGTCATGCCAGTTTCATTGAAATTAGTTACAGCGTGAAGCTCAACATGAAAAAAAGGAGATACGTCCCACTAAATAAACTGATACAACAGAACAAACATGGTAAATAGTAATACAATGAGACCTCATGCATGCAGAATTACAAGAGGACTGGAAGGCTCTCACTTGTAACTGCCAAGCCAAGTAGATGCCATTTAATTTTCATGTGAGTCATATATATGATGAAAAGAATAAATTAAAAAGATAGTTTACCCATAAAGATATGCAGAAACCTAATTCCCAAATGGGTTAACCATCACATACATCATCCAGCTGCGAACTCCGGCATGGCATATCACCAACAGAAACCCATAAATGAATGAAATTTATCTTGTGTTGTTGAAAAAATGACAACTTGTACAAACTGCAAGTAACCATGCACTAGTCTGAAGGACAGCACATAAATTTTCAGTAAATTATGGAATGATTTCAATTAAACGTTTTAAGTATTTCTTGTAATGCATTGGTCTCAGATACAATTGAGATTCTGAGACATTATCAGAACGCTACCTCCTACAGTTTTGCAGATTGTATTTGCGCCACAGAACAAGAAAGGTAGAGAATACAGCCGCTCATCATCAGGAGAGAACCGAGAACAGGAATCTTTGGTTATGTACCAAAACACCATGCATTCCTTGATAGGGTCATCAAACTCCACCACTGTAACAGGGAAATGCTGGTACACCCTTTCATTCAATATTTTGTGGGGTGCATCTGCCTTCAAAAGAAGTGCTTCTGACACTACCTTTGATGCACACACATTATCCAAGTCATCGCAAGAAAGAACATCTTTCAGTTTGGGAGTGGTCATGTTTGGAAAACGTATCAGTTTGCAAAGGTTACTGCCCAAGATTTCTCTCCTTTGTTCAGGACTTGGATAATGTTTTCTGGCCCAACTTATGACAAAATCATACAGTGCATCTTCTGATTGAACTCTCAATTCATCACTTGACAGCACAACCTCGATGCCGGCCAAAGGAAGATCCAAAAGCTCTTCAGAATGCCTGAAAATCATGATCAGGACATAACAGATTGATTAGTTTGAAGTACATCAGGGATGAATGAGAAATCTTCCACGAGAGAGTCATATCAGCAATGCAAATTTTGTTTCATATATATATATATATATATATATATATATATATATTCTCTTCAGAATTTTCAGAATTCTGTCAAATTTGGATAAATAATTTGAAATTAATCTTATTTTATAGTATTTATTTTTTAAAAGTTATATAATAAATTCACTATTATTTGCACGGAATTTGTGCATAAAAGTTTTTTCTAGAAAAAATCTAGTGACAAAAAATACTTTCTTTTTAACAAAAGTTAAATTGATATTTTCTGAAAAACTTAAATAACCAATTAAATCATCTATTCTATTCTATAAAACAATATTAATAAACTGTATCAAAAAATTTATAAATAAACTATATCAAAAATTTTATAGCTTCTCTCTAATTCTATTAACAAATTGTGTTATGTAATAAGAAAAACAAAATAGTTAATTCTTCAAATGACAGTAGGTATAAAATTACAAACAGAAAAGAGTCCCAGTTTTTAAAAATCATATAAAATAAAAAATGCAAAATCTAGAAGTTAGGAGAAATTAGAAAGTCAAAGGCAACTTAATTTTCATATAACCTAATCCTGATGATACTTCTTAGAAAAAAAAAAATTAAAAAACATTGTAATAAGAAACTTACTTTTCAATATAACCTAAATGTTCGACAAGAAACTTCTCTGCAGACTCTTTTAGTGACTGCACTCTGTGATTTGTAAGCATATTTTGTGGGAGCTGTAAATAATGCAATGCAGAGTCTGTTGTCATTGATGACTGCAACTCCCTGAGGCAATAATCAACACATCTTGTGACATCCATCTTGAGCGCAAGAATCAACACATCCAACACCTCAGCAGTACAAGGCAGTTGAAGTGTTCCCTGATGCATAAACCTCAATACATTCATGAAAGCCTCTTCCTCTGCAATTTTAAATACAGCACCACAACAATTCTTCAGAGACTAAATTGAAACCTAATCTGAAGAACCAATTTAAAACCGTATTCCAAATTGTATAATAGTTTTGGCAAGTACGATTGAACATACCTGAACAACGTATATGAAAAGTGAGATGTCGATTCTCTAGTTCCAGCTTGTCATCTGTGAAAAGCTTAAACTGGGACAGAAGTATGGTATTCAATCATTTCCAAGCTTCTGCTGCATGAAGCCCATGTAGATCTAAATTCCAAATGTCCTTATGTTTTTCATTTCTAAGTTGAAGAATTTCTGCAGCTGCCTTAGCATTTAGTTTATCTGCAGCCAAATGTTCCTCTTTTGATTTTAGAGAAATATTCCTAGCAGTGCTGTGATCGCCTCGCAAATAAGCTCTTTCAGCTTCCCTTGAATGTCGATTTGCAGCCCTGCT
The DNA here is from genome assembly GCA_031772625.1 of Pinus tabuliformis. NCBI lineage: Eukaryota > Viridiplantae > Streptophyta > Pinopsida > Pinales > Pinaceae > Pinus > Pinus tabuliformis. Next base: position 1,348,966,186 of record CM062818.1, on the reverse strand, counting down.
TGAAAACAAGCGATGATAATATATGTTCATGCCTTCCTAATTATCAGTAATGATCACCTAAGACATTGGCATGTTGAATACCTTCATAAGAGCCCAAATGCTGAAATGTGAGCGGTCCTCATCTGCAGTCATGTTGCCATTCCCAACCTCTAACATGTCCGGATCTGAAGATATGGGAAAACATACAAGGTGTCCAAAGAAATTAACAGAGGACAACATTTATAAATCGTTTCATTTCCTTTATTCAGATACAACGTTTCAAATAATGCTTGTAATGATCTGGAATCGGTTGATGGTATTTATAGCGGTTGTTGAAGTAAGAAGTGTATGATAAAAAGATAAAGCTACTAATAATTCTCTGATCTAGATGTTGTTGAGCCTATATGGCAAAAGCATAACATGCTAGGTCTCTGTAGGGAGAGGGAATTTGTGTGATTGCGTCTTCTTGATATGCATTTATCTTGATTCATGATGAAATAACAGCAACTAAAGTCATGACCAAACGATGGTAAACATTTGATTGGAGCATATCTTACCCAATATAAACAAAAGCCCAAAATAAAAAAGAAAAACAAAGACCTAAATTTCAAAGACATCGCACAGTAAATTTTAGTAGCAAGAAAGGTCGTTACCATTCCATCCACCAGGTCCTGCATAGTCGGCCCAAATGTTGTTTTGGTCTGCCCGGGATGTTATACTGGACCAGAGCAAGTCATAAAGTGAGTACAAAACTCTCCAAACTTGCTAAAAAAAAATTCTGAATCTTTGCTTTCGATTTGCAAATAAAATGAATTATAAATAGTGCATTTCAATCCCTTCCACCATGTACAATGGCCGACACCATACTATTCATGGTCATGCATTTCAATCCCTGGTTTAAAAATCCGGCAAATTTTCCATACAATATGGATACAATGTGATCATCTTACTTTTGATTGTCTTTTTGATAATATACCTCATGTATTTCATCCCGATCATTCCATAAACCCAAAAAAAAACAACCCAAAAAGCTCTAAAATATTGAAAGAAAATCTCTAATACATCTTATAGATATAATCTAAAGACAAAATTTTCAAGAAGTGATTTTTTTTTTTTTTCCTTTTTCTTATTTATGAAGTGTTCTCAAAGCTGAAATTCTTCTAAAATTTGGAACAAAATGCATATTTTATTAGCTATGAGAAGTATAATTCTGTTCTGGAGCTGTAATGGATCTTTTTGTTACATAATTTTTCTGTATCAAATTGTATTCAAATTCAAACTTATATACGAATGTTTCTTTTATGCTAGAAAGACATGACCTAAATAGAGCTACAAACTACTTATGTATGAAATCTTGTAATCTATGAGTGAAATTATAACCAAATTGAACGTGATATCAAAGATTTGTAAGCAGATGGTGCAGACCTCTCAAGCCACAAGTGAAAATGTGTAAGCCTCATAGTATATGGACTTATGTTTCAGTGTTGAGCTTCGCAGGCTCAAGAAAATTGTAATTTTAAATCTGAAATCATGGATCTTTGATAATAAGAACAATTTGCAAAGGTCCAGTAAATTACCTCTCCCATTTATTCTGTATGTCTAGTGTTGTTCTCCAGCTATTTCCTACATTGCGAGCCCAAGTAGCCGGATTATCGACACCCCTGCAAAAATACCAAAAAAAATTGGAAGTCGCCAACAAAATACTTCTAAAACTCAATGATTTGAATGTTAATCAGTATACACTTTTAACAACATCCAGTGGTATACAAGTGTCCACAGAAAGTAGAGAAGTCTTGCATACCACTCACACAAAGAATAGAATATTGGATGGTCTGTCTTAAGAAGTGCATCCCTCATCCTTGGGTACCTGCTATGCATACAAAGATAAACCCTTCTAACAACTGAAAGTATGAATCTACTCCAAAGATGAAACCCTGATGGAGAAGAACTTCACCTGACTTCAGGTTTTGAACCATCATCGAAACAGTTATCATACTTGAGATAGTCGATACCCTGTTGATGCAACATTGTTGATATTGTAGCATTTAATTTTTCTTCACAATTTACCAAATCTTAACTTCATACACACTAAAGAATATTTCTGACATACCCATTCAGCGAATGTCCGGGCATCTTCTTCCTCAAATCCTAATGAGCCAGGTTGCTTTTGACATGTGTATTGCCTAAAGCCAAAACCCCAAGTCAGTAAGTGGTTTTACAAATGGAAGAAAGAAAAACAGGATCTTACCTGAGATCAGGTAAGCTCACGTAAGGTCCCGAATGGGTTATGGTTTTCAAGAATAGGAGTGTCTTGCTGAGCTTACCCTGCATCTGAATATATGCCAATCTTCAGACCCTTCTCATGCACATAGTCAGCAAGGGCCTTGATGCCGAATGGAAATGTCAAAGCACGAGGAATCAACTTTCCCTGTAAGCAAACACAGTTTATATTATATTCTCTCATTGTTTGTGTTTAACATGAAACAAAAATGGCAATTATCAGGCATAAAAATGCAGGAACTACATGATACAAATCATTTTTCTCCGAGTTCCTGTGAATATAATTAAAACATTATTTTCTGCATCTAGGCTTGGATTAGCCAGGCGGATATTTCCTGTATCAATTACTGACAGCCAAAAACATGCAACCCAAATCTGAAGGGCCATCCCCCACATTTTCATCACATTTTATCTTAAACGGCCAATTTTCAATCACAAAATAGAAAAAGTAGGGAGCTGATCCTCAAATTCCAAGCCTGTTTGGAGAGATTGAATTTGAAGGACAAGATACAGAAAGTTACGGCACATATTTCTTCTCAAACAGTGTGGAAGTCTCAGCTGAGTCTTTTCTGGCCTTCCGACCATGCCCCAAAATAAGCCTTCACCATTTAGGTAAACTAAAATCGGTTCATGCACTAAAAACAGTAAATTGATCCTAGCTCAATATCACCATGATAGATGAAAATACAAGTAGGCAAGAAGGGAGGAGATGGGGGAACCCGTCACCATCAGTGGCCAAGAAGGGGCCGATTTTCCTGCAAAATATAATTTTTTCAAGTTTGTTCCCTGTTAAGTTCAGAGAATCCTTCTGACAAGTAACAGAAAACTCCAATCACCCACTATGGTTGGAATCCAAATGATATAACAAAGTTAGATATTTATGTCAGATTATTATCAGAGCCACCCGTCTGTACTTCCAGAGCTCCCGAAACCACGTGCAGGATTTCAGAAAAACAGAGTCGCTGGATTGCTGTTGTCGATTTTGCGTTTGTCTGAAGGATTTGATGTACAAAGATGAAGAAGATGCGTTGAACTCCAAAGCATTACATCAGAAAAGTGCCAAAACCAAGATGTGAGTATCTAGAAACTGAAATCATTAGACCTCCCAATGAAAACATCACACACTATAGATAAAGATACTTAGAGAATGGGCAATGCCGACTCCATTGTCGGATTCTAGGGCAACAATTTACTCAAATTGCACACATTTCCATTAAAACAACATTAAACAGGTTCAAAACCCAGAGAGGACCACTGGTTATGAAAACTCAAAGACATGGCTCACATCAGAAAAGGATAAGATTGGTCACATACATACCATGAGGGACTGCACCAAAGGAACCATCTCAACTAAGTCCCTGTACAGGTCTTTATCCACATGTCCATTTGTCTGTGACGACACAGATGGTGAAGAAGGTCCAGAGCCCAATCCAGCAGCAGGATAACCCATGTCATGCATACCGTCATATCCTCTAACATCCTTCCAGCTCTCCCTGAAGAAGTGCTGATCCATTGCCATAGAACTGTTGCTCTCCATGACAATTTAACACCCAAAACTGCAAATTCTGCGAACTCGGTGACTACAACAATGTAGCTACACTACGCTAAAAAATGGCAGTTTACTGAGAAACCCATGGACCCATTTCGTCTTTGTGCCATTTCTACATACCCAAATGCTCAAAACCGTCAAATTCCTCAGGCTAAGTCAGGATCTCCTGTGCTCCCCTGGTTTTTCTGTCCAATGACGGAATCCCAGCACAAGATCCGTGACAATTTCTCTACAGAACCCACTAAAACGTATGTGGGTAATCTTGATTCCGCAAATAGAGGAAAACACCAATCTTTCTCAGTGTTCAGATCTCAATTTTCTTGTCATATTAACACCCTCTGCCACTTGGTTGGATTTTCTACGTCTCCAGACAGAATTGTTTTGAACATTGTAGTGTGAAATAAGAATGAACGAGTTAGAGAATTATAACCTCCGATGACAATGGATAGACTTTTCTGCAGCGCTGAACATTGACCCCCCTCAAGAATTGCAGGCTGAGAACAGACACAAATCGAATTGCTCTCGGCTCTTACCCTGTTGCTATAGAAAAAGGAGCAGTTGGATTTCTGCGCGAATATATACACGGCGCTATACTAACTGCAGGAAGTTAACACGACCCGCCATTCCCTCGCAGAACCACTCCCTCGCAGAACTGTCCCGCCAGAATCCGATGCCACGTGTCAGTATGAGGAACGAAGGGGCCATTCAGAATCCGATGCCACGTGTCAGCACGAGAGCCAAAGGAACGACGAAAGTCTGTTCCAAAGGAAGGCCTATCGGCCTAATAAAGCTCGAAGAGTAGACTCCCCCATATTAAATTTTGGACTCTTGCTAAATCATAAATTCTTAATATATTTAACTTACCAACTATCCGATATACTCTTAATGTTAAAGGAACAATCTATAAATGTGATGTTAAGTTTCTTTTAAATTACTGCCTATATTGCCAATTCACCATTAAAATAAAGAAATAAAAAATTTACATGTTGTTGGAATAAAAACACCTAGGAATCAACATCAACCTCCCCGTGTAGGCCTTAATATGCAAATTTAAATTAATTAAACCCATTTCCTGTGTAGGCTTTAAAATGCAAATTGTGACAAATTTTAAAGTCATGGCTGTTGCGCGGATTGAACTATGGTGACCGAAAAGTCATCTGCTCACTTCGAAGTTAACAAATATTAGGAATCCAAATCTGGGGTTTACTACTAAACTCCTTGTGGAGGCCTTAAAAAGCAAATTACATCAAAATTAAATGGCCGTTGAGGATCGAACCCGGGTCACCCGCGTGACAGGTGGGAATACTCAGCACTATACTACAGCGACAATAATAAACAATAGGATACCCCACTTTCAAAGGCAAGGAAATTCCATGCTACTTTAAAATTAAAGTACGAACAGTCACTATGGACTCAGATGCACGAATATCAGTGTGGACATCGAACTGATTATTGGAAGGAACTTGTAACCTCCTTTTGGTGCTATATCTCATCACTGCCCAGCTTATGATATATTTATATCTGCTCATCTCTCTCTATTATGGTAGCTAATTCATGTCACGGTCCCCATGTGGGATAAAGTACGATACTCTTCCTGCCTCCCGAAATCTTAGATTATCTGTGTTATTATAATTCTTTTTACCAAAGGTTTATAATGTAAGTAAAGACAAAACAAGTGGAGAGGGATAAAATAAGTGTTATTATTAAATCTCATAGAAAATGGGGAGGGAGAAGTAATGCCGTTACTTCTTGAGTATTAAAGGTTGAATGATCAAATTTTAAGGGCAAGGTTATATTTCATTGCAATAAGTTAGTATTATTATATTTAGAGGTTAAGAATTTAAATTATATTATGTTTTTTTATTTTAAAAAAACTATTAATAATAATTATTTTATTGTATAAATGTTTTAAAATTGTTTTTATTTACTTAAGAGTTTGTTTTACTTGGATTTAAGACACAGTTAATTGTTTAAGATAGTATTTGGTTGAAGTGAAAGTCTATTAAGGACACCGGTTCACAACTTAAGATTCAGAGGTATTTGGTCTGCTTATGAATTGCCAACAAGGTGATTCTAGGTCGCATAGTTTTCCTTGAATAAGGCAACTTGCATTGACAGATTGCATCCACTGATGACGGTCCTCATTGTTGATTTGACAACTGAGTTATGATAGATTTTTTCATTTTGTTAAAGAATGTTATTTGTGTTATTCCTTTAAAAAAAATTAATTATAATTTTTAACTAATATTTTAAACTTCTATATCATATATTTATTTTCTATCATTTTGTAAAAAATAAATAAAGATTACAAGCATACCATTGGTTAATACAATAAAATCATCTTCAACTAAGAAAAAAAAATTATCATATAAATCTTAAATGAAACAATTTAAAATTCGAGAAAACACAAACTCTTTAAAAACTAATTAAAAGTCGTGAATTCTCTGTGGACCTGTGTGTTGTTTCTATTTATTTTGGAATCCTACTTCTATGTATGGGAATGTATATAGAGACATTGGGATGGAATCACTACAAATTTCTTTATAAGTCTATGAGGGGTCACTATAACAGCCTTAGTGAAAATTCCATGTAAAAATATATAAGACCACGCTGATGGGACATGTATTCCGAGCAGAATGATGGGAGAAACATCCTAATGGGTGTTGATTCAGTTATTATGGATAAGGAAATTGGAAAAGACAATGGATAAGGCTTTGGAAAGACATTAAGCATTAATTGACATTTTATTTATGAAAATAATGGAAATTATGAGAAAAGGAAGGTGAAAGGTCATAGGTTGCATGTGAGGAGGAAAATGAAGAAAATAGAGGCCTCATTAATAAAAAGGCTTCTGAGGATCAGTGGGCAAGACTTGATCAGTTTAGTTTTGGAGCTGTCTCATTATTCTCTCTCTCTCTTGTATTCTTCGAGACTTAGAGTTTTCTCGTAGCCCTCTTGGAGGGTGTGGCATACTTGGATTCTTGGAGCAAGAAGGCAAAGGAAGAGTAAGAAAGCGCAAGAAGGCATTGGGATCAACAACTACATCAGTTTTGTTTGCAGGTAGCGGGTTGCATGTATGTTTTCCTCACTAGTTTGGTTTCTTGGTTATGATCTGTCATTGGCATGGAGGATTGCTTAGATTGACAATGGATTGCTTAGTCTTGCCATTTCTTGGATAGCCATGGTGATTGTGGGTTTATTTTCATTGTTGTGTTTTTGGTTGGTTCTCATGCTTCCTTAGCTTGAGTTGAGTTACTAGTTCCTAGAGCCTTGGTTGGACAAACACTCTGGAACCCTATAACGACTTCGATTGAGTTATTAGCCTTGGAGCCTTGGTTGGACAAATGCTCTAAAGCCCTGGAACAACTTGGGTTGAGTTACTAGTCCTGGAACCTTGGTTGGACAAATGCTCTGGAGCTCGGTAAAAGATGTGGGTTGAGTTACTAGTCCTGGAGCCTTGGTTGGACAAACACTCTGAAGCCGACAACAACCTTGGGTTGAGTTACTAGTCTTGAAAGCCATGTTGGAACAAACACTCTGGAGCCCTGGAAGGCTGGGATAGAGACCGATTTGATGTTGGTGTTGTGATGTCCGATCGTGAGGTGGAACCATTGTTTGATGGGTTGAGGTGGATGACCTATGGAAGCCCTTGACAAGTTTTGATTGATGTGTTCTATGAGATCCCACATTCATGCTTAGAATATGGCACGGGGGTGAATGACTGAAGAAAGATTTGGCTAAGCCATCCTATGATTGGGTTGAATGTGGAAGTCATATCCTGGGTTTGGATTTTGCATCATTAATAAAAGATGATATCTCCTAGTATTTCTATGAGTATTATGATGGATTATATGTGGTGCATATGGCTGAGATTTTATTAATATTTTTGTCCCTATTATTTTGGTTATATGTACATTTTATGACAACAGCTATGTATGTCTCTCAACATGTTTTTACTTGTATGTGAATGGATAATGTGTCTATGACCTAATAGATGATAATGCAACAAATGGAATAAGGGAATAATGGTTCATAGTGATTCTCAGGTAAGTATAAGATCCATAAACTTAACTCTGTTATTTACACCTGTAGATTACATGTCGGTGATATATTTGTCGAAATGCCTGTCATGACTATTAGGGGTCCAGTCAAGGTCTTGAACAAGTATTTGTTTTAGTACTGTCATTTCCATGTTACTTTAATGATTTGAAGAGATGGATCAGTTTTGGGTAGTGACATGGGCTCTGGACCTGAAAAAAAGTGGCTCAAATCTCGGAGTTTCTGGCACAACACTAAAAATTTTGGTCCATAGTCGCTGGCAGGCAAGCCTGTGAGAGCGACTTTTGGTCGCTGGTTTCTCCCTTGCCCATAACATGAGACCAACTATGGCCCAAGAGACCTAAAACAACAGTGGGACCTAGGGACAGGCTGTCTGAGTGGCTAACTTGTCTTCTGAGGCTTTTGTTGATGATGTTGGATGTTTGTATGGTGTGTTTCCATCGAATCCACTTCCTTAATGTGACTTAGGAGGTCGAATCATATCATAGTGGCCTCTCGTCACATGTCTACCCTGGTTGGCCGGTTGCTTGGGTAGATGTGGGAGGAGGGTGTTATAGCCATGCTCATGTTATTAGTTTGAGGTTTTTATTGTATATGTTATGGAATGCAAACACAAGCCTCCTCTCAGTGTCTAATTATTTCGATTATTGCGACCCTAAAGTGGCTAGGATGATTTATGTCTACTCTCACCGCTACTTCCCTTGCTATAATCTTGTCAATGGGTGGGTTGGTGTTACTTTATCTCATAGATCTCTGTTTGTTTGCCTAAACATTTATACATTTAGTGTAGTGTGGAATTCATTGTGGATAGTTAACCTGGGCACTACCTGTGCGTCGGCCTTTGCTACACCCAATTTTGGGTTTAACTGTTGCAACAATCAATTGTTTATTTGTGTGATTGTTATAGCTATGGCTCACCCTTCGTCCACCTTTGGCTCATCGACCAAAGGAGTTTGTGGTCATGATAGGAGAAGTGGGAAGCCCCACAGGGCTAGTCAGACCCAGTATCGACCCTAAAAAAATGTGGTTGTCGCACCACCTCTAGGCTTATTCACAATGCCGCCTCCAACCTTAATCATAATGCAACCCAGGTTTTTGAAATAGGCACAATTGAGAAGGTTCGTCAGCTAATATCAAGGTGGGGGGAAAAACTAAACCAACAGGTGGCATAATCAGATGTAGATTTGGGTGATTGGCATGATCTAGGTCCAAACTCGAGTCATTCACGCGACAGGTCCACCCAATATAAAAAAATTGTTTATCTCTATTGGATAATGAAGAACCTAATAGCCAAAGCCTTGACTGTCACTCCAGGTGAAGGTATTCAATTTGAATATGGTCATGCGGAAATTAAAAAAGACTTGCAGCATATCCAGTTCCAACTGCACCAACAAAATGATAGACTCAACCGTATTGAGAGTCACATTCCTTGCATCCCCCAGTCATAACTTCCAAGTTGCAGTGTGAAGGATCCAACCCTAGTGATTCTTTAGAAGAATAGTGGTTTAGAGGTTTCAATTTTGATTTACATTTTGCCTTATGCACTGCTTACAGTGTATAGTTTCAGACTGTAGCTATTTAGCTTATAGTAGGAATCATGGCATTCAAACTTATATAGCGTTGTTTGAAAATATTAAATTCTTTCAGTTTTAGTTGGCATATAATGCAGTTAAGTGACCAATAGATCTGGTTTTCCATTGGGCAAGTTGAGGCCACCTAACAATATGATACTTGTATGTAACCTGCCTTAAAAAAAATAATAGAAAAAATCCTGTCGAACTTAAAAAAAATAAAACTAATTAAAAGCGAATAAACACTTTTGTATATAAAAAAAACTAAAAAATATAACTAAAATAAATATGGAAAAATATCTATTTTTATTTTTATCTATACTTTCGTTAATATCCAAAATCAACCATTTAAAAATTATATATTATTATATAATAATATAATTATTAAAAAATATAAAATTAAAAAACTATATATATTCAAAATGTAAAAATATAAAATTATTTTTTTAATAGTAAAAAAATATATTATAATCATAATAATATCTTAAAAAAAGAGAAAATTAAAAATTATAATTTCACGGAAGCAAAACAAATATCAATAAATTTTTTGACCCAAAACAAATAACAACTTCACTATTAATTTTTACTCCATTATGTACGTTGCAATTCTTTTACTAATTAAAACCATGTGAAGGAAAGAATCCGAATCTTGGTTTACAGTAAACTTGCTTGTGGAGGCGCTAAAAAAAATTACGACCAAGTTTTCAGACATCGACGTTTCCGGGGATCAAAGCCGGATCACCAGCGTGACAGGCGGGCAATTTTTAGATTTTAGAATCTGTGTATGGGTTAGGTATTTGTTTTTGACTTGTTTTATAAAATTTATAATTTATGTTTTAATGTGATTTACATATAATATTGATTTTTTTATAGGTTTATTAATTAAATTTAAATATAAAGTTTTAAAATATAAAAATTATTAATATGAATTATTATTTTAATTTATATGGTGAAGTTAAGGTGTAAACTATAAAGTTTGAGTGAGATTATTTTTTAGCAAATTTTGAGTACAAATATTATGGGTAAAAGTTGAAGATAAAAATCATTTTGGAAAAATTAATTATATTCCAAGAAACATATAAATTCAACTAATTTTTGCACAATAATTACATTAGTATTAAAAATGTGATAGTGATTTTACTTTTATTGATATAATTTTATAATATAAATTAAAATAATTTATAAATTAAAAGAATGTGACTTCTTGTGAATTAAAATAAGTATTTTGAATTGGTATAAAATGGAGAGAGTATCAATTCTTGTACTTTTGCATAGTAAGATAGAGTTCTCATATTTTATTTTGATGAGTTATTATTAATGTAATCCACATTAACAATCTAAAATACATAAGAAAATAAAGAATAATATTAATAGTGGGCATTATTATATTATATTGTATTAGCATTTTTAAATCAATGTTTTATACTCATTGATATTTAATCAATTTAACTATTAACAACTGATTTCTTACATGTTATTTATGTGGAACTAATTATGTTACTTTTTTTATTCATATAAATGAATTGAATTGAATCTACTTCATTATGTTAATAACATGTTTTTTTTAATAGAGTTTTCAAAATTTTAATTTATCTATTAGTAATAATTAGATGAATGGTAGGGATTTAATCTCCATAGAATATTTTAGAATATGCATTGTAAGATAAACAAATCATTGGTTGAAATTTATCTCCAAAGTAGTTGTGCTCTTTTTACTCTTTTAGTTAAATTCATTAATTAAAAAAAATTGTCATATGAACAAATGTCATATGATATTGATAAAGTATGGCACTGACCCATGATATTGTAACAAAGCTTATTTACAAATTAAAAATCTCTATAATAAAATATGAGTAACTTGTTCGATGCTTTTTATATATATATATATATATATATATATAAATTATTTTTATAATTAATAATAATTTAATTAGTTTTTATAATTTTTTTTATAATAACATAAAATTTATCATGAAATACCTATACTTTTTGATGTTTATTATAAATTGATGTCTATGGAAAGTGGTTTAATTTATATGGCTATATTAATTAATGACTCTTTCACAACTAAGATACTAAGAATCTATTTCTTAGTATCTTAATGTTAATTAAATATATGTCTAAGTTGAAAGTAAAAGTCGAGGCCATACTACATTGTCATGTCATATGCATATATGTTTATGTAAGAATGTTTTGTGTTTTTTATAATTTTGATATAAAGAAGAAAGACATTAACTGCCTTGGTTTTACAGTGGATATTATTAGTATAAATTGTACTCATGTATTGATAGATTTGAATCTCTAATTTAGTGAGAATTAAATCCCACACAAAATAAATGGTCTACACTTCATGGATCAAACAATAATAGTGGCCCCAAAACAAATAATAACTTTACTACTAATTTTACTCAATTCATCTCCTTTTAAGATAGATTAGTTGACACAATGAAATGTTAATTTGAATTCCCACATGAAAACATCTTTGACCCATTATAAAACATCTTAGGTTATTAAATATACTCGGATTATTAAAGTAACAACCTCTATATTGATCATAAATTTCCTTTAAATTACTCCAACCTATTATAAATTCACTATAAATTTAAAAATAAAATAAAATAAAAAATTACTCCTCCAACATAAATGCTGCAGCAGTAACACCTCACAGCTCACATGTCGATCTTAAAATAATTAAACCCATCTAACACCTCACCCATGGATCTTAAAATAATTAACACCCATCGATCTTAAAATAATTAAACCCATCGCAAGGCATCGATCTTAAAATAATTAAACCGATCGCAAGGATCGAATCCAAATCAACCTGCTTAGGATCGAACAAGGGTCATCCGCGTGACAGGTGGAAATACTCACCACAACGACAGGCAAAAAAATCATCTGCTCACTTCAAAGCTAATTGAAAAATAGAAAAATACGGGACGGCTAAATTTCATGATTACATTAAAATTGAGGCACGAACAGTTATCTTGGACTCAGGTGCACGAATATCAGAGTTAACATCGAACTGATTTATGGAGGGAACTTGTAACCTCCTTTTTGTGCTATTTCTCATCACTGCCCAGACTGTACTACTCTCGCTCATCTTTCTCTATTATTATAGCTGAATTACTTTCACGGTTCCCATGTGGGATAAAGTACGCTACTCTTCCCGATTCCCCAAATCTTAGCTTATCTTGGTTATTACGATTCTTTTTACCCAGGTTTACATTGTAAGTCAAGACAAAACAAGTGGAGAGGGATAAAATAAGTGTAATTATTAAATTTTATAGAGATTGGAGAGGGAGAATTAATGTGGTGGTACTTCTTGAGTATTAGAGGTTGATATATCAAATCTTAAGGGCGAGTTTATATTTCATTGTAATAAGTTATTTTTTTTTTTTTTTTTTCCGAAGGTGGCAAAACCTATCAAACTCAGGTGTCAAACCAACAGTGAGGACAGCCATCTCTGGCTGCTATCCGCGAATGTCGGTTTGACTCATCACTGTTATCAAGGAAAACCACGCCACCTGTAATAACCCGCTGGTGGTCCGTAAGGGAGCAGGCTTTCACTCCTGCCAGATGCCTCTGGGTCTTGGGCCGTTAACCTGTTTCCTTACGTCCGAGGAAGACGAGCTCTTAGCCAAGCAGAAGCAGTTTTACGGCATACTCCAGGCCGATGTAATAAGTTATTATTATATTTAAAAGTTAAGAATTTAAATTATATTATGTTTTTTTAGTTGAATAGTTATTTTATTTTATAAAATATTTTAAAATTATTTTTGTTTAGTTAAAAGTTTGTTTTATTCAGATTTAAGAAATTAGTTAAGGTTTTAAGATAGTATTTGACTGAAATGAAAGTTTACTAGTGATTTTGAAAGGCTGTCAAGAAAACTGGTTAACAATGGAAGATTTAGAGGTATTTGGCCAAAGTGGTAATTCCAGGTCACATGGTTTTCTTTGAATAAATCAATCTACATTGGCAGATTGCACCCAATGATAATTGTCCTCATTCTTAATTTGACAACTAAATTATGATACATTTTCTCATTCTAAAAAAAGGTCATATTATGTTATTCCTTTTAAAAAATTCTTCAATTATAATTTTAACTAATAATATACACTTCTATATAATATATTTATTTTCTATCAGTTTTTTTAAATAAATAAAAATTACACACATACCATTAATTAATGCAATAAAATGATCTTCAACTAAGAAAAAAAACTATCATATAAATCTTAAATGAAACAATTTAAAATTTGAGCAAACTCTTTAAAAACTAATTAACAATTCTACATATAAAAAAACCCAAAAAATATAAATAAAACGAATATGAAAAAATATCCATTTTTATTTTTACCTATACTTTTGTTAATATCCAAAATCAACCAAGTTAGAAATTATATACTATTACACAACACTTATTTATCAGAAAATATAAAATTACAAATTATAACAAATATGGGAAAAATATCCATTTTTATTTTTATCTATACTTTTGTTAATATCCAAAATCAACCACTTATAAATATAAAATTATATACTATTACAAAACACTTATTTATTAGAAAATATAAAATTACAAATTATTTTTTAATGGTAAAAATTATATTATATTCATAATAATATTTTAAAAAATTAAACAATTTAAAATTATATTAATTTCACCAAACCTAAACAAATATCAATAATTTTTTACTCTACAGTTGTCACTAACCCAAAACAAACAAGTGTTACATTGTAGTTAGTACTTTCCACTTAGTTTAAATATTGCAATTTGATATTTAAATATTGCAATTTGATAGAATATTATTGTGCAATGCATTTAAATTGTCCACTAAAGATGCATATATTGTTGTGCAATGCACTAATAATGCATCTGGAATTAGTTGGCCTTGAAGATGAACCACATTTTAACTATAAATTAACAATTGTTTTTCTCATTGGTATATTCAAACTAGTATTAAATACTATATAACAATTGTTTTAAAATAAAAGGTATGTATAACATTTTTTTCGTTAGGTAAGCATCTACGAGGGATTTGAACTAGTGACCTATTGCAAGGAGTGCCTTAACAGTACACCCATTCACCGTCAATCCAAAGCCCTATGGGCTATAACATATCTATAACATTTATTATGTAATGATTTTTTAAATTTATTTTGAAATAATTAAAAATTACAATTATATCTAAAAAAAAAAAACAACAACAACAACATCAAAGACTGCACCTATTTAGTGTGACTTCATGATACGCCTAGTCCATGGTTTTCAAGTTTACACGTGTTCTTATAGATGGGATCATAGTGAAAAGACATTAAAATATTTATCGAACAATTGGTTGTGATATTTTATAGTCGCTTAGATGACACATAATTACATCTGCATTTGTCTTTTCGATTAAATGTCAAATTGACATTTTTTTAAGTACGAAAAAAGCACAATGTATTATATTATATGATCAATATACAAGATATAAACATCATCTGCCAAATCCATTACATCATAAAGTCCATCTAGGTGAGCATATCATGCTTCCCATCCAAAGATATCACAACATACATAATACAAAAAGAACAGTTCATAGGCCCTGTGCTGTTCTAGAATTAAAAAATAGACATAGATGATTACAACAAGACATTTGACCAAAAAAGGTATGCACATGGATTATCAGATACTCCTCCATTCCATATATCCAAGCAAGTGAGCAAGCAACTTGTCCATCCATCCTCGTGAGAGAGCTTACAAATATTATACTAGTAGGGAATTCTCCAACATCAAAAACATTGTGACCCAAAGTTATTTCCAAGTGCATATTACCAATTACCTAGTAGTCCCCTCTTTGAAAGTTCATCAACTTCCTTGTTCTTTTCTCTGCCAATGTGCATAATTGTAGAATTGTTGAGTTGATTCCATAGAAGACCAACTCTCCCCAGCCATCCAAGTAGCAAAGGATTGTTGATGTTAGCACTGCCCTTGACCTAATCTATGATAATCTTGGAATCCCCATAGATATGAATATTAGGGATACTCTTTAATGGTGCAACTAACCAACAGGGTTGTGGTGGTGGCTTCATTTTGTATATCAGTGAACAACATATCTATAAATTCAAGATGGGATTAGGAGCTGGAACCAATAATTTTGTGGAACTCATTACCCTCCGTCATTTATTACATTTCTCCTTGGGACACCAATGCATCAATCTAAATATTTTTGGGGACTCAAAGATTGTTATAAACTAGTTCAATGGCATTTCTGCATGTCACTCTCACACACTCAACAACATATTACACGAAGTAAATATCTTCAAGGCAGAATTTAACCATATCTCTTGCAATCATATTTACAGGGAGCATAACTGCAGTGCTGACCAACTATCCAAGGAGGCCGCGACATTACCCAGAGGTGAATGGGTGATACAAGAACAGAGGGGGACAAATGAATACCAATATTATCATCGGCCATATATAGACCAGCACTATCAGGGGGATCTCGGTCCTTGAACAACATCTGTTTTCTTATGTTAAAAATTGTAAGAAACACAAAAATTTTGAAATTTTTTGAATATACACTGACATACTGAAAGAGCCCTGCGTGGCTTATGTACAGGCTTATACAAGCATATAATAGTATATTCTCAGCTGATATTATGACAGATCGCCCTGCGTGGTGTATCTGGACAGCTCTTTAGTTTCTATTTTTGTGACAGTCCATGGTGACATAGATACAACATATGCAACATCATCTACAATATGTAATTTTTCTATATTAATGAAAAATTACAGATTTTTCCAGGGGAAAAAAATGAATATCAGGGATACCAAGGAAATTAGTGAACCATAAAAGGCCCCATAAGGCCATTGCTTCTGCCCTGGTATTAGTGCCACTTCCACCATTCCAGTGAATCATGTATGCCAATTCGTATGAAATGGCAATCCAAAATCCACAGCCACAGGTATTCCTTTGTGCAGCACCATCAAAGAAACCCATTGGATATTCCATCAATATTCCTGTCCGCTTGATTTGAGAGTTTTTGGAGCATGAGTCATGAGAAATGAGTATGGAAAGATTTGTTAAAGTTCTTTCACATACCATATAGAAATCTTCCGTAGAATTCTGAAAGATGCACTTATTTCTCCATTTCCATAAAGCCCATAAAAGTAAAAGTGGAATGGATCTCCATATAATTTTCTGAGTGCTCCACCACTTCATACAATCCACAATGTAGTCATGTTGAATATAAGGAAAACCGATATGAGATGACAATATTTTCCATACCTGAACCGTATGGTGACATTTGAGAAACATGTGATTGTTTCTTTCCACGTCCATTCTGCATATAGAAAAAATACTAGGACCATGCC
Organism: Pinus tabuliformis; assembly: GCA_031772625.1. Taxonomy (NCBI): domain Eukaryota; kingdom Viridiplantae; phylum Streptophyta; class Pinopsida; order Pinales; family Pinaceae; genus Pinus; species Pinus tabuliformis. The sequence goes on along the minus strand of CM062818.1, from coordinate 1,348,949,381 downwards.
ACTGCCTCTTCTGCAAATTCTCCCATGAGAGATTTTTTTGTGGAAGACCAACCATGAGAAAAGAATGATTTTGTTTGGAATTTTGGTCTTCCAATATGTGTATAAGACGTGATGCTCCCCCCACTCAGCATCCCCGATACAAAGAGAAATTATTATATGTATCAACAACAATGATGTTTCCAGACTTCATCTTCCCTGTCTAAATAAGGTTGTCATGAATACCCGCACGGCAAATACCAAGATGTTTCATGCTAGTGACAATCCGGTTCCACTCTTGGTCCATCTGCCCAAATAGACCCATCTCCTGTGCATTTTTCCAAACAGGGCAGGGACCCCACCAATGTGCAATGGCTTGATTCCAGAAGTATATGCCACGTCCATTTAAGAAGTGTATGAGCCCCACATAGATATTACAGTCGATGCTAGCACCCAAAATCTGATCAACACCGATAAGGATCTTGTGGCCCGATCCCATGGTCCACACAAGATGTTGAAGAAATTTTTTAGCAACTTATGAAATTCAAGCCAAATTTTTGATCCATGGAGGGATCCAATAGTGCATTTATGGTACCAAAACAAAAAATCATGATCCTTAAGATATTTATGTCTGATAACCCTACTCCAAGTACTAGACCCAAAAATACCCCTCCATAGAGATTTGATCAGTAGCGACCATCCAAAACGACGTAGATCCATAACCCCCCAACCACCCATGACCTTTGGAAAAGTAATGTTGGACAACTTAACCAAATGAAATTTCTTTTGCCCATGACTCTGCCCCCATATGAAATTAGCAATGATTCGATTAAGACTATTAATGATGGTGACAGGTATATGAAAAAGATGTGCCCAGTAAACCCCCAATTGAGTGAGGACAACTTGGGTAAGGATGACCCGAACCCCAGTGACAAACATCTAAATTCCCACCCATATATCCTTTTAAAAAATCGATCCACAAGCCATTGCCAAACAACAATACTATAACTGCATGGTTTGATATGGTACCCAGGGTACTTCGTACCATTTTTCATCATCTCTGCTTCTATACCAAACAAGTTTTTAATATATGCAATAATACCCATGTCATAACATCCATGAAATATAATAGACTTTTGAACATTCATATGCAAGCCAGTGGCATTAGCAAATTTCCTAAAAATATGAAAAAGACACAACCATGCAAATCGATTTAACATACCCATGATGAGTACATCATCGACAAAGAAGCCATGTGATATTTTGATTTTGTTCCCCATCTGCAGAGCCTGGAATTGTTCATGCACAACCATATTTTTTATATGCAAGCTTAGCCCATCCATCGCCAAAATGAATAAAAGTGGAGAAAGAGAACATCCCTGACGAAGTCCCTGGCCAACCCAGAAGAATTGAGTTGGGTATCCATTTTAAATCACATCATAATTGAAATTTATTACACACCCCATTATCCAGTCAACAAATCTGGGTTGTAAATCAATTTTGAAAAGTACCGGTCTGAGATATCCCCAATCCAGACAATCGTATGCCTTCTATAAATCCACTTGCATAATGGCAGCATTGAGTTGTTTTGTATGTATCGAATGCATACATTCTTGAGTGTTAGCGATAACATCATGTATTTGCCTATCCTGAAGGAACCCATATTGTTCTGGAGATATATGGTGTGATAATGTACTCCACATACAACCAACAATGGTTTTAGAAATGACTTTGTAAATGAGGTTACACAATGATATGGGCCTGAAATCCGCGAAGTAGGTTGATGGGCAACGCTTTGGGATAAGAGCAATATATGTGGAGTTAATGAGATGGTGAATATTCCCCGTGATCCTTGACCCCTCCACCATGTCCAACAGGTCATTTTTGAACATATCGAAGAAGTGTGTGAATAGTTCCACCGTCCACTCGTTCGACCTTGAACTTTTATGACCTTTTAAGGATTTAAGAACCTCATGTAATTCCTCTTCAATGACTTTCTTGTATAGTGCAACATTTGAATCCTCATCATACATAGTTGGATATGGATCAATCCCCCATATGAGATCTTCTACTACAATACCCTCGTTACGACCATAATCTAGCTAGAAATGGGAGACATCAGCTTTACTAATCTCCTCCCGCGACTGAATATATTGTCCATCAGCGTATTTTATCTCCCATATAGAATTTATGTTGCGTCTGTGAAGAGCAAATCGATGGAAGAATTTTGTGTTTTGGTCCCATTCCTTGATCGAAATAGCCCAGCTCTTCAAGTGCCAAGTGGCTTCCTCCATAGAAAGGAGTTGTTTCCTCTTTAACTCAAGGGCCTAAGTGCATGAGCGGGTAGATTCTGGTAGACTATTGGTGGCCATCAAAGGGTGTAAAGTATCTAGTTCACATTGGATATCATTTATTTCCTTTTTTCAAAGTCTTAAACTTCAACTTTTGCCAAGATTTAACCTCCCCACGGAGGATATCTAGCTTGTCAAGTATGTGAACCATAGGGGAAGGTCCCTCAACACGTTCACGACTCCATGTATTCTTCACCAATAAGTTAAAGTCTGGATCATCTAACCAGGTCCTATTAAATTTAAAAGGCATGCCTAGGCATATATTCGCCCTCCTCCAATGTAATGCAATAGGTCTATGATCAGACAAAAAGTTACTAATAATTTCCGCATGGACATCACCAAGATGAGCCACCAACTACTCGTGCATTAAAAACCGATCCAGTCGCTTTGCAACATACGCCACACCAGCACAACCATTGTCCCATGTGGGGGCCATTTTAGGAGGGCATATATCCACAAAGTTATGCTCTAGAATCGCGTCATGAATCATCCCAGCTAGGGGATCAATCTTCCTGGACCATCCCCATCCTTCATCTAGTACAATAGTGCAGTTTAAATCCCTAGCAATGATGAGGGAGGCCAACTCAATAATCACAGATGATATCAACCTGTCCCAGAATACAGTCCTATCCCTATATGGAGCATATATATTCAGGATATGGACACGACCACCCAGTCCACGGATATTCCCTTCAAGCAGAATGCCCGCAAAACATTTGAAAGCTTTAATCTTGACCCACCGAGGGTCCCCTAAGGCCACGAGACCGCCAGAGAGACCCGCAGCGACAATAGTAGCAATATGCCATTCCAGAAAGATTTTCCGAAATTATTGTACAACATGAGGAACAAAATGCATGGTTTCTTGAAGGAGAATGATATAAGGATGTAGAGTGGAGAAAATACACTTGAGAGCCAGATATTTTGGGGCAGCCCCCAGACCCTGGATATTGAGGGAGATAATAAAAGTCATGAAAACTCCTACTCGGGCAGTCGTGCTCCAAGGGCCTGCGAGGGGGGATGTCAGCAATAGGTACATCAACCAGAAAGAGATCCATACGAGAGGTTAGTGGGATAGGCCTGGGTTGTACCCGAAAATGATGGCTTCCATGGTTCTGTTTCTACCGGACAATAATGTTACCAGCAGAGGTTGGATTAATGAGGGGAGATGAGGAGCTAGATGGCTTATGGATAGTGAGCGTACGCAAGTCCAGTGTTTTCCTTTGTAATAGAAAGTCCAGGTCACTGCCAACAGAGTTTGTGGGAGAGTCCAGTGGTGAATTAGGTGGAGTGATGCTATTTCTAGGTCCCTTAGCCCGATTAGGAAAATGAGAGGGTGACGGAGATGGAACATACATAATATGGGAAGTGGAGGGAACATCGTGCGATAGAAATGGTGCCGAAAAAGGAGCTGATATTTCCTGACAGTGGTGGATAGATCTCGGTGAGGGTTTTCGGAAATGTTTAGCAGAACTTATAGAGGCCGGGATATCGGACTTTGTAGAGGATATAGGAGATGATGGTACCGTGATGGGTGAGGAACCATTTATCGAGGAGCCAAATACGTGAGGACGGAAAGAATAAGAGCCCTGAGGAATACTTGAATGATGCCAAGATGTAAAACCATGTTGATTGCACTTCCTAGGACGACCTCTGCCAGATTGTGACTTTGACAATGCACCAAAACAGTTCCATCCTTGCATACGGCCACCCGACCGATGTGGGCATTGTGCTAACAGATGCCCAACATGATGACAATATGAGCATCTGAAGGGAACACCCCAGAAATCCAGTCTCTGAGATAAATGAGTCTCCCCCTAGTGAAGCTCAATATGGTCCGGAAAACCCCCCCTGATACTCCTTCTTTAAGATTTTATTTGATTAATTGCTTAGGGCTCAAGGGGGTAGAGCATGATGCATAAGATGTAGCAGTGAATTCCCCCTCTTAAGGTGGGCCAGTTCATCACCCACTAGGGGTTGGGACAATCATGGGTTCCCATATGATGAAGAAGGTTCATAGAACCTGTAGGAACCAGAGTGATGGCCATGATGATGGGGTAGAACTCATGTATTGGCTTTTGCCCACATGCTAAATGTATTTGTCCCAACCATCTTTTGGATTGTGTGGTACATTTTCTTGTTGAATGTGGCCATATATGCTTTATCTTTCTTTTTAGCTGCATCAACCTTCGGGCTTCATTCCAGGCCATGACCCAAGGTGTGGGTAAGAGGAAGGGGCAAGCTAACCATATGTGGACCCAATGGAGGAATGTGGACCCAGGCGGGAGAAATGATGAATGGGGTAATAATGAATGGAAAGAGGGTAATATAAGCAGATAAGGGAGCAGGATCACACAAACAAAATCGGGGTTTCCCATGAAATACCATCCCTGGAACCAAATGGTCAGTAAAAGAGATCCCACAGGACTAGAATCCAAGGTTAATTCCTAAGAGGGGTCTAAGGGACAGAAGCACAGACCTAGCCCATTCTTTCCACCCAATCCCCCCATTAATCCATGCCTAAAAGTGTTGAGAAATCTAGGGCATTCAAAGCTAGCAATTTCTTTGCTTGATAATTTCTTATGATATGCTTTTACTTCTTAGCTTATGATATTCTATTCGTTAGCTTATTAATGTGTTCTATTCATAAAGAAAATTACCAATATGCACAATAAAAGACAAATGACATAGTATATAGGCTTCTCAGTCAGAGCCAAAACCTCTCACCTCTTGAGAGGAAAAACCGATCAAAATTCTTCTTCTAGATCTTCAATTGATAAGTACCAAGATCATGACACAGACTCTTGACTCTAGTATCCTCCCAAGAACCTTGTCACTAGCCTTGATGCTCTGCCTCTTCCTTCCTACACCTTTCTTCTTGATCTTGAACTGCTCTCCTCAGCTCCTTCTAGAGAAACTCAGTCTCTATCCTTCTCATTGTTCCTTCTCGATTTTCCTTAGATAATTTCGGTCTCTAGGTATTTATTGGTTCCCTCTAAAGAGACTCGATCTCTAGATCTCTACTTCAACCTTCCCAGAAGAATCCTTCCTTGTTGCCCTAGAAGAAACCCTTCTTCGTACTGCCCAAAAGATACTCTTCTTCGCACTGTACCAGAAGATACTCTTCTTCGTACTGCCCCAAAAGAATGTCTTTTCGTTGGTCCAAAAGAAATCCTAACTTCACATTCCCCAGAAGAAATTCCTTTGTATTGCTCAGAAGAAACCTTATCTTTGATCTATCTTCTTCGCACTTCTATTTTGTACTTCTCTTGACCCTCTCTTCATACTTCTACTTCTCTGAATTCAAGTTGAGTTGCTTGATCGAATTGTGTTCTTCAAGTGAGGTCGAGTAGGCTATATATACACTTCTTCATATGACCTTTAGGCTGACATGATTGCTGGAGTTAGGCCGACTTCATCTAGAGAGTTCCTTTATCGTTTGTAGGCTGACTTGAAGAGGATAGATGACAAGTTCTTGGAGTATACTTTACATAGACAATATTCAATCTTTTACAAAGTGTAACATGACTTCGTTACATGACAATGACTAACATTTTATGACTAGATGACAAATAAATCCTAAAGGCTCTCAATGGGAGTCTTGACTCAAAAACAAAATCCCTTGCTCATGAAACCCATGAAGCAAGTCAATAAAACTAATTTTGTTTTTCTTGTTTACATCTCATTATATAATTACATGTCATTATGAAGACCAAACCTAGTTACACTTTTCAACAGGAAGTGTCCATGATAAGCAAACTACAATATTCAATTTCTAGATGACAAGGCAGACTTTTAGATTCAGGAAGCCCACCTTCAAACATACGATCATGGCATATGGGCGAGGCACCACATGGATGGCTCAAGTGCCGGAGAATATGGAATAATGAGCTAGCTGGTGGCTGCAAGGGGCTGGTGGTTGCCATCTGAGGACTATCTTGGAGAAAAAAAATTCCTAGGTATATTCCCCACAAAATAATGAGTAGCAATGCCCACATTGTTTTAACAACAAATTCACATATTCACTTAAGCTGGAATTGTGGCTCGGTACAATTACATAGGCAAAAGTTATTGCATTGTGGGGACTTCTACGTTGTGAGCATTGATTCCAACTTGACACACTATTTGTTTTTGGTGACTCTATAAAGTCAGAATTCACTGGATTAATGGTTGCTTGACATTTCCTCCTCCCTCACTGTGTAACTGGATGCACATAATTATAGACCTGCAGAGCAGTTTTTAGAAGATACATTTTTCACATTTTTGCAGGGGTCAAAACACCGTGGCAGACATTTTTTCAAAGTTGGGTCATCAACACAAGATGGGAAGTATTCATTACAAAGTTTTCCACTGGGTTTTTCTTCAAAACACGAGTGACTTGTTAAATTTCTGCTCCAAATTTTTCATATTTGGACTTGGTCTCTCTTATCTAGATATGGCAGGTTTTTTCAATTTGGTACATCATCCACAAGATTTCCTTTTTGGTCTCGGATGTCTCATAAACTCGCTCTGGGATAAGACTTTTTAGTATTTTGTTTTTTTTTGTAAGACGCATTTCGGGCTCATGCCCTTTATCCTCGGGACGTTCATGATAACATGCTGGTTTCCTTTTTATGTCCATGTACTTCTTAAATGTTTTGTTGAGGATGATTCAACATTTGCCATTTGTACATCTATACTTTCTTGCTTCTTCTTCCATTCATAAAAACACAACCAAATGTTATTCTTTTGCATGTATGATTTCCATTCATGGGATAACCTGATTTTTTCTGGGTATGGAGTGCTAAGGTCAAAACTTTCAGCCTTAGGATGAGTGTATAGATCCCAATTAAGCATATTTTTCATCCATTGATGATCAATTGTATGCTTCTTACATATTTCCATAACTGAAAAGAACTTGTACATTTCTAGTTTTGAGGGTTTCTTACAATCAGAAGGCACAAAGTTGTTAAATCTAGATTGAGGGATTATTTCATCAAGTTGTTCCAGATACCCTAGACCATAGCGCGGCATACCAACAGGACGCATTTTGCTAAACATGTCTTTGAGATGAGGATCTTCATTTTCCAAAGATGGAAGCTCATGAATCATTAATACATGATCAATATCATGAGGGAATGGTATTTCAGAACACTTAGGATTTGGACACGGAGTGACAAAGGTTGTAGGAGGAGATTCTCCTATCCTTGGATGGTGATTCTGATGTATGATAGAATCAGCAAGGCTACTGAGATTTATCTTTTGATTGCAGCTTGGGAAAATAACTTGCAGAGATGAAAAATTTATGATCTAGGCATGTCCAAATAGATCTATATGCAGGCAATTTATAGATGGTGTAAAAGAACTAGCAGTATCTACTATTTGTGGATCAATATACATGGATGATGCTTTGCAAGCTAAATCAATTCTTCTGTGATTTATTATAGATCTTCTAGGAAAGGATACTACAACAGATGATGGTCCTTCTTGTATATCAGCAAAGTGATCTTTTGCATTGTTGGAGGTTTTGGGTTATCAACAAACCAATGTTTTGGGAAACTTAAGTCTTCCCATTTAATAATCTGATGTTCTAACTTTTGATTCTGGGTATCTGTTAGAACAACCACACTAGATTTGGATTCTTTGTTGGGAGCATGGAGAACTGCAGGATAGAGGGTATTTGTGTGTTTGAAACAACCATGATTTTGAATGACAATATTATTTCTCCTTTTCTTCATATCAAACCCTGTTGTTTGGATCTGTAGTTGTAAAATATCCTTGATGCGCTCATCAAATGTGTATATAGAAAAGTTGGGATAGCAATCAAAGTATACTGGTCCATTTGATAATGGAGCAACCATCCCTCCTATCAATGAATCTGAATACTTGTTATATGTCAGATCTGTGACTGTAGCAAGAACAAAAGTATTCAGTCCTCTGTGAACTAAGGGATTTATCCCTACCCTTATGCACCCTAGATGCAAATATTTGGTTCCCAGCCTTTTGGCCTCAGCCTGGAGTTTCTTAATGTCAAGAAGAGAAAGTGTTTGTACAGAGTCAGAGTTCTCTTGTATTTGGCTAATGCTTTCTTTGATATATTCTAGTTACATCTTTAAGATGGAATATGGATAGGTCAGCATATACTTCTAACGAAGATATACTAGGTAAACACCACTTCGGTGCAGGCCGACTTTCAAAATATTCAAGTTTTGCAGAATTTATAACCCTTTTAGATGATGATGCAAATATATCTCTTAATGGGTTTTGTTCAATGTGTTCTTTAGCTTCAAGCTCTCTGAAAGAGACCAATCTTCTAGAATTATCCATTTATATAGAGAGATAGATTGTTGAATACTAACCTTAATTAACCAGACGTTATTGGCTCTGATACCAATTTGCTGCAGGGGCTTCAAACACAAAGCTTGCTCTTGCTGAGTCTCTTTTCTGTGATCAATGCATGAACCTTTACGCAAACTCGTACACAAACCTCTGGACTTTCACACACTAGCGTCCTTCACACGATCTCCTGCCTTCAACAGACTGGTGTTCCTCAGACCTTGGCGAACTCTTGTCTCACAGATACTACCTTGACAAACAATATAACATAGGCGAAAAATAAGAAAGTACTCAAATGAAAGTTTAACTCAGAAATGGATACTTATGTTATTTATGAAGGGTGTTTCTTACATATTCAGAGAGAAATTCTGAAGCTATTTTTCCAGAGATAGACTGTTTAGGCATTTATCAGATGTTGCGACTTGACAAGCAAGAAGCTATGTGAAGGCTTCCTGACCTTTTACAGACTCTGCCTTAGAACTTGAATTCATATAAAATAAATAGACTTCAAAAACCTAAGAATCTAGCCACTTTAGGTTCTCACCAGAGCTCTCACTTTGATGTACAGGCTTCTTAGATCCGACTCTAAAGATATGGAAGCAAGAACTTCCTCCTCAGACTCAGAAACATAACCAAAATCACACTCACACTCTGAATGCCCCAGAATGAGCCTTACTCCTTCCTTATATAGGAAAATGAGGGGATAATCATTTGACAGTCAAGCATACAGATTCAGTACTATCTTTCATCAGTCGAAGAGATGTGGCTCAAAGCTCACCAAAATTCGAAGAAGTGCTCCGAGTCTTGTGACTGAAGAATCTTTGTACTAGGTTACACAGTGGATGATCTGAACAGATCCCACGGAAAACATTGTACTGTGAATGACTTTTACATAGTGGATGTTTTTAAACAGAAAAGCCAACCAGAAAACTGGTCACATTCAGTCTTGTGACTAGACATCATTATTACACTGTGGAAGCTTTAAGGACAAGCCCACGAGATCCATTAGTCCCCCAAGGGTGTGGCCCCTGGAAATCTTATCTGAGAATATCTACAAGAATCGCAAGCATTTGTGTAAATTCTTCGTACAATCATAGGCTTTCTTAAGAAAATTGGTGTTTAATCTTAGTCATGACTAACCATTCATGGTGTCTTTTCTTAAAGTAACCAAGAATTTTACTGTCTTGATAATTATTGACATCTCCAACAATTTTACATGGAGAATGCCAACATTCAGTTAAGAATCCATAAGTGTCACATTCTAGCCGAAAGTCACGCTGGAAGAAGAGAGGATCCATAGTAGTCTTGTTGAGGCCGAAATCGTTCCACCATTGGTGAAGCCATTCACATTGTCGTTGTCTTTGTGTGGTCCATGTGGCCTCAAATTTTACTCTCGTGTAGTGAGTTTTGTTTTTTCCATCTACATTCATGATATCCCACCACAATTTTTTGTAGTCTGAAAAATTGTAAATGGTGTCCGGAAAGATAATGCTTGGATCACCCTGTGGCCACATTTCTACCATGTCGTACCATCCCGGCCATTTGGTCCAGTTTATGGCAAGATATTTGTTGAAGACTCTTCTCTGGTTGCTTCCTTCTGTCCAGATCATATTGATATCCTTAAAATATTTTCTTAGGGATTCTTTAGCCAAATGTGCGGCCAAAATACTTCTTTGATACACCATAAGTGCTCAATGTCATAATGAGGTTGCAAGTTCACATCGAGCACTTTTGTGTTTCTTAGCTACCATGTTGGTTTCCATTTGGAACAGTATTCTTCCCAGTTTTGCATTTCAGAAATACTTCTCAGAGTCTCTGTATGTTGGGAGGGGTCCCATTCTATTGTTATCACCATGGTAGTGTCTTTCTGACTTAAATATTCTCTGCTTAGGAAGTCAGGCAGACAATTCTTTTCGCCTATGATGTGTTTGACTTCAAAGTCGAAATTTGCAAATAGAGCCTGCCACCTCGCGAGCTTAGCTTCTCCATATTTCTTTATAACTTTACTAAGGACCTTCTTTAATGCAGAGGCATCAATTCTTAAGAGAAACTTTTTGTGTATCAGATGGATATCAAATTTATCAATGCAGTTCCATGCTTCTTTGACCTCTTTTTCTATAGTAGAATAGTTTTTCTCAGGTGGGCTCCAAGTCCCTGAGATAAACTGAAATATTTGTTCTAATCCTTCTTTCTTTTGCTTCAGGATTCCTCCCCATCCTTCGTTGCTAGCATCTATTTCAACAATTTTGAAAGAATCTTCATCAGTGATATGAAGAATAGGAAGAGTTTTTACCTTTATTTTAATTCTTCTGATAGCTTCGGTGTGGGCCTGAGACCACAATTCTGGATGTTTTTGCAGTCTTCTGTTGAGTAATGATCTATCTTTGGCACAATCTTTGTAAAAACTACTCACATAGTTTAAACATCCTAAGAATCTTTGCAATTAAGTTTCGTCAGTGATAATATCTAGAAATTTATCAGCAAATCCTAGAGCATGTTTTTGCAGAGTGATTTGTCCATCTTTAATTGTATGGCCAAGAAACTTGATACTTGTCTGAAATAACTCAATCTTTTTCTTGCTAAGAACTAGTCCATTGGTTTTGACAAGTTGTACAAATATCTGAATATGCTTAAAGTGATCATGGACATTTTTAGAAAATATAAGTATATCATCAATGTATACTAGTAACCAATCAAAATATGGCTTGAAAATATTATCCATAACCTTCTGGAATTTGGAGGTGACATGCTTTAGTCCAAAAGGCATGAAATTCCATTCATAGTGTTCTGTTGGGACACTAAAAGCTGTCTTAAATTTGTCATCTTCATTGATTTCCACCTGCCAAAATCCCGATTTCATATCAAATTTAGAAAATACTTTGGGCTCCACCATTCTTGCTAGAATTTTTCCTTTATGAGGAATGGGGTCAATATCGTCTGAGAGGACATTATTCAGAGGTTTATAGTTTATGACCATTCTTGGGATTCCTCTTAACTATTCTGAATGTTTATTAACATAAAAAGCATAGCAGTTCCAAGGACTACTAGATTCTCTGATCAATCTCCTTTCCAGGAGGCTTTCTATCTCTTTTTGACAGAGATCTCTATATTATTTGTTCATAGGAATTTCTCTACTTTTGCGGGGTTTTCCTTCATACTCATCTTTGTAGGGAAATTCTACACAGTGTTGTTTTCTATGCCAAAACGCTTTTGGTTCTTCAACACAACATTCTTTCTCTATCTGTGATCTCAGACTTGAGATCCTTTGTTTAATTATAGGAGTCTAAAGATAATCTCCTATCTTTATGGTGGTCTTTAGCTCTTTAAGCTCTTCAATTTTATTTTTGGCTTTTTCGATCTTCTACATTGCTTGTACCATGGTAGACACTCTGAGAGTAGAGACAAATGGTAACTTGATTGTTTGTAATTTCCCATCTGAGCTTGGTACATAAATGAAATAACCAACCTTGCCATTTTTCAATGTGGCTGATCCACGTGGCTCTACAACAACGAAAAATGCATTCCCCAAAATATAGTCAATAGGAATGTCTCAACAACAAATTTTAATTTGATGTAGTGCTCTTTAAAGCAAATGGAGGCCTGAGGGACTTCATACAGTAGATCTTTGTTTCCTAACCCAATCACTTGTTTAAATGATTTTACCCAATACTTTGCAGGTACTATTTTTGAGTTCAGAATATTGACATCTGCCCCAGAGTCAATAAGTGTTCTTAGGGAAAACATTTCACCATCTATACAGATATCTAACATAATATGATGTTGTTGATACTGGATAGCCACTACTATCATGTCGGTGAAACCTATAGTATCATCCTTTTTTCCTTCAAATATTTCAATATTTGGGTTAGTGTAGTATTCATCATATGCATCCTCAATTTTCTTTCCTTTTTCTAACTCAGAGACTTGTGCTTTTAGAGAGAATTTCTTTTTTGAGATGATGAATCTCGTGGTTGACTTCTCCTAATGTGAGGGCTCTAGTCTTAGATTGATGTTGGCTTCTCTGGAAAGATCTTGTATTTCTTTCAAATGAGGCATCGATGAATAATGCCTTTGGTTCAGTTTTAGAGGCAGTCTTGCTACTGCTCCCTTGATTTTTGTGCATTGTGCTTAGAAAAGTTTCTAGTAACTTTTCCTTCATCTCTCCTTCTCCTAATGTTCTGATCTGGGCAAGTAGCTTTGTTTCTGCATCGTCCATGGTTTGTGCCATGAGAACTTTCTCCTTTGGCTGAGAAACAAGGTCTTCATCAGATGAGATTTCTGATTCAGTGCTTGATTCACACTGGCAGTTGTCTGAATCAGTGCAGTCACATTCATTCATGTGCATGTTTAATTCTTCATCAGAGCATTCTGAAGAAGAACTTTCAGAGGATTCAGATGTTGAACAGAGTTTTCGTTGTTGTATATGTTCTTTAAATGAGATGTTTGGACAATTTTCAGATTTGTGATTCTTAGAACCACATTTATAACACAGGATTGGCACCATGCCTTCTATTTTTACTGTCCTTTTCTTCTTTGCAGCTTCAAAGGATTTCTTTCCTCTATTTCTCTTAGATTCTTCTGATAAAGGACAACGATTGGAGGTATGTCCAAGTTGGCCATAGAGCCAACAAATCAATTTATTCCATCGACCTTTCTTCTGTGTCTGTAGATGAATATCCTTGGGTTCATAGTAATGTGTTTTTGGCACATATTTATAGTATCCTTTCTTGGCCCCTTTTCTTTTCCGTTGTGGATATTTCTGTATTCTTGTCTTTTTTCTTTCTTGGCCTTCTTTTTAGCTTTTCTTCTTTTCACTATGGGGTCATCTATAGCAAGGCCATACTTGTTACAGATAGATTTACTGTCTGGTAATCTTCACATTTTCTGCAGAGATTTATTAACTTTCATACTAGTGCATAAATTTACCAGAACTTTTGTTATGATGCTGTGTATTTCTCCCCAAGTAAAGGATTCAAAAGGCAACTGAAAAACATCTTGTTGTCTTAGATAATCTACAAATTTTGATGGCAATGCTGCTAAGTAGATTTGTTTCCACAAGAGATTTTTGCTATCTTTAACCTCATATATTCTTTGAATCCAGTCTCTATGAAAATATTCATAATGAGACATTTTATTACATTTAATATTCATGAGAATTATCTCATGCTTATTGGCAAGTTCAAGTTCTCCTCCACACCAATGTTATAAAATAAATGAAGTTAGTGCCAAATCATATTGCTTTGTGGAACTCCATCAAAATTATGAATGATATCTCCCGCTTCATCTATAGACTTGATGCAAACTTGTTTTTTTATTTCATAGAAAACTAGTTATTTTTTTCTTTCCCAGAAAGCCATTGTTCTTTAAATTTTGGTTTTCCTTTTTAATGAAATCCAAATGAAATCCAAAATCGTTGGCTTTTGGCTCAATGGCTTCGTCAATATTGTGATTGAAATAAGGATAAAGCAAATAATAAACAGGAAGATCAAGAAAATCATTATTTTACCAAAATTCATAACATAAAATTATTGGAAATTTTAATATTTATAGTTACCTAACCATTAAATCATACCTAACTATTAAACCACATGCTTGAAATCATAATTATCAAGTTGGTCCGTATCGACGAAAAAAATACGTTACTTCCCTAGTTCGGTTCGCTACAGCGATTAATTTAGACAATTCCAATTGGGTACGGTGCTAAATTTTTTTCAAAGTCACCTGCTCCAGTTCGTTGTCTCCTGCTTTGTCTCTTAACGTGTTTCACACCTCAACATGAATACGTAATGTGCTTCATTACATTGAACGATGGCCTTTGCTTAGTTACACCCAACAATGGCCATACACAAGGTATAATGTAAATAGATCTGGAAGTTTGATATATACAAATCTACATGATTGATTGAATAAATAAGAATTTTTCAAATTAAGGGATTTTCAAACATTGTGTAAATATATTTATAAATTCAGAAGATGGTGTTGTAAGTATGTAAATTTAAAAGTATTGATTTATTTTTTTTACTTATTTTGTTAAAAAAATAAAATTTATAGTTACTTCAATAACTTAAAAACTTATTTTTCAATTGTTGAATTAGTGGAAATAGGTCATTGAACTTACCCTTTAATTGTTGAATAAGAATCGGCAAGGTAAATTTTTAATTCCAGCTTTGCTTTGTTGATGCATTGGAAGAATACAAGTTTGGATCTGCGCAACCTTGGTGAAAATAATACAAGGAAGGGCAAAACAAGTTTGGAACTAGGCAACCCTGGTGGAAAATTGAAATAATGTAGAGAAAGGCAAAGCTAATGCTAAGATCAATTACCTTTTATAAATTTTCTTATAAGAATTAGCAAGTTGGTATTTTCTGTATTCAAGCTTTTGTAATCACATAATGAATTAAGCAAGTTGGTATTTCTTATTGGAAAAAATTGACGATTTTTATAAGAAAAAAAATGATAATTTCTATCTTAGCAAATTGATAATTCTTATTGGAAAAAAATAAAAAATAAAAAGAATATAATTTTTATAGAAAAAAAAATTAGTAATTTCTATATTAGAAAATTTTATAATATGACAGATTGCATTTATGAAAAAGATAATTCTTACCTTACAAGAAATTATAAAATAACAAATTGGTTGCAAATCAATAACTCTATGGAAAAAATCAACTTATACCACTTTTATATTTTTATTAAAATTTTGAATATAATAATTGTTTATTTAAATTTATAAAAAATAAAAAATAAAATATATATATATATTTAAGTATTTGTAAGATGTATTTTGTCGACTTTTTTTTTTTTTTATTAAATTTTATAGAATCAATTTTTTTCGATATTGTAACCCATTCAATTCGAATTTAGTAACTATGCTTGAAACTAGTGCACCCAGCGAAACATCGAAACCTTGGCAGCTTCTTCTTCAGCGAGTACTTCCACAACCGCATCCGAACCCTTAACTTCAACGGGCATCATCATCAACGAACCCCTAGTGGGAGAGCGCAATGCTTTTGAAAGGCTGGAGGAATTAGTGACCGACGCTGAGGCCAGCTCTCCCTTCTCCCGAATTGGCTTGGTTGGAAAGGATATGGTTAGGATGGAAAGTAAGTTTCATGAATTTCAAAACTTAACTCTTCTATAGTTATGGGATTGTTTTATGCAAGAGGAGTTATCTTGTTTACATCGACTCAAGTGTTTAAAACAATTAGATTTTTAAATTGAACTAAATTGAAGAGGTTTCGGAAAGAGTTCGGTGAAAGAGGAACCTTTCCTTTATTAGAGTAATTTTCAAAGAAGTCAAAAGAGTTACCCATAATAGAAGAGAGTCACTATAATGTTATGTGAAATATTATAAATATATATATTTTAACATTATTGGAATATTAAGCAATTTAGAAAACTGAGTGTATGGTTGTTCAATAATCTTAGAAAATTTAAAGAGGTCCGAGAAGAAAATATAAGTGATAACAATGTTCACTAAAGAAACAATACTTTAAAGGCTAAAATTTGAAGTGAGAAAAACTTTGTCAAGTTGGTTTTATAGTGAATTTTCTAATAGAAAATTTTTCTTATTTCTTCTAAATCTTTGAAGATATTTTCTTATTTCTTCTAAATCTTTGAAGATATTGTAAATTTTGTTATAGTGAATTTTCTAATAGAAAGGTTTTCTTATTTCTTCTACATCTTTATCTTTTTTTAAGAAAATATTGTAAATTTTGTTTTCCTTATCGACATGTGTGCATATATATATATATATATATATATATATATATATATACATATATAAAAATAATTTCATTATCAAAATACGCAATTTATATTTTTATTATCAACATCTACTAGAATATCCATTACATGGACAAAAAATTTTTATACAACTAGCAAGTTCTTTGTTAGGTTGACTTTATAGTGAACTTTTGAATAATGAGCTTTCCATTTCCTTCCAAATCTCTATATTCATTTACAAGGATTTGTAATTTGGGTTTACCTTATTAATATTTGTATATCATGATGAATATACTACATTATTATGTTGTAATTTATATTTTATTATCAATATTTGTATTTTTGTAAAAGACAAATGAAATAGATGTTTTTAATAATTAAAATGTTTTTTTTTTTAAACCATAGTAAATTGATAATATGTTGTCTTATTATCAAATCTAATAATTGGTATATATTAGTCACATTTGTAAGAATTTTCTTAGGGTGTGTGCAAGTTAATGATGGTTTCTTATGACATGTTAGTGGCAATGTAAACTTGGAAAAACAAAAATATGTTTATTAACTTGGAGTGATGATTGAGGTGCTTCCACAATGAATTTGAATTATGGCATAAAAGGATGAAATGTAAGAAAACAAACTTCAATTTATAGAAATTTTGTATAACCATGTGAATTTTGATTTTTCCTGGGGTGTGGTATATTATTATTCCTTGCCGCTGCAGGGTAATAACTTATTCAAAATGCTTTTAATTGTGACATTAAATTTCAATGGACTAAAAATTAAAATAGGTTTTCTAATGTAAACATTAATTTTTATTTTTATTTTTATTTTTTAATTTTTTAATTAGGCCAATAGGCCTTCCTTTGGTTGAGTTTTTTCGTCTACCTTTTCATTCTCTAGCGTCCAACTGGCATCTGGTTACCTTGACAACTGGCGTAGGGTTTACTTGACAACTGGCATATGTTCTCAGACTATTCCTCCCTCACCTGCTTTCCGATTTCTGCTCCTCCTGCTTTCCGCTTTCTCTTCCACGACCTGCTGCAATGATGTTTCTGGGCTCTTCCACGACCTGCTGCAGTAATGTTTACCGTTTCTGCTGTTCACCCTGCTCTGCACGACCTGCGTTGCTGGCTAGCTCTCCATTATTCACAGGGTTATCAGAGTTATTCACAGGGTTATCAGAGGTATTTGAAAAACTTGGTGATTCCATCAGGGTTATCGGAGGTATCAAATGTGCTTTTCATTCCAGCAAATGCGCTTTTCATTCAGAAGTTGTTCGTTCAGCTGCTCAGAGTTCTCTGGTTCTTCTGTTCAAAGTTCAGTGGTTAGTTCAGACTGGCTTTTCTGATCCCATTTTGTCTCTTTTTGCTTACAACGTTATAATCTCAGTCCAGGGGTTTGTTGTGGGTTTTTTATGGCAGGTACAGGTTAAATCAATTTTCTGCGTCGAATAAATCAGTTCTCTGCCTCGAATCTGTAAGCCTTGCAGGTACGTTTCAGCTTCAGTTTAGAATATATTGCCATTTTAATGTAAGTTGTAGTTGAAAGCGATTTTGCCGTTTTTCTGACTAGAAACAGTGTTTTGAAATTAGAATCGAAGCACATCATTGTTTTTTTGATTCATCACTGTCAAGGTTAAAGATGATGACTGGGCACATTTTCAGAATTTACTAGTAAAAATTGCTAACCATGATCGATTGTGGCGTATTGGTTACAAATAGAGATTTTAAAGTACTTTCCTAGATAAACTTATCTGCCACCAAGCTTGGATATCTTCTGGATCGATAGCTTCCCTGCTTTCCAGAACAGAACAGAAAATAAAGAAAGCTTACTAACTAGGGTGGAATCTGTTAACTGGAGTCAGAGGAGGAAGGGTTCAACCAAAGTTAGAGGTGCGCTAAGTTTGGGAATCCTAGGGGAGAAAACTTTAAGAGTGCAAAGTGACTTGCAGATTGTTACCATTTCTATGAATAAAATGCATTTTAGTTGAAGTGTTTATGATTTGTCGCAAACAAGTATCAAAGGAAAATTGGCCAAAGAATGTAGAAAACCCATAGTACGGTTAAATGATCTTATCTGGATGCAACTGCTCCCAAAAAAGGTCTATCATCAAGATCTTTACTCGATGGTGATCTTCTAGGTGATAGCTGACTTCGAGTCATTTCTTGTATGTGCTCGATTGATAGGGCCCCCAAAATAGGCCTTTCATCATTACTTCTTGAGGGTGATCTTAAAGGTGATGACTGCTTTTCCATCACACCTTCCGAATTCTGCATTCCTGGCACTGCAAAAACAGGTCTACAATCTGTACTTGGAGGTGAAAGTGATTCTGAAAGTGGTGATGCATGAATTGTTGCAACTTGTTGGTTTGGAGATCATGGAGAATTCCATTGTCTATTAATCCCTGACTCCATGATATTTTGTCATGAAGACAATTCTATACCTTTAGACAGATTTTCTTTGCCACCTTTTTGAGATGAAAGCACTCTGTAGCCATTGTCAACAGGTTCTGTAGGTTTTAGCCAATGTAAAAGGCTAGCATCCACATAGACAACACCACTAGGTGGAGCCTCCCCAGGCATGGCATTTGAGTGACTTTGCACTGCCAATGAGATGTTTTCTTGATCATTCATCCACACTGAATAGGACTGATCATTCATCCACAATAAGTACAATGTTCCACCAAGTACTGTATTCAATCAATAGCTATTTTTGACAAACAGATTGAGCACCACAACAAATGTCAACTGTAATAATTAAATTACCCTGGTCTCTCTAGATTCTGAACTATTTGTACTAATTCGCAACCTAGAAAAACAATTATGGTAAATTTAGTTACTTTCCTGATTGGGTCCACAGCTAGGGATATTGTCATTGAAGCAGTTCGCTGCGATTAGAAACTTCTGTGGATAATTTGTATCTCTTGTAGTAATTCGTTTGTCCTAGAAGGATCTAATACCCGTTGATTGTGCTCAGGCAGAGCTCGCTCATGTGCTAATTTCCTGTAGCAAGAAGGCTAGGTTCTGTAGGTTTTAGCCAATGTGAAAGGCTAGCATCCACATAGACAACACCACTAGGTGGAGCCTCCCCAGACATGGCATTTGAGTGACTTTTCACTACTAATAAGATGCTTTCTTGATCTGTAAAGTTTCCATGTTGGGATGAAATGGGACTAGAGATCTAAATTTCCCTTCTTTAATCAGTGTTGGCAAATAGTCTCTTATTTGTCCATTATCTCTGTAGGAAGATGAGCTTGTTGTGACGAAGAAACCACCGCTTTAGAAGACTCCCCCGAGATTTTGTATGGCCCCTGAATGGTACCAGTTAGGGGATTCTTTTGCCATATTAAGCGGTATCAAGTGTTGGAGTTTGCCAAAATTGTTTGGTATAATTTAATGGAAATCAATTACTACAACACAAATAGAGATCATTGAGGTGTTAGACATACTTGATGGCATCTATATACAAACATTTGAAATCTTCTCAGAATATTACATTACAAGATATGCAAACAAGGATACTACCCCAACAATCATTGCCTCTTTACCGTTTGCGTCCAACCATTGAATTGTTAAAGAAGATAAGAAAAATACTCAAGAAAACAATTCACATCCATGAAAGGGACGCACACAGGAAAATGCAGAATCAATTGCAAGAACAAATCGCACAATTTGGCACCACAATAAACATTAATTGGTGTTGCTGATGCCATGCCCCATCATGCATATATGATTAGCTGCTCATTGTCAATTACATCTACATGTCATAGAATGCTTTTATTGTATATATGTTTAGATGTCAATGGATACTTTCATTGTATATATGTTTAGTTACTACCTACCAAACACATCTCTATGTATAGTTAATATGTAAAATTTCAAGAAATACATTGCAAAGCATGTACAAAATTGTATCCACTTTTGTGACAATACTCGTCAACATCGTATATGATTCAAATTTCAGCTGCTCATCATTGTATATATTCACTTGGTAATGCTTTACTTGTACATATATCACATAAGGATGTTTCTGGTATGGTTTCATCAACAAAAAACACTCAATTACCCCTCTCTTTTTAGATAATAATATATTATTAATTTCCTAAAACAGTTACTGCTAAAGTTCGTGCTATTCTGGTTTGTTTCAGCCCATTAATATCCTTTCCCTTCTTTGCTCATTTGAAAAATTTTAGGACCTAAACTGACGCTTTCTAGCATCACTACATTTGTATGCACAACTAGCTTTTCACTATGACTATGCAACATGTCTTCCTTTGCCTCTTCCTCCACATCATCCAATACAAAATTTGTGTCCGCGACATACCCTCCTTCCTCCATCTGCTTAGCCAAGTTGTTCAACATTGTACATATTTTCTCAGCTATATCCTCTGCCTTGTCTCCCACAATGAATGCATGTCATTACACAGTTCCACGATTTCTAACATTTCAAACCATAGCCACAACATTGCGCCAACTGACAACATTCAACCCCAGGGGATGTTCTGTGCAAACAAGAATAGTTACTTTTTCCTAAAAATGCTCTGTTACTAGTGTTTTATGCACAAAGATGACAGGAACACTAGATTAAATGACAAATAGGAAAAAAAACAAAGGTTAACTGTGAAAGCAAAAGGAGGTTAGCTTGAACAGAAGTTGTATACATGAATATGACAAAAACACTAGGTTAAACAAAAAGTAGGGAAAAGAACAAAACTTAATTGTGAAAGCAAAAGGAGGTTAGCTTGAATAGTCAAAATTCCTTCCTCCAAAACCTTCTTTTGTGGGTGCAGTATAGAGTCTGGAAATTTGGTGGTCAATGCCTTTGTGAGGTACGTTGAATTACCTTATTCTTCTAATGGAAAAATAAGTTGAGTACCCAACCAAGTGGATTCCTTCAATAATGGAATTTTGCAGTTATGCTTGCTCATCATATCAAACACTTCTCTTTTACAGTTCTTTTTGCAAAATCAAGAATACTACCAACTTTCAATTATACATGTTAAAGAATTGATATATTCTTTTGATATTTCTGAAACAAACATTTAGCCTAGTTTTCCATTTTTTATTCTAGATAATAAAAAATCCTCATCAGAGGAGCAAATGATGTCCCTTGACAGCAGGAACTCATTCAGAGTTTGATCCAAGGATATCTGTGTCCCCAAAGCATTCCGGTGGAGGTATGTCATGTTGCAGGATAGAAAAATGTGGTTTATGAAATGCAAAAATATCTGAAGTAAATATCATGATTGCACACTTATAAGAGAGGTGCAATATAGAATCTCTAGCCCGGGTGTGGTGGGATGATCTATCAATTATTCCAGCCCAAGTGTGGCGGGGTGGTCTATCATTCTTCCAACCCAGGTGTAATGGGGTGATTTATCAATTCTTATTATAACATTGCAATCAATCTAGATTTGTGAATTGCCTACAGTGAATATGGACTAGGTTTAAACTCATCAAAGCACAAATTTGATTTGCACCCATCAAAACACAGGTTTGATTATTCACCCCAAGGTTGGGAAGATCAAAGATGCATATCTCAAGTTCATGCAAATGACTAACATATCAAATATTGGGACTTGGGGTATGCAATATTGAGTTGCAATATCGTTGGAAATATGTTGGCCAACCACAAATTGTCTAACCTTATTGAATGCCATATCTCTTGCAGAATCCAAACCATGATCCTCAACCAAATATTGATGTTTCTGCAAACTAGGTTTGCCACATCCAGTATGTCTGAGGACAGTAATGGGGAAAACAAGGATTAAAAACGTCTTTCCTAAATCTGTATGCCTATACTTGTGAAATCCATGATCTACTAATAGCTAGGTAAAATCTGCAAGCAAATTGAGAGATACACCTATATCATTATTCTCCTGGCTTGCATTGTTTCGACTTCTTGAACCAAGATTGGATCTACTTAAATTTGATTGACTTCTACTTTTGTTATAATATATATGAATACTTCTATCATAAAACTGAGTGTTTGTAAGAGGTTGCATAGATTTCAGGGAGCCCATCTATTAAAATAATAGTAGAATGGGTATGCAGTAAAGAGATAATTTTGATAATGAAGATCAAGAACTGAGATGGAATCAGGCAACAAAACCTTAGAGAGATACATTCATCTTCTCTCTGCATCTAGTAGCAGGGCCAAAGTAACATCGAGGTCTTCCTCTCAGAGTGATAAATTCACCATTCAGTGTTTTCTTATGGAACTCACAAATTTCTGTAAATGATGAATTTAGCTGCAAGCAAAGTATTCATGTCTAGAAACTTGTCTAGAAACGTCAGAATTGGGCTGATCTTCGGACTAACCAAAATGTCAAGTTCAGGTAACCAGTATTGTTATAGAAGTTGTAGAATAAGAACATGAATGACATGGGGAAAGTAAGAATATGAAATAAACAAGAAGAACCCTCATGTCTACCTATGCAAGGTCTCAAACACCATGCCCATCTTTGTAAGTATTTCTTTGACTTTAAATTTGTGTTGTAGCTAAGGAAGTTTAATCTATGCTTGTGCTTTCAACAGTCCTAGAAAATAAAGGGCGAAGTGGGCTTCCACCTTTAAAATAATTATTTTTAAAGAAACAATGCCCTCTTGTTGTGCATCTACGAACTTTTCTAAAAATGGATAAGGACTAGGCATGGAAGTTATATGTTCCAGAGTACATGTAGGACTTATCATGGTTGTTACATCTGCCAGGGTATTGTTCTTGTAGCCAAATGGATTGTAAGCACTATGTGTAATGGGTTGAATTCCAATAGCTGATATGTATGGTGTGAAGAAACAAGATGTGCTATATATATTTCATTGATGAAAGACTTTAAGTGTTGTTTCTGTCCTTTCGAAATTTGCAGGAAATATATTAAAAGAAAAACAAAAAAATATTACAATGTACACATTTTACTATGCCTTTTCATTTCTTTATTTATAAAATTCTGCTACCATTTATACTTGTGCGCATTCTATTTAAAGTATTTCACAATGATGGGAAACAATTAATCTCACGTTTACAATCCTTCTTATGATCAATACCCAATTAGATTTTGTACAAAATACAACTACCTACACTTTAAGCAGTGGTTCTGATATCAAATGACCATATAACTGCTTTGTAGATGTCTAAAATTGAACAATGATTACTAATAACTGAGTTATTAAATTGTAACAGTCAATCTTTTAAATTTTGGGATTCTTTATGTGAACACTGTAATGCAAAACCAATTCTTTTTGGTCTTAACTGGTTTAGGATTAGTAGCTGCCAATTATGGTAACCGATGTAGCAACAGATCCAATTTGTAGCATTGTTGGGGGAGCGACAGAGCTAATATTTGGGCATCCCTTTGACACAATTGAGATGAAGCTCCAGAGTCAGCCATTGCCTCTTCTTGGCCAACATCCTCGCTATGTCAGTGCAATGGATGTTGTCAAGACATTTTCTTATTAATACTTAATGCTGATTTTGATATTCAAGATCGTTTATTGATCACAATCACATTTTGAGATGCTGAAATCTCTTAAAGCACAAATACATCTTTGAGCATTTTCCTTGGCAGCTGAACGAACTGCTTGTAGGCTGCAATGTCAGTCATATATATGCATATTCTTTAGTCAGATAACCCAGTGAGCTTGCTTGCATACTCATATATATTTTGTTTGAGCTGAAGTCACCATAACCAAGTTGATGCATCAACTTGTGGCATCTTATTAGCTAATGAACTATTTATGTCAAGGCTACAAGGGTGTTATAAAATCATCCTTATCTGTTTCTGTATAAGTGTCTCTGCCATCCTTTTTTTGATTGAACCTTGTGCAAGGTATGAGCTGATGTCAGTGACTAAACTGGTTTGTGGTTGCAAAAATTCTACATTATTCTTTAGAAAAATATAAGTATTAGGCTATTTTTGGGTATACTAGTCTGGAAATGAGGGGTTACCTTTACTCAATGAAGGTTCAGATGTTTCACTTCTAGCTTCCTCCTCAAGAGGCATGCATTTATGGATGGATATACATGAGTAATTTGCCAACTTGAAATGCTGGACACTAAGCTTAAACAGATTTGAGATTCTTTCTAGGAATTATTTGGCACCAACATTTCTTTAATTCATCATTTTTTTTTCTTCTTAATTTGTTGTTCTCGCAGTAGCTGGTTGCAGTGGCTAATTTGTTCCTCTTATCAATTTTCTTGTTTGCCAATTAAACAATTGTTTTCTCCAATTGGCTGGTAGTGTACGTCACTCACCCCTGGTCATTCAAGTGTCTTTTCCATGCAAACTGAACAATTGTTTAGTTTATTTGAGAAGGAATACAATAGCTTTTAAATATCTTGAGCACAACCATTCAATAGCTTTTGAAAAATATGGTAATGTTACTGGGAAATATAATTAGTGTACCAACACTTTGAAAAGCAATCTAGGATGGAATTGCAAAGATGTCCGTTGTAGCTACATACATATCTACAAATATTACCCTCAAACCATTTTTCCAATTAAAAAAATCTATCGACTTTTCCTTGTACCTTTTGGGATAATCGCTAATTTTATTTTTTCTCAATTTTGATTGGATAATTTGCCTACACTCTTATTTTGCCATCCATATATGTACTTTGCAACACAGTGCTCTTAAGTTAAAAATATCATATTAACTCGACGACTATTACAAATTCGATATTTTTCCTCACCAGTACCTAGATTCCACCTTTTACTATACTAGAAATTACCCCAAATTAACTTAGCCGCTATTACAATTCCAGTATTTTTCCTCAACCGTACCTGGATTCCACCTTTTCATACGACTCCTTTTACACGTGACCAAGAATTGTAACACGACTCATTAATTCTTCGTCCCTGATCAGCTAGCATGCACATCTTATAATTTCAAATTTGGTCCGACACAAAATATACCTTTGACACGTGTCAACTTCGCATGGGGGCGAGTTTACAAAATGGGTTCCACTTCTTTTTCCCGAAAATAACTCTGCTACCCCGCTATGATAGATTCAATGAAACTTACTTCCCTTTTTTTTTCAGAAAGAAAATCAGAATAGTATTATATTAAGAAAATATAATGAGCATTGGACATTACATGTCAGCATTCAGAACTGAAAATACAGGAAAGGTATAGCTGGAGCCTGAGTCAAGCTGAAATCTGGAACATTGTCGAAGATGATCAGAACAAAATCTTATGCGTAGACCCCATAAATAAAAAACAAGACAGGTTGTCGTCCAAAAAAAAGGATCAGCATAGTTCAGAGAAAGAGGCTGGGTGGGGGAAGAAACAAAATGATAGAAGGAGAGCCATCATTGACAAGCAGGCTCGAGAATAGCTGTAATGTGCACCAACGTGGAGGAGATAGGAGTCATGGAGTCCTGAAAAATACAGGCATTCCTCCACTTCCAAAGGCACCAACATGTGGCGATAAATAAGGAACGCCATTCAGGGCGTTGGGTGCTCCACCACTTAAAAGCCTCATGAACAGTAGAGAATACCTGTAGAGAAAAACCATGAGATGAAGAGAGCTCATGCCAGATAAGAGCTGATGCAGGGCACTGAAAAAACATGTGGATATTGGATTCAGACGCTTGTCCACACATTACACATCTGCTAGGTCCAGACCATCCCTTTCTTCGGAGGACCTCCCATGTGAGGTTCCGGTTGAAAAAAACCAGCCAGGAGAATAAAATTGCCTTGAGCGGGCAAGATGCTTTCCAGAAATTAAAAGGGAAGATTGGAGAGGGCAGTGCCTTAAGATTTGATGAGGTGGCTTCATATAAGTCCTTGACACATACTGGAAGAGATGAATTCTGTTTAGACCATGACAATTCATCAGAGGAGCCTGTCTGCTTGATTCCGATGTCAGTGAAATACTTAGTTGCCAGCTCCCAAGACTGTCGCAGCGGATGAGGCAGAGCAAGTGCATCGGCGTCCTTCCAGATTGGCAAGGAGGAAGACCACGACGAAATCAGTTTATCCCATGTGAACAGACCCCGGGAATGAAAAACAGCAAGTAGATCTGGGGAGAGCTTTTCTTCCAGGCCGAATACAGTAGGATCAATACCGATGAGGATGTTGGAGCCAGAAGAGAAGCGCCATCTGAGAAAGGCAAAAAAGAGGTCCTTTATCTTTCTAAATCCAAGCCAAATAGCGGATCCCCTTTTTGTGCCAAGGGACTTTTCCCTGAACCAGTAAACTATGGATCGGCCCTTTAAATATTTCTGATTAATAATATCACTCCATATACTGTTACCGAAGACACCTCTGTGGAGAGAGTTGCAGAGAAGGGCCTTGCCGAATGACCGCTGATGCAAGAGACCCCATCCGCCCGCCCTTTTCGGCCTGGAAATTAAATCCATGTTTGCCAGGTGAATTTTTGAAAAATGAGAACGCCCACCCCATAAAAAATTTGCTGATAAAGAGACCATTTTCCGAACTATAGCAGTGGGCAAGAAGAAGAGGTGCGCCCAGTAGATCGCAAGCTGGGAGAGAACAGATTGGACCAGGATGAATCTGCCTCCGAGGGATAAAAAGCGCAGCTCCCATCTTGAGATTTTCTTGTAAAACCTGTCGATCAGCCAGGCCCAATCCTGGATACAGTACGCTTTAGGCTTGAGAAAGAAGCCCAGGTATTTGAAGCCGCCTTTAATTGTTGCCAATTGGACACCAAAAAGATCAGCAATCCATTGCGCCATCATCACATTTGAGTCGTTATGATATAGTGTGGATTTGGCTCTATTAATGATCAATCCCACAGCAGATTGAAATTTCTGGAAGATACCTGAAATACATAACCAACTAGATTTACAAAGCATAGCAAATATTAGAATGTCATCGACAAACAGATTATGGGAAAGAAAGATATTCTTGCAGATCTTAATCGGGGCACATCGATGCTCGGCCACTGCATGGTTGATCTGCGAACTGAGGGTGTTCATGACTAGAATGAAGAGAAGAGGGGAGAGAGGACATCCTTGACGGAGTCCTCTTTCAGCTTGAAAGGGAGGTGAGGGGGATCCATTTATGATGACAGAGTATTGAACGTTCTCAACGCAGGCCATCACCCAATTGATGCCTTGAGTCCTCAGACCAATTTTTGCTAGAAGAATGCGGAGGAACCCCCAGTCCACACAGTCGAACGCCTTCTCCAGATCAACCTTGAAAACAGCTGCATCAATATTTTTTGTTAAGACTGAGAACAAGCATTCTTGGGCCGAGGCGACGGCATCTAGAATATTTCTGTGTTTTAAAAACGCATATTGATCCCTGGTGATGAAAGAGTTGAGGACCGGCTTCATTCTCTCGGCAATAATCTTTGAAATAACTTTGAAGAGGATATTGCACAATGCAATTGGCCTGAAGTCTGCAAAAGAATCGGACTGTTCCTTTTTAGGAATTAGCGCTATAAAAGTTGCTGTGAGAGCACTATTGATATTCCCCGACATACGGGTTGCGTCTACCATCCCCAGCAGATCATCTTTGAACATGTCGTAGAAGTGTGAGAAGAATTCTATTGGCCATCCGTCTGGCCCGGGACTTTTGTCCTTTTGAAACTTATTAATGACTTCATGAATTTCCTCTTCCGTGATGGCCTTGAAGAATTCTGTGTTGGCTGCTTCATCGAACATGACAGGAACCCGGTCGATCATCCAAAGAACATCATTAATCTCGTTAGGCCTTCTCCTGTATTGCTTCTGGAAGAATTTTGTAGCCTCCCTCTCAATGGCTTGCTGAGAATAAACAAAGCCTCCGGATTCGTCCTCGATCTTCCATATCGAGTTCCTGTGCCTGCGAGCATTGGCGTAATTATGGAAAAATCTAGTATTATGATCACCCTCCTTGAGCCAGAGAGCTCGGCTTTTGAGCCGCCAAGATGATTCTTCATTAAGCAGCAAAGCCTGTTTCATTTTTTCCAAGGAATTGAGATGAATTTTTTGGTCGAAGGGCATAGAGTCGAATGAAGCCGAGCCAGATATAATCGATATCTCCGTCATTATATCATTAAGCGCCTTTTTATCAGACCTCTTCTTTTTGATAATCCAGTCTTTTGCAGATTCTCTCAGCGAGTGCATTTTATCACGAAAGGTAGAGAAAGTTGTCCTCTCGACCTGCTTTAATTCATCCCATTTTTGTTTTATAAGGGCATTGAACGATTCGTCCTTTAGATAGGTTCTGTTAAACTTGAACGAGTAACCCAGTTTATGATCCAGGATCCTCCATTCAAGGAAGATGGGTCGATGGTCTGACGTATAGTCATTTCCAGTGCTTGCCGTCGGCATACCCCATTGATCAATTATACTGGCATTAATGATAAACCGGTCGAGACGTTTGGCAATGAATCCCGGTCTGGACCTGCAATTATTCCACGTAGGATCCATCCTTTTAGGAATTACATCAATCAGGTTCCTTTTGAGGAATTCCGAATGAAGTCTGTCAGCGAAGGGATCGGTCTTCCTGCAATTGCCCCAACGTTCGTTTGAATTCAATGCTATATTAAGATCCCCTGACCGGAGGAGCCGCGAGCGCGAGGGAATGAAGAGCCGGGAGAGAAACAAGACGATAAGCAAGGCTTGCCTCAGATGACCCGAAAGGATCATGGAAGAAGAAGTGAGGAAAACGCAGACCCCCAGCCTAGGAGGCCATGGGAGGAAAAAGAAAAAAAAGCAGTATGTCGCGAGAGAGGATTTATCGACGATGTCCAGAGAAAAGCTTACATGGTTAAATGGAGGAGCTAAAGACACGTACCCTTGTCTTCACGCATGGAGCAGCAATCGGCGAGGCGTTAGAAAACTGGATAATGCAGTGATTGGAGGAGAGTGATAGCTTCAGACACCTGTTCAAACCAGAATCGGCTCCCCGTCTACCGCGCTCCGCTCCGCTCCGGTCACTCCCCATCCATGAAACTTACTTCCCTATCTTGCACAAATATAGAGAAAGATAGGTGGTCCTCAATTTAGGTATACGGAGTTGTTTTTAGAAGATTTTTTGGAAATTTTTCCGTGGTTTTTTTTGTCAAAATCTGACAACAATTTATTGAAATCATAAATTTGATAAGTAATTTCTGCACAATCAAAACGTCCCATCGATATACACATTTATTTAATTTTGATGTGTTAAGTCAATTTCACAATTTCCGAGTTTAATTGTTTATTGTTCCGTTGCCGATTTCTTTGTCCCCATTACTCATGGTGAGTAATTTCAATATAATAATGTGATGCGGGATATGTTTTCATAATTTATGACCATTAAGTATTCAATCTGTCCTGCGTTGTAAGTTAGTTAGATTCTAGTAATTTATTATTCAAAGTTGCCATAATTATTTTACGGTTCAGTTTATAATATTTGTCATATTATTTTACGGTTCAGTTTATAATATTTGTCATATTCTAATTTTAAAAAATGGTGCACTATATCTCAAATCCTCATGTAATAAGATACTAATTAGAAATGCCTTATCCTCAATTACTTTAAACAGCTAAATATTATTTTTAATAATTATATATATTTATAATTCATATTTTATCCATCTAAAAAAAAATTCAAGTTAACCTTTAAAAATTAAATCTAATTACAAAAAAAATTATTTCTAAATTAAATTATTTTTATTTAATAAATATTTTATTAATTAATTTATGGTAAAATTTAAATATATTTGTAATTCATATTTCAATAACCTAAATTTATATTAACTTTAAATTTATTTAATATTTAAAAATTAAATTAAAGTATAATATTATTTTTAATTTAATAAATATTTTATTTTTATGCTAGATTTCTTGTAAAATATTCATATAAGCCTAAACCCAAATTCAATGCTTTAGGTACATAAAATTTAAAACTAAGGCTTATACTTTGTTCATTATTATGATTATATCTCTCTCAATCACCCCAATAACCTTTGCTCAAAAGTGGCAGTGGTTTAATATCTTTCACAGTTTCATAATTAAACTAAACTATAGGGAATGCTAGCTATGCAGCCTTGTTTTTCACACAAAAAATTGTACATATTTTTTTTTGTTCCTACTAGCTTTGAGTACCTAAATGATGGGATTTCAGTATTCTACAATTGCAGAAAATATATTATTTTTGTGCACACCATTAGAAGCTCCCTAAAGTCTGTTAAAGACCAAGTGAACCCTATGGATTTGAAAGGTGTTTATGTCATCCCGTGTTCGTGTGCGACCTCATACATTGACAAAACAGGTCGGTCTATTAACCAAAGGATTAAGGAACACACTGCTGATATCAAACCTGGGAGGACCAAATTTTCTGCTTTGGCGGAACATGCAGTGAAGACCAAGCATCATATATGCATTGAGGAGGCTAAGGTCGTCATAAAGATTTCCCATTTTCATCACTGGAAGTTTAGGCAAGCCATTGAAATTGAGATGTCTTCTAATAATATTAATAGAGATGACGCAAGGAAAATTAGTTGGATTCTCACCCTCTCTTCTTAGTTTTTCTCCTCTTTGTCTGAGCTTTTTATCCCATTTCTTATTTATTTTATGTTCTATTCCATTTTTATTCTTCCTTGTATTAATTTTCATTAGAGAAGATTACCCTCTATTTTTATTTATTTTATTAATTTTTATTAGTAATATTATTTACGTATTCATTATGGGTATTCATTTATTTATTACTACTATTATTATTATTTTTATTATTATTATTATTAAGAAGAAGAACACCCTCTCTTTTAATTTTTATATATATCTTTAATAAATTTTATTGGTATTATATATATATATATATATATATACTTACTTTATTTATTTTTAATCTCTATTAGCATTATTATTTAGTTACTCATTATCAATTTTTTTTTTCCTAATTAATAATTAATAATTCTTGTTATTTTTTCCAAGTCAGATAATCAAATAAATAAATAAATAGTAATAATAAGTAAATAAATAAGGGAATTAATAAATTAAATAAATAAATAAATAAACAATATAATTTTCCCTCCCTAGTCAAATATAGCCATTAGGATGACCTATCTTCTTATTTAGCCTTCTTCTGAGATCTATCTCTTCATCTTGTCTTGAAGATGAACCACATTGGCTAGTTCGAAATGTGTCAACCAAATATTTTCAAAGTGATTTTTTCCGAAAATATTTATAAATTAACAAGTTATGGATCGCAGAAGCTTGAATTTGAAAATTTGAGGTTTTCATGTATTTCTAGCCTAAACCACTAGGTTTGTTGTCCCAAAACTATGTACAAAGAAACTAACCCATAATGTGTGTGAGCTTCCCATTGAGGAAAAATTTAAATAAAAAAGTGTGCAAGTTCTTAGCTCCAAGAATGCACACACTTTTCTAAAGTTAGGAATTTTTGAAAATGGAAAAGGGTTGTGAGAGAGACCAGGAGAAGGGGGGTACAAAGTCAGAGAGGGAGAGAGTGTGAGTGAGAGAGAGGCAAAGAGGGAGAGAGAGAGAGTGAGCGAGAAGTGGAGAATGAGATAGATGGAGGGGCTTGGGGGTAGGGGGTAAAGAGAGTGGGGGGTTTGGGAAGAGTCAAAGAGGGAGAGTGAGTGAGTGAGTGAGAGGAAAATATGGAGAGAGAAAGAGAATGAGAGAGAGAGGGGGAGGGAGGGAGGGACAAATGAGGATAGAGGGAGAGAGAACAAAATGAAGGGATAGTGTGAGAGAGAGGAGGGGGCAGGGGAGGTAAAGAGATAGTAGAAGTGAGATAGGGAAGATAAAGAGAGAGGGAGTGGAAGGAAGGGAGATGGAGAGAGAGCAAGAGTGTATATGTGAGAGGAGGAGAGAAATAGTAAGAGGGATAGGGAGGGAGAGAGAGAGGAGGGGATGGTAGTAGAGGAGGGAGGGAGGAAGATAGAGAGAGAGAGAGAGAGAGAGAGAGAGAGAGAGAATGGGGGGAAGAGAGAGAGAAAGAGAGAGAGAATGGGGGGGAAGAGAGAGAAAGGGGATAGGAAGATAGAGGGAGGGAGGGAGTGAGGGGTAGATAGAGAAGGATAAAGGGATAGAGGTAGATATATATTTGGGGGTGAGAGAGAGAGAGAGAGAGAGAGAGAGAGAGAGGGAGAGACGGGAGGAGAGAAGGGGGGAGGATATAAAGAAGGAGAGGAGGAGAGAGATATATAAGGAGAGAAGGGAGAGAAGGGAGAGAAGAATATACAAAGATAGAGTTGGAGGGCTTGTTGTGTAGGAGGGAATGAGGGAGGGATAGAGAAAGAGATGAATGGAGAGAGAGAGAAAGGGAGAAAGGAAAGGGAATAGAGAGGAGGGAATGAAATCAAGGTAGATATAAACAAAGGGAGAGGGAGAGAGAGGAGTGGGAAGAGAGAGAGAGAGTAATGGGGGGAGATAAAAATAAAGAGGAGTGAGGAAGAGAAAGATTTAAGAGAGAGAGAGAGAGAGAGAGAGAGAGAGAGAGAGAGTGATGGGGGGGGGGGGGCAGAAGGAGAAATGAAGAGTGAGTTCGAGAGTGATGAGGAGAGAAAGAAAGAGAGGGACGGGGATATATAAGAGAGAGAGAGAGAGAGAGAGAGGGAGGGAGGTGTGGAGAAATATTAGGAAACATGCTGGAGGTGTATATATATACACACACACCTCCAACACTCTCCCTCATACCTCTCCACACGTCTCTCTCTCTCTCTTATATATATCCCCATCCCTCTCTTTCTCTCTCCCCTTATCACTGTCCAACTCACTCTTCCTTTCTCCTTTTGCCCCCCCATCACGCGAGAGAGAGAGAGAGAGAGAGAGAGAGAGAGAGAGAGAGGTGTGGAGAGATATGAGGGAGAGTGTTGCAGGTGTGTATATATATATATATATATATACACACCTGCAACACTCTCCCTCATATCTCTCCACACCTCTCTCTCTCTCTAGGTGTGGAGAGATATGAGGGAGAGTGGTGGAGGTAGATAGAGATAGAGAGGGAGGGAGGGAGAGGAAGGGGAAGAGAGATGAAGTGTGTGTGTGCGTGAGAGAGAGAGAGAGAGAGAGAGAGAGAGAGAGAGAGAGAGGGAGAGGGAGAGAGAGACAAAGAGAGTAGGGGGCGTGGAAGAGAGGCAAAGAGTGAGATGGATACATAGATAGAGAGGGATGGAGAGAGAGGAGAGGAGATAGAGGAGGGAGAATGAGTGTGATAGAGGGAATGAGTGAGAGAGGAAAAGAGATAGAGAAAAATATAAAGGGGAGAAAGAGGGAAGAAGAGAGAGGAATAGAGAGAGATAAGTGGAGAGAGAAAGAGGAAGAGAGAGAGGGTGATGGGGGAGAGATAGAGAGATGGAAAGTGATTGGGGAGAGATAGAGATACGAAGAGTGATGGGTGTGCGTGTGTGTATAAATAGAGAGAGAGAGGTGGATTATGAAGAATGTATTGAGGGAGTGAGGGGGAGATATAGAAAGAGATGAGGAAAGAGATGGAGAGAAGGATTGAGTGAGAGAGGAGGAGAATAATGGAGGTAGATAAAGATAGAGAGGGAGAGAGAGGGAGAGGAAGAGGGAAGATGTGTGTGTGTGTGTGTGAGAAAGAGAGAGAGAGAGGTGGGGATAGAAATACAAAGGAAGAGTGAGGCTGATAGTAATAGGGATAGAGGTATTGTTGCGGGATGAAACATTTGAGGATAGGGTTGATAGCCCCAATAAAGTGGAAACAAAAAATCAACAAAGAAGACTCAAAATGTCATATAACTTGCATAAACTTCATGGAAGAAAGAATGAGGACTCACATGTGGGTCCTACGTTTGATGTCGATCCCTAGGGTCCAAACCCACATTCTTACTCGAGAGATGTTGACTTGTAACACCAGTGAGGAAACACAGAGCATAACAACAAACTCCAATGTATACAAGTATATATGACAAGTTAGTCCATAAATAATTCCAATATTATATAATTCATAACATGAAACATAAACAATAGAATTGGGACAAAGTATGAGTTTCTTTTATTGATAACAATAACATATTGGTAGTTACATGATCACCTAATCCTAGCTATAGAAACTAAGCAAAACCTTCTTCTGCATCCTCCCTTCCCAAGCCACTGAAGGTATCCTCATCCAATAGAAGCTAGATATATACAAGATATGAATCAATTAACATAACAATGTGGAAACAAGGGTTTCCTAGAGATAGAGGAGTGCTCAAAAGCACAAAACAACAGACCTAATATGGGGAATTTTTCCAGAGTAACGATATGAAGGCTAACGATGCCCATGAGGGCCATCCAAGGTGTGTATTTATACCACCATAAGTTGGTTTGGGTGGTTATTCCATGGGCTCTTATAGGTGCAATTATAGTGTAACCTATAAGCCATACTAAAAAAATCATTTTTTTTTCTTTTAATATTTTAATCCATATGCAGGTTTCTTTAAGAGTACCTACATATACATGTGACTTTCATATGGGCATCTCGTGTACATAATTTGGTAAAAAAATTAAGATAAAATTAGGTCTCCATAGGGGAAATGAATTCTACCTTGGCCAATAAATGCATCTGACTATAAGTGAGAAAAAATATGCTATAACAGGGAAGAAGAGTGAGGAGGGAGAATGGTGGAGCTAGATAGATAGAGAGAGAGAGAGAGAGAGATCAAGGAGAGATAGAGAGAGATAGGGAGTGACAAGAAGAGAGAGTGATGGGGGGAGAGAAGGAGAGAGATAAATTCAAGTAAAGTGAGAGAGAGGGAGAGAGAGAGATCGAGAGGGATAGAGAGATAAGAAGTGGAGGGAAATAGAAAGAAAAATACAGACGAAAGAGACAGAAAAATTGAGAGAGAGAGAGAGAGCATGTTATTTAAAAGAGTTAGGATGGAGGTTAGATATGATGTCATTTATAGGTTGTTATGTAGGCTAGGTGGGATGGGTAGAGGGAGAGAGAAAAGGCGGGGGGGGGGGGGGGGGGGAGGGAGAAGAGAGCGGAGGTAGGGGATGGGAGGGGAGAGAGAGAGGAGGGATGGAATATGGAGAAATAAAGAGGAAAGGATAAGTGATGAAAGCATTGATGCACTCTTAGTAACATGCACACACTATTAAGAAAAATGCATGTGATTTCTTGCTAAGGACCAAGATGAGAGGAAGGGAAAGGTTGGAAGGAAAAATAATTAATGTTGATGACCGTTAATCATAAGGACATGTGTCCATTCTTCAAAAGAACACATTAACGCTATTTCCAAGATTTTTCCATCTCATGCTTTCCACTCACTCAACATCCAAACAACAATTTGGAAAATATACATGCGACGACAATGATAAAAGACACTTGGTATGCATTTTAATGTAATTGGAAAGACTCTTTTTGTCTTATGATATTTTGAAGCAAATTTTTGTATTGTTGTGTAACTAGAAGATAATTTTTTTTGTAATTAGAAGGAAATTTGTGTAATTTGAAGACAATTGATGCATTCTAGAGTAACTGGAAGACAATTTTTGTCTTCTTGTGTAATTGAAAGGCAAATTTTTGTCTTGTTGTAAAATTAGAAGACATTTATTTCATTTTTTATATGATTGGGAGATGATATTTTTCTTATTGTGTAATTGGAAGACAATTCTTATCTTTTTCTCTAATTGGAAGACAATTATTGTCTCTTTGAAACTACAATCCATTTAAACATGGGGAACTTTCATTGTTGAAAAATAAAGTGGTCGAGGAAAAAATAATAGATGGAAAAGGTCATTGAAACAAGATAAAAGGGAAGGTTAGGTATGGAAAAACATAGACTTTTTAAAAAGGATAACCCAAATATTAATACAATAGATGAATTTATAATAAATATTATATCAAAACAAATTTTTGTAGATGATAAAATGATGACGGATTTGCTTGAACCTAATTATACCATGGATGAAAATAGAGAGGCAATTGGTGCACAACCTCTTGAGGAAGAAGATTTTGTAGTACAACTTATTGTTTGATAATGTGACATTCCAAAAACTACCCCTAAGGATGTCTAATTTCCTTCCAGAGTTGTAACTCCACAATAGAGAGGTCAAGAATGCCAAAATATGCATCCATCAGCCCTACCTAGATGGGACATTATGTAACAAAGAACTCCCAAATGAATTTAGGTGGATGAAAGTGGTTTACCATGAATTGAAGGTAAGTTACCTAAGTGAAATATTCATTATCAACCCTATAATATTATTAAAGAATACTTTGAACCAAATTCTGAGGCAACTATATGTAAATTATTTGTATCTTTATTAAAATCTAGGAGTTTGACTATTGATAGAAGAATTCTAGGCATTAAAATAGTTAAAACTTCCAAAAAAAGTAATCATACCATTACAAAACTTGTGGATGCTTTTCAAAAAACTGGTATGACAAATCAATCTCAAGACCATAATGTGGTTTGTCATGTCTTGTTACAATCAATTATTAGTAAGATCACAAGGAAATGTCATTTGCTAAAACACACATACCATCTAATTAATGCAATGTCAAAACACTTTGAACATATTCTATTAGATTAGATAACATAGATGTAGGTGGAAAAATAGATATGTGGGCCTTCACTAGAAGGCTACCTCATTTCTATATGAGGATAATTGGAGTAGTTAAGGGACTAGTGAAAAATTTCTAGCATGAAAAAACTAGACCTTCTTCCAATTAAAAACATGTATAAATTTGAAGGGGTTCTTGGGATTGTGAACCATGTGTTAAATACTTTCATCACATGACATACATATAATTGTATGAGAGATTTAGGAATGTGCAATGTGCATCATGCAATTAACTTGGGCCAAAGATCATTGAAGAGATGGAAATCCTTGCTATGTTATAATAAGTACAATTTGTAGCACATGTTGTTGTCGATACCACATTGAATACTCTTATTATTATGACACACACATTTATATATTTCATAACATCCTTGTGCAAGAATGCTCATTTGTAATGCCAGTGTGTTCATTTAGAGACTTTATTCATAGAATCTTGTGTAAAAATCTTAATGGTTGTACATTTTATAAAAAATCTTGCTTATATGGCACATTTTAAATATGCAGTGGAATGCCATTATTCAGTAAGTGCATCCATGTGAGTGATATGTGTGAATTAGGGAGGCAGGAAGTTAACTTGCAAAGCTTCAAATATGTCATGTATAATGTTAAGGGATGGAATGAATGAAAAAAAATATAGTTAGTCATTTCCCAACTTAGTAAAGAGTACTTAAATACTATCTTTTCTTATTTCACTTTGGAATGTGATTGGGAGAATCATTGTAACAATGTATTTATATACGTATTTGTTGTTTTTCTAGTAGGAACAAGTATGTGACTTCATTAAGGAATTCTTTGAAGATATCCAACAATATGTTCAAGTCCATGTGGCTTGATGACAGGACAAACATTTTAGATTATGCATATATGCATTTCCCATTGGTGTTATGTTATATTGTGAATGGTGTATTTTCCTTATAAGTACACCTTGCAACTGTAAAATGAGATTTAAAGCTAATATTAACACTAGAAGTTGGTTAGTGCAATTGTCCATATCACATATAGGCATGGGCTAGATAGTAGCAAAGACAACATGGTTATATTGAAGGAATATTACTTCTACATAAGTGATGATAGGTGCCATGAATTAGCTTATTTATAACACTACTTTTAGTTTTTTTGTAATCACTTGAAGGAGAATAACATATAAATGGACCAACATTAGATTTGGTCAAATGATTGCATGGGAAAATGAAAAAAAATGCATGAACCACAATAGATGGTTCGAAATGTTGACTCAAAAAAAAAGATGTGATTAATCTAAAATACATTTTGATAATGCATGTGTATTTGAATGATTGTGTATGTTGCACAAAAATAAATCAGCATACCACACATTTGGAAATATTTCAAGATTGGGGACGAAAAAGAGGAGCATGATGGAGTAGGCATATGCACCAAAATTGCATATAGACATGAAATGAAGTTCATTACTAATTCCAAAATTTGAGATGTAAAATCCAAAATTGAATGGTGTTATGATAGGGCATCCTTAGTAAGGAAATAATCCTAGGTTTCGCTTCTCAGCTCAAAATTCCTCCTAAC
The DNA here is from genome assembly GCA_031772625.1 of Pinus tabuliformis. Classification (NCBI taxonomy): domain Eukaryota; kingdom Viridiplantae; phylum Streptophyta; class Pinopsida; order Pinales; family Pinaceae; genus Pinus; species Pinus tabuliformis. Next base: position 1,348,910,996 of record CM062818.1, on the reverse strand, counting down.
AAGAATCCTTCTTTATCAATTCTCAGAAAATCATTGTCACCGTATTCTAAGACAAAATAACACTAAGGCATATGAAATGGAAAATAGAGAAATTGGTTTGGCAAGGATCATTGCTAACCACTATTCAAATTTCCCATTTCCATATCCCATGAATTTAATTGTGTGTGGAAAATGTGAAATTGGTGGCTATGTTTTAAGCCATTGTTGGCCAAGCAAAAAAATTGTTTTTTTTTTTTGTGGGGGGAGGGGGGGGGGGGGGGGGGGGGAATCTCATCAATCCAAATACTTCCCATGCATAATAATTTGGACCTGGGACTCCCCCTACTATTAGCAATATCTTGACAACAAGTTGAATGATGAGAAAGAATTTCATGGAAGGTGATGAGGGAAGATATTAATGAGATAATGAATGAATGGGTGGCATGGAAAAATCCTTTTATGCAAGCTATCTAGGATGATTTCAGTATTCCTTTGGAATGATCAGAGGAATTAGATGAGGTGAGAATTCAAGAATCAGGGGCCTAAAGTGACAGACATCTATGATGAGCATTAATGGGATTTAAAGTATTTTGGAATTCAAGAGAACATGGCACAATGGAGCTATTAGTGCCCCTCCCCAAATTTATGAAGTAAGACTGCCCTCAGGCATCCCCTCCATGTTATGATTATGGAAATTAAAAACTTGTGTATGGTTTCAGGTGCCTTGCACACTTATTTAATCCATCCTCTTCTTGGTAAGCCATGGTAATTTCTAGGTGGTGGCTATCTACTTAGTCAATGTTGGGGATTTTCATCTTTGCACCCTGTATTTTGTTTAGTTAGTCTATATACTTCCTTGTGTTGAAGTTCTCTCTAGCCAACAATTGATCCTAGTAGAGTTGTTGTTGTTGGAGTGGACTGTCAAGCATTGGTTTGGCCCTCCTACACATCCTAGTTATTCTAGGGCGGATGTTCCTTTAAATAATTAGTCAAGTAATTATAACATTGGATTGTCAAAGTAGAGTTTGGGCTTCTTTTTTTTCCCTTCACTACCTTCATTGACGTTCTAATACAATAGTTATTCCAATGTTAATTTCTATATTTCAAAAAAAAATCACGATTTCTAAAATGTTCTACTTTCCAAATTTGGTTTCGATAAATTGGATTAGAAATTGGCTTTACTACCCCACTTTCTAGGTCTCTTCCCCTTGGTGGCAACTTCTTATCTATGTGAGGGTGAGTCCTTGTGCACCCTTAATTTCCTTAATTGAATTCATGGCATAGCTCAAATAATTTTTCTATGCCATTCGTGGTTGGTTGTCCCTTTTTCCTACCGCTTGCAGATTTTCATCATTGGTTAAGAGAGCAGGACCTAGTATGGGTCCTCTTCTCTATTAGATTTATCAATCTAGAGTGGGATTTAGGTGTCTTTAGGAATCCTCGTTCATTGGATACAACCCCTTTTGGTGTTGGTATTTTTAGCGCATAACTTTTAAATATGAAATAAATGCACAAGAAATAGAAATTGAATTACACAACAAGAAACACAAAGAATTTACATTGTAAAGCCTTGACAGTGTGTCAAGGAAACCTCCACGGGGCAAGGGATTTGAATTCTTATTTCTCCAAAGTCAATAATGACTCTCCAATGTTACATCAAGCCTCTCAGGCAATCAACATTTTAATACAAGGACTTTGATACATAACTCCCTAGAGTTACATAATTGCATGAACGGTAAAACCATAATTACATTTAAAAAATGATTTTAATTGTTGTCATTCCCAACAATCTCCACCTTGTCAACAATTTCCTAATTCCTTTCCCATGCCCATTCATCATCTCTTCTGCAAACCAAGAGAAGCCAAACACCATCACGGTTTCTCTACTAAAACTCGCTTTGTGAACATGTCTGCACAATTCTCTTGTGTGTGGACCTTCTTGAGAGCTACTTTGCGGCTATCAATCACATGTCTTACAAAATGGTACCTTACATCAATGTGCTTAGTCTTGCTATGATAAGCTGGATTTGTAGCCAAATGAATAACACTCTGATTGTCACATAATACATTCACTTTTTCATGTGTCCTTCCAAGTTCATCAAGTAGACCTTTCAACCAGTTTGCCTCTTTACAAGCATATGAAGCAACTATATACCCTGCTTCAATAGTGGACAAAGAAAATGTTTCTTAAATCTTTGACATTCAGTTAATAGCTCCATTTTCAAGAGTAAATACATAACCTGTAGAAGATCTCCTTTTGTCCAAGTCACCTGCATAATCAACATCCACGTATCCGAAAACTGAACCTCCACTACTATTAAATATGATACAATGGTCACTTGTGCCTGTCAAACACTGAAGCACCCATTTCACTGCTCGCCAATGTTCTTCTCCTGGATTTTCCATGAACCTGTTGATAACTCCAACCACATGTGAAATGTTAGGTCTTGTAGATACCATCGCATACATTAAATTTCCAACAACATTTGCATATGGTACACAAGGCATATGTTTCTTCATTAGTTCTAGGACTCAAACCTGAAGAAAGATTAAAATAGGAAGCTAAAGGAATAGTAACAGGTTTCACATTGTCCATACCGAACTTTGTAAGTACTTTCTCCACATACTTCTGTTGTGATAGCCAAAGATTTCCATTTTTCCTGTCTCTATGTATAACCATGCCCAAGATATGTTTTGCAGTTCCAAGGTCCTTCATTTCAAATGTCCTAGAAAGTTTAGCCTTTAACCTATTGATTTCTTCTATTATTTTGATTGCAATAAGCATATCGCCAACATACAAAACCAAGATAATGAATATGTCATTGAAAATCTTAAAGTACACACAATGATCATACTCACTTTTAGTGAAGTTTTGGCTCACCATGATGGAGTAAAACTTCTTGTACCACAAATTGGGACACCACCTCGGGCCATAAAATGATTTCATGAGCATGCAAACTAATCTTCCGTTTGTGACCTTGTACAAAACTTTCAGGTTGTTCCATATAAATATCTTCATCTAAATCTCCATAAAGAAAAGTTTTTTTAACATCTAATTGTTCTAGCTCAACGTCAAGTAATGCAGTTAATGCTGACACGGTACAAATAGAAACAAGTTATATTTCAATACTTCCATCAACATTTCACTTCAATTTGAAGACCTATTTGCATCCGACAACACTTCTCCCTTTAGGAAGTTCTACAAGATCCCAGGTTTTGTTCTTGGCTAAAGAATCAATTTCTTCATTCATAGCCTTCTTCCATTTTTCATTATTTGCATCGTCCATTGCTTCCTGATAACAAGAAGGCTCCCCATCTTCAGTAATCAACGCAATAGAGGAAGCATAATCTTCATACCTTTTAGGTGTTTATCTTTCCTTTGTAGACCTCATTAGAGTGACTGGTTGTTGCACTGGTTCTTGAGTTTCCTTTACATCTTCTTCACTTTTTTCTTCAAAAAGTCTTTTCTTCCTTCTGACTTTTCGAAAAAGGTTGAGTCTCCAAATGAATTTGCTGATTTGGAAATACCTATTCTTGTTCAACTTTTCTAACATCAAATTTTAGAAGATAAGATTCATAAAATTTTACATCTCTAATAATGACTATATTACGTGAATAAGGATCCCACAACCTATATCCTTTCACCACATAGTCATACCCAACAAAGATAACATTTTGCTTTTAGGTATAACTTAGAACGTTGATTCTTTGGAATAAGAGCATAGGTATCACAACCAAAAAATATTAAATGTGCATACTCACAAGACTTACACAACCAAAATTCTTAAGAAATTTTACAATTAATGGCAACCGAAGGTGATTTGTTTACCAAATAAAAAGTAATAGATACTACTTCTTCCCATAACTCCTTTTGTAGGTTAGCATTGTTGATCATGATTCTATCTCTCTCTCCATAAGAGTCTGATTCATACGTTCAATAACACCATTTTGCTGAGGAGTATAGACATTAGTTTTATGTCTAAAAATCCCTTCATCCTTGCAATATTGTTCAAATTATAAGGAAATAAATTGATCGCCATTGTCAGTTCTTAAACTTTTAATTGATTTTCCCGTTTTCTTTTCAACCATAGCTTTAAATTGTTTAAAGACATTAAAAATTCAGATTTTTTTTAATATATAGGCCCATAATTTCTTGGAATAATTGGTGGGCTCCAGTATTGTAGCAATAATTCTACAACTCCTGGAGCTTCCTACTCTAATTTTATCAACCCGGTAGTTCGTAACAAACTCGGAAGCGACGGTGCTGTATGCACAAGTACTAGCTCTTGCCGCAGCTGTCACTTGGTCAGCTGGCACAAGCCCGCTAGGGGCTCAAGCCAACTTCTATGAGCTCTTAAAAGAAGCTTTTTAACCGATGAACGAAAGCTAACTCAAAGGAAATTAACCTACTTGTAGAAAGGAACTGAAAGCCAACAAGAAACACAAACCCTAGCAAACCCTAATTCTACCAGCTAGTTCTACTGATGCAAAGGTGGGAATGCAAACTATTGAAAGAGATGCCATTACTTCTATGAAGGTGAGATGCATGTGTCTAGACTACTTTTATCTGAAGAGAACATATTTTTGTATTTTTGTTCAAGTGGTTGGAATTATTATGCATGTGCTTCTAACTGGGTCTTTACTGTGCAGGGGGTAGATCAAGGGGAGAAATGCTTGGAAGAGGTTAGGAAGGCTCAGAGAGGGTCTAAGGAAACCCTAGCATCCTTTCAGAGAGTTTCACAAAGTTTGGATGCCACGCAACCGTGTTTATGAGCTTCTACAGGAAGTCTGCAGGGGTTCTACAGGATGTTCAGAATTTCTACAGGAAGTTCAGTAATTCCTACAGGATGTCCTATAATCGGATTTTTGGGTGATGGGTGAGTGGAAGAGGCCGCATGGATGGATAGGGAGGTAGGGGAGGAGTTTGTAGTGACTCAGTGACAGAGAGATGAGATGAAGAGGGGGTGTGCTAAGCTAAGTTGTCTTGAAGAGGGTAGAGGGAATGGAAGGCCGAAAAGGTAGAATAACGAGGGTGATAGAATGGCTGAGAGACAGGGGGTCTAATTGGGAGATGAGTAGTTGGCCTAGGCACGGTTTAGAAGGATAAGAGAGTGAGGGAGTAGTACTGCACAATGTAAACGAAACAAATCATCCACGTCCTGCACATAATTGAAATATCATGATCCTATTCTAACTGTTTAATAAAACCAATGAACAACAACGTTATTTCTAAGGAAAATCATGCATGGTACTGAAGCAAAGAATCATTCCACAAGATTTGAACGCATGGACAACTATTACAACGAAAACATTGTATCAAAGATTGCATGAACATGTAAAACGCTGTTTTTGGTGGGTGGCATTGTCTGCAATTCCAGCCCCTAAACAGAGGTGAAAATGAGTGTGAAGTCAACCTTTTTTGGAACTCTTATTAACTCAAATCTCTTTAATCTATTCTAAAACTGCTGAAGCAACTCTGTCTCATAAAATTTACCTACTTAACCACACCAAGAAATCTAACTCAGCAAACTACGTTTCCAAATGCATGTAAAGGAAAAGAACAAAAACACGATGCTGAAAGAAAGATAACAATACAAAGGAAGGAGGCCTTAGGCTCTCAGGTTGGGCCCAACCCCGAGAGCTATGGCTCCTTTAAGAACTCAGAACTGAACTCAAATCGGTCTGCTTTCCATTAAAAGATAATAATCATAAGTCAAATAACATGCCAATAATGGCTTACAAAAGAGCAAAACAGAGCTAACAACTCATAATCCAGAATGTGCAACAAGGTTTCAAAATTCCTTTTCGAAGGCTACAGCCTCATCATTTATACATTACGAGGTCCCAAGTTGGCCTCCTAAATCAGTGGGATTTGGCTGACCAAACTAGGAGTGAACTGCTGCTTCCTCGAAATCCGTTTGGCTGCCTTCTAACTCGGTTGTGGTGGCTGTCAGAGCTCGGAGTTGGGGGTGAAGATCACGAGGAAGGCCATTCAATGCTGTGGACAACCTTCCTACAAAATCTCAATCCCATCTTGGCTGTCTCCTAGCCCTTATCTACGTGGTTTTGCTCCATTAAATGTCAAAAAACCTGAAATAAGCACGTGTTAGCCACCTACGAATAGTGACTGCCCTCATTCGTACAAATGACATAAATATACTAAAAAATGATGCATATGTCATGAAAAATGAAGGGTTGAGCAAGGGTAGTTAGGCCAAATGAGCCCAAAATGTTACCAAATTTGGGGCTCATCATCACCCCCCAGCTAAAATGATTGCTCATCCTTGAGCAACTAATCCAGCTCCTCGTCCTTCATTGCCTTCACTGCCACCCTCACATCCCAGGCTTCTGTAGTAGTGTCCTCTTCACTGATATGGAACCCAGCCTTTCTTTCCACCTCTTCCCACTGTTCATGCTCATCTTTGTCTGTGCTGCCTTCCATCAATCCTAATAGCAGAGGTGGGCTTAGCTTGAGGCCAATCCAGCTGGCCTGGAGGTTCTGCATGGATTTCTTATAGAGGGGAACCCGTACTAGAGCTTCCCTCATTCGAGTTGGAGTGTGATATTCTCTGATTTTTAGACTGTGGGCCAATGTATTCCATCGGCGGGTGCAAGCTTGAACACAGTTGTCCCCTAACAGTCTCTCCATATCCTCGAAATGCGCTATGGCCTGAGCCTGCTGATCCATATATTTCAATAAAGCTTGAGGGTCGGTGGATAAGTGTTGGTGTGCCGATATTAATGCAGTTGGATCCCCTGGCTCTGCTCTAATTAGTAATGGCTCATTCAGCTCTCGGTTCATGACCGCTTTGACTTCTGCTGCTCTTTTGTCTTCATGGTTCAACCATGAGGCAAATGCCATTAACTGCATATCCCCTAAGACCGTGTTGGGATCCCATGAAGTCACATTAGGAAGGGCCAAATTATGGAGATAGAACTCCGATAGTTTGGCCTTATCCTCTGATGAACTGGTATTGCATAATTCAGTGAACTGCTGCGGGTCTTGGAGCTGAGAGATACCCCTTTGTGCTAATGCATTAATCTGAAATTGTAGCCATTGGTCTCTCAGGTACAGGCCATAGGATTTGGCCGGCTGTCTGCATTGTATAGCATCCATGGCCCAATTGGCCATGCAGGCCAATTGTGCCTCTTTTTGCTGCAACTGCTGTTTGAGAGCTTGTACCTCGATTTGTGCTTGCAGCTCCCCTTCTTGTAGATGCGTGGTTGGCTCCCCAAGACCGACTTGCTGTTCTGCTGTGATGTCCCCTGAGGATGTGCCCTTTCCTTTCTTCAGTTCCTGTAGCTGCAGTCTCAATTTTTCATTCTCTTCCTGTAGGAACACCCGCTGGCAATTTGCCACGTGTTTGGCCATAGCTAACTCCTTTCGTGCCTCCTTGAGTTGTTCCTCCAAGGGGCCTATATCTGCCACGCCTTTTGACTTAGCTATTTTCATCCACGTGTGCGTTCTCACTCTTTCTTCCTCCAACGCAAAGAAAAGTGGCACAGTGAATTTCTGTGGTATAATCTTTCCAGCTTCTAAGAAGTTATAATATGAGCTCAGACTTGGCTGGGGGCTAGGCTCCGGAATATGCTCTTTCTCTTCTTCTCTTGGTGGCTCTACTTCGTCTTCCCTCGGTGGTGATGAGGGTGCTTCTCCCTCCATCCTCTCTGTCTCCTTAAGCTGGGTTAAGGTTTCCTGTAGAGCAGCCTCAGCATCCTGTAGCCGGGCTTCTGAAGCCAACCTGTCCATTCTCTCTTTCCACGTAGTCGTTTTCGAGCTCCCCCTCTCATAGGTGACTGATATCTTTGAGGGGGACCTCTCCCTGGGTGACGTAGGGGTATCCTCTATAGTAATTGTGCTGCTGGATGGAGGTTGTGGCCTGCCTGTTTTTATTCTTACACTTCTCCGAGCTTTAAAATACAGAGGGATCTCCCTCTTTCTCTTTTCCTTCGGCTTAGGAGGTGTACTGAGGGCGGCCAGCACAACGGCTGCCTCCCTTTCAAGAATTTCGCTCTCTTTTCCTTTGGCTTCTCTTTCTTAGGGCTTCCTGTAGAAGGCCCTGTTTCAGCTGATTTCTGGCTTCCTGTAGAAGCCGTTTTTGGTTTTCCTGTAGAAACAGGTGGCACCGTTTTAGCCTGTTTTGCTGAGTGTGTTTTGCTTTTTGACTTGGTAGAGGCTGCTGTCGAGGTGCCTTTACTGACGTGGACTGGCTCAGTCCTGTCCACCCTACTTTGCAATCTTTTCTCTCTGGGCGTTAATATGGATTTGTCATCCTTCTCTTTGGCAACCTTTTTCTCTTGTTTCTCCTTTTGTTCTTTCTTCGGTGCTTTGGCCGTGGGTTCTTGGCCTTTTCCCTTCTTCTCTGTAGGTACTGACCCCTTCTCCTCGCTGCTGGAGGAACCAAGCTCTTCGGTCAACATTTTTATATCGCCATCCTTAGTCAGATTTCGGAAGGCTTCCCACGAGAGAGGGACTTTGAATGTGTGGAGTGCATCCTCCACGAGGAGCTTAATGAGCCCGTGATGAGCTATCTGGTCTGGTGTGCCCTCTCGTAATTTGGTGGCACATTCAGTCATAGACTGCAGGAGAAAGTAGGGAATACTTAGTTTACTTTCTGAAGGTAGGTCCATCTGATGCCTTAATTCTGTGAGTAGTCGGAAATGGTACCCATATACAATGCTGAACCGACCTTCGCATGTGATGTATTTCATAATTTGGAGGCTGACCTTGCTCCAAAGTGGCAGTAAGCTAGTTCTGCGAACCCTGTTCTTATCCTCTGAGAATTGCTCCTCTGGTGGAAAGAATTCCTTTTTAGCCTTCTGGCCTAATTTCCTCTCCTCCTTGTCCCACGGTACCCCTATTGGGAGCTCAGTGACTCGGCTGATGAATTGTGGGGTGAGTCTGAGACTCAAACCCCTGAAATTGGCAGTGGCCAGTGTTTTGGATTTTGGCTTCAGAGCTCGCAAGAACTCCTCTGCCACCTCATCATCATATCCTTGGAGTTTGTCGCAGAACGACATCCATTGCGCACGAGTGAACAGCTCTACCACCTCAGGGTTCTTCCTTAGTTTCTTTGAGTCGGTCGGTTTTTTTCTGATGAATCCACCCGGCATGGTGAAAACCTGCTCTGTTAGCTGGAGGTGGCGGGGGCGAATCAAAAACTAGCCTTTTGGGACAGAGCGTAGAACTACGCCTCTACCACGCACACAATTCGCGAAGACTATCTACAGATGAGCCTTAAAAATCACATCCTGTAGAAAATCCCACATATACTTCGACAACGACGCTTACGATTTTATGACCAGACTGTAGTTTTACGTTCTTGAGAACGTCGACTCCGCCACCCTCGAAACCAATTGCATGGGAGGAACGGGTTCAGGCTTACCTTTTCCAATTCGCCACCTTTGGCGTGAAGAGCCCAATTTTCCTTGTGGCAGTGAGCTTCCTATAGCGTAGCTTTCCTGTAGAAACAACGCACAGGTTCTGGAGAGCACTGCAGTGGTTCTGCTCCTTCTGTGCCGCTACCAGACGCTCGAACAAGCCGAAGAATTGGAGTAACGAGCTTCAGATAAATTCAGATGCTCACTTGACTTCAAAACGGCTGATGATAAATGCGTGGGGTGGCGATCTAGCTGATGGATTTGAATCCTGGAGGAATTCGTGGCGCGGGGGTGAGCTGTCCCTGCCGGACCGTTGGACGACGTCACCTAATCATTCCACTGTAAGTTTCCCTGACTGCCGCATCATTCTCCGTAGATCCGCCGCTGTCATTTCTGTTAAAACGCCGCTTCTCCCCGACTGAACACTTCTCACGTGTCTATTACCCGATTTGCTTGCCACGACTGCCACTTACCAAATCCGACTAGACCATCTGACTGGTCGTCGGGGCCAGTGGAATGGCCATTCGACTGCTCAACCCGTTCATTCCCACACTTGCAAACATTTCATAGTATTATTCATGTAATTCGAACGAAGGAAGGGTGAGGCACTTACCTGTGCGGCCGCGACATGATTTCCAGGTTTCAGGACGATGGTGAATGGATTTGCTGGTTGCTGCGTTGTGCACAGGCATGGGGGTTCTTCCTCGCAGACTGCTGCTGGCTATGGAGCTTATTACCTAGCTGCGGATGGTGCATGTGCCCGCTCTATGTTCTGCAGGCGTTTTGATAGTGTACACTCCAGCTGGCTGAACTGCTACGGGATTCCTGTAGGATGTCCTGTAGCAGTTTTTCCTCCTCGGGTGCATGCTGAACGGTGAAAACGGTGGCATTACGATCATGATCGCAGGGCCCTTGGATAGCTGTGATGAGTATTGCATGGTATCTCTGCATCTTTTTTCCATTGAGAATCGCTTCCTCTGATAATCCAGTGTTCTGATTTGACTGTGCAGGTGTTCCCCATTGCATGGCAATTGGGGTGGTAGAAGGAGGTGACAGCAGTGCGTGATGGTGAAAAGAGTAGCTTGCATGCCTCCATGCCTGACCTCGGGCGTTAGATCCCCTCACATAGTCGGTTCTGGGCCGTCCCAAGCTTCTACAGGAAGTTTCCTGTAGAAATACAGGACTTCCTGTTCCTGTAGCTTCCTGTAGGAGGCTAATCTGTGATCAAATTGTGCCCAGATCTTGGAAGAGATGAGTGTTTCTAGAGGGAGTGCTGGTGAGGTCACCTGGTAACATAGTAGGGACCTTTGTCTTCGAATTGAGGGCCTCTTTTCCTGCATGGAATACCTGCAACCTGCATGCATTGCCACATTGTGAACTTGCTTTACCTGTTTTTTTCTTTTTATTTATTGTTGTTTTTTTTTTTTTTTTTTTTTTTTTTTTGAAAGACAGCGGGGGCGCCTCGATGAGGTTTTCACCCTTACCATCTGCCTTGAGCGCCTCAGAGAGGTTTTCACCCAAGGATCTTTATTTTTCTTTCCTTTTTTTTTTTTTGAAAGACAGCAGGGGCGCCTCGATGAGGTTTTCACCCTTACCATCTGCCTTGAGTGCCTCAGAAAGGTTTTCACCCAGGATCTTTATTTTTTTTTAATTTTTTATTTTTTGAACTCAGGGTATGCCCAAAACAGAGGCAGAACCCTTCTCTATGACCAGCACTGATTTTTCCACAGTTTTGATGAATTCTTGCCTTGACAGAGGCTTTCTGTAGATCTTCAACCGATGTCCATTGACAAGCATAGGGATGGCCTCCTCATCAATGGTCCGAATAAGTACAGATCCATTGTCATTACATTTTTCCACTGCATATGGTCCCAGCCATCTGGTTCTCAGCTTTCCCTTGAAATCTTTATGCCTGGAATCATACAACAGCGCCCAATCTCCCGGCTGAAATTGCTTGTCATTGAGGTGTTGGTCATGCCACACCTTCCTCTGAAGTTGAACCACTTCTGAGTGAAGAAGGGCCTGCATTCAGTGCTCGTCCAATCCATTCAGCTGCAATAACCTTTCTTGTTGGGCATGGCTGAGATCTAGGTCCAGCTGAGCTGCCATCCTCAAGGTGTTGTACTCGAATTCAATTGACAACAAAGCTCTCTTCCCATAGACCAGCTCATAAGGTGTGAAGCCGGTTGTGGTCTTCCAAGTGGTGTTGTAAGCCCATGTGGCCTCAACCAGGCAATCTGCCCAATCTTTCCTGCTGCTGCTCACCACCTTAGTCAAGATCCCTTCCAATGCTCTATTGGTGACTTCCACCTGCCCATTTGCTTGAGGATGATAGGGGGTGGAAGTCCTATGCTTGATTTTGTGATGAGCTAGTAGGTCTTCAATTAAGTTGGAGGTGAACTGGCTTCCTTGATCGGTGACTAGCTCTCTTGGGTAGCCAAATTTGTAGAAGATGTTTTCTCTTAAGAACTCGGCCACCTTTTCTTCTGTCGCTGCTTTGATTGCCTTGGTTTCTGCCCACTTTGTCAGGTAGTCTGTGCACACAATGATGTAAGATCTTTGCCTCGAAGGAGGATTGATTGGACCCACAAAGTACATACCCCACTTCTCAAATGGCTCAAGAGTCACTTGAGGTTGGAGAGGCATTTCATCCCTTGGAGTCGGTTTCCCCATCCTTTGGCATCGGTCACATTGGCTGATATACCTTCTGACATCTTGATGAAGCGTGGGCCAATAGTAGCCTGCCTGTAGGATTTTGAAGGCAGTCCTCTTTGCTGCAAAATGTCCTCCACAAGGCCCATCATGACAGGTGAGGAGGATATCAAAGACTTCCTCCTCCCTTACACAACGCCTTAAGATCTGATCAGGGCCAAGCTTGAACAAGTTGCCCCCGATCCAAGTGAATGAGGCACTTTTTCTGACGATTCTGCTCTTCTCTCTTGAGGATAGGTGCGGAGGGAACTGTGCTGAAACAAGGTAGTTTGCTATATCAACAAACCATGGAGAGAGTACTGAAATAGCAAACAGATGTTCATCGGGCATCTGGTCATCCACTGTTCCATCCTCATCTGCAGATAAATCCAATCTAGACAAAAAGTCAGCAACAACATTTTCTTTACCTGGTTTGTCAACAATAGTCAAATCAAACTGCTGCAACAAAAGTAACCATCTAATAATACGAGCATTCACATCTGGTTTATTCATTAAATATCTAATTGCAGCATGATCAGTATGTACAAACGTTTGATAGCCAGTGATATAATGCCGGAACTTGTTCAGTGCATGGACCACGGCCAAGAATTCTTTCTCAGTTACAGTGTAGTTCAGTTCTGCCTTCGATGAGTTTTTGTTGGCAAAGTAGATGGCATATGGAAGTTTTTGTTCAACTTGTCCTAAGGCTGCCCATATGGCTTTGTTCGAAGCATCAGTGTGGATGTGGAAAGGTAGGGCCTAGTTTGGACCTCTCAAGATTGAGGCAGACACCAACTTGTCCTTTAATTCATTCAGAGCCTTCTGACAATCGTTAGTCCACTGAAACTCAACATCTTTTGCCAAGAGGCCAAACAATGGCGAGGCTAGCTTGCTTAAGTCTTTAATGAATCTCCGATAATACCCTGCTAATCCTAAGAAACTTCGAACATCTCTTACCTTCTGAGGAGGTGGAACCTTCTTGATAAGAGGAATTTTGTTAGGATCCACTTGTAACCCTTGGCAAGAAATGGTATGGCCTAGCACGGTCCCTTCAGTCATCAAGAATTCACACTTTTCAGGACTAAGGGACAGGTTCATCTCAATGCACTTGGTTAGGACTTTTCCCAGATTGGACAATGCTTCCTGGAAGTTGGACCCATAAGGAGTGAAGTCATCCATATAGATTTCCACCGAATCATGGACCAGCTCAGAAAAGATGCTCAAGACGGCTCTCTGGAAGGTGGCAGGAGCATTGCATAGTCCAAAGGGAAGAACTCGGTAAGCAACGGTACCCCAAGGACAAGTGAAGGTGGTCTTATCTTGGTCTTCCGGGCTGATCTGGATCTGGTTATACCCGCTAAACCCATCCAGGAAAGAGAAAAACTTCTTTCCTGCCAGTCCATCCAACACTTGATCTATGAAAGGTAGAGGAAAATGGTCTTTCTTGGTAGCTTTGTTCAGTTCTCGGTAGTCCACACAGATTCTCCACTTCCCATTTTTCTTGGGAACCAACACCAGGGGGGACACCCATTCGCTATCTGAGATGGGGTAAATGAATCCGGCATCCAATAGTTTCTGCAATTCTTCCTTGACGATGTCCTTAAGGGCTGGATTCATTCTCCTCTGGGGTTGCCTAACTGGTTTACAATCCTCTTTGATGTAGATGTGATGGGTACAGACCGAAGGATGGACTCCTTTCATCTCCTTATAGCTCCAAGCGAAAGCATCTAGATGACTGGCCAACAGACTACACAACTCCTTTTCCTGGGAAGGAGATAGGGAGGAGCTGATCTTTAACGTTCTCTCAGGGCCGAACTCCACACTTTTGACTCTGGGAGTGACAGGGTTGGTCACACAAAGGTCCACTAAGGCGCTGGCTTGGGTATCCTCCACCAATTCCTCTAAGGACAGTGCACTGGGAGGTGGATTCTGGATCAAGGTCTCAATCAAATCATCCTCGGTTGGGGGGTCTCCCCTAGTGGTGTCTAGGGTGCACAAAGGTGCTGAGCACACCTCATCCTCTTCTCCTTCCTCCAACCAAAGTGGTAAGTCATGCTCTAATGAGGGTTGGGCAGGAGGGTACAGGATTAGCTGCTTGGACATAGGACCATTTTTGATGGTCATGTTTCCTGCACGGCAGCTTATGTAAGCATCGACAGTGGCTAACCAAGGCCTTCCCAAAATAAGAGGGTATCCAGTAAGCTTTGCCTTTGGTTGCAGAACCAAGAAATCTGGAGGGTATTCCCAAGAGTCAACAGAGACCAAGACATCCTCTACAATCCCTTCGGGAGTCACGGTGGAGCGATCTGCTAGTTGTAGGACTGTCGAGGTCTTTCTCAAGGAACCCTGAAGGTTGAGTTTGAGCATGGTATCCTTGGTCATCACATTAATGGCAGCCCCCAGATCAATCAATGTGTGAGGTATGATGGTGCCATTGATGTGGACATCAACTACAGGACTCCCAGGATCCAAATACTTTGGGCAGATGACTTGTCCCAACATAAGATCAGACAGTTGTCCTATGACATTGATGGTTGAAGCATCTCTCTTTCGCCTGTCTGGGTGTCTAAAACACTTTTCCTTAACCAGTTTGTTGTATATCGGTACATCTTTGATGGCTTGGAGAAGTGGTATTTTCACACACAACTGTTTGAGCTCTCCCAGAAGCTCATCCTCCTCTGGGTTGGGTTGTGTGGTGGCTGTTAGTCTCTCAGGAAAGGGTGGAATGGCCTTTGGTTCACTTTCCTGTTTATCTTCCTCGTCCTTTGGGGGAGGAGGTTGGCGATACGGAAGAGTCTTTCCAGATCGCAGATTGATCTCCTGGATCTCCACAGCATAGGTAGGGCATGATGTTTCCCTAGTATATACCTGCTGGGCCTGTCTGTTGTTGGGGTTTGGGTTTGGTTGAGCAGGCATTTGAGGTTGCCTTGGAGGAGCAGGAGGTAATGGTTGTGGTTGAGCTGGTGGTGGAGGCAAAATGGCGGGAGGAGTATTGTACTGGGGCCTCCACCCCGATTGAGGTGAATTCCACTAAGGCTGTGGCTGGGCATGTGAGTGGAACGAATGAGTAGTGGGCTGAGTATGGTACTGAGGTGGGTAAGACCATGGAGGAGGTATAGACCAGGAAGAATGAACAGGGGGTACCCAGGAAGGCATAGGAGCAGATTGGTTGGGGTTGTAATAAGCTTGGGGTGTCCCTTGCATCCCCTGTTGGTAAGGTCTAGGTCCTTGTGGCCTCCTTTGGTTGAGGAAATAGAGAGGTTCAGTGGGTGATTCTGTCCCTTGATACATGGCTTTAAGCCCAGGTAAGGTTGGACATTGGTTTGTGGGGTGGTCCTCCTCACAAACAAAACATACTTCAACCGAATGTAATGGGCATTCGTTCTTGGGATGTTTCCTCGTACACCTAGGGCAGAAGATAGCCAAGGCCCTCTCAGCTTCTTCTTTCTTCTGCTGGATTCAGAATGTATCAAGTTGCATGGCAATGGTCTGTCTCACCTCACTTTTGAGGTCCTCTAATTGATTTGCAAACTCATGTTTGGAGAAAGGAATACCAGCTGAGAGGAGGTTTCCTCTACCTCTTTTCCAGACTGCCCTAGAGTGGTTTCTAAACACAGTCTTTATGTCCTCATAAGGTAGTTGGTAAATATCTCCTCCAGCTAGCATGTGAAGGGTATCTAAGATGTCTTCAGGGACTCCTCGGAGCAGAACCAACTTGAGGGATTCAGGGTCCAGTGTGCACCTGGCTCGCTTATAGTTAAGTTGGAACCTTTCCTCGTAATCCTCTAAGGACTCATCATTCCCCAAGGTCATCCGAAAGATTTCTCCCTTGGTTTCCTTGGACCTACAGTAGTCCCGGTATTTGGTATTGAAAGCTTGCTGCATCTGAGCCCAAGTAGTGATACTGTTCCCAGGTAAGCCCATGAACCAGCGTAATGCTGCATCCTTAAGGGTTGAGGGGAAGAGTTTCAGTTTCTGCTCATCTTCAGTATAGTCATAGGTTCGACAAAGGACAGCAAACTCAAACAGGAAGGTATCAAGGTCCTCAGTAGTCAGTCCATGGAAGTGAGGTAAAGCAGAAGGGCTTATGTTCTTCATTTTCATGTCTCCATTGGTCTCTCGGATGGGGAAGACACCTTCTATTCTCTCATCTTCTCCCCTATGGTCAGCCATGGCTTCAGATGGAGTGTTCTCTAACTCTTCTTCTGCTATAGGATCTTCGTATATCTCAGGAGGTTCGCCTATAGGTTCTTCTGGATCACTGTCACCAAAGAAGAGAGAAGGGTGACTCAGTGATGTGGTGGGGGTGTTGGGTAGGAATTTTCCTGTTTTATCTCGATTCCTACGAGGCATGAAATGGAAAGACTTTTGATTGCTTTTGTTTTTTTCTCTGGTACCTGCAAAAACTGAAACAGATTGAACTACAACTAACTATCTTGCTGAAATGAAAATGCAGAATTGAAATGAAAGCAGGAAAGGACTAATCTATTTTGCTCAAATGAAATTGCAGGAATTGAAATGCTAGTCTATGCTTGCAGAATTGAAATGCTAATCTACGCTTGCAAAAATGAAATTGCGGAATTGAAATGTTAATCTATGAAAGCAGGAAATGTCTATGCTACTTTTGCAGAATGGAAACGAAATAAACTACTTAGCAGAAGGCGAGAGTAGGAAAATAGAAGAAAAGCAACAATCACTAATACTCTGACGCTTCCCCAGCAACGGTGCCAAAAAGATGGTGGGCTCCAGTATTGTAGCAATAATGCTACAACTCCTGGAGCTTCCTACTCTAATTTTATCAACCCGGTAGTTCGTAACAAACTTGGAAGCGACGGTGCTGTATGTACAAGTACTAGCTCTTGCCGCAGCTGTCACTTGGTCAGCTGGCACAAGTCCGCTAGGGGCTCAAGCCAACTTCTATGAGCTCTTAGAAGAAGCTTTTTAACCGATGAACGAAAGATAACTCAAAGGAAATTAACCTACTTGCAGAAAGGAACTGAAAACCAACAAGAAACACAAACCCTAGCAAACCCTAATTCTACCAGCTAGTTCTACTGATGCAAAGGTGGGAATGCAAACTACTGAAAGAGATGCCATTACTTCTATGAAGGTGAGATGCATGTGTCTAGACTACTTTTATCTGAAGAGAACATATTTTTGTATTTTTGTTCAAGTGGTTGGAATTATTATGCATGTGCTTCTAACTGGGTCTTTACTGTGCAGGGGGTAGATCAAAGGGAGAAATGCTTGGAAGAGGTCAGGAAGGCTCAGAGAGGGTCTAAGGAAACCCTAAAATCCTTTCAGAGAGTTTCACAAAGTTTGGATGCCACGCAACCGTGTTTATGAGCTTCTACAGGAAGTCTGCAGGGGTTCTACAGGATGTTCAGAATTTCTATAGGAAGTTCAGTAATTCCTACAGGATATCCTATAATCGGATTTTTGGGTGATGGGTGAGTGGAAGAGGCTGCATGGATGGATAGGGAGGTAGGGGAGGAGTTTGTAGTGACTCAGTGACAGAGAGATGAGATGAAGAGGGGGTGTGCTAAGCTAGGTTGTCTTGAAGAGGGTAGAGGGAATGGAAGGCCGAAAAGGTAGAATAACGAGGGTGATAGAATGGCTGAGAGACAGGGGGTCTAATTGGGAGATGAGTAGTTGGCCTAGGCACGGTTTAGAAGGATAAGAGAGTGAGGGAGTAGTACTGCACAGTGTAAACGAAACAAATCATCCACGTCCTGCACATAATCGAAATATCATGATCCTATTCTAACTGTTTAATAAAACCAAAGAACAACAACGTTATTTCTAAGGAAAATCATGCATGGTACTGAAGCAAAGAATCATTCCACAAGATCTGAACGCATGGACAACTATTACAAGCGAAAACATTGTATCAAAGATTGCATGAACATGTAAAACGTTGTTTTTGGTGGGTGGCACTGTCTGCAATTCCAGCCCCTAAACAGAGGTGAAAATGAGTGTGCAGTCAACCTTTTTTGGAACTCTTATTAACTCAAATCTCTTTACTCTATTCTAAAACTGCTGAAGCAACTCTGTCTCATAAAATTTACCTACTTAACCACACCAAGAAATCTAATTCAGCAAACTACGTTTCCAAATGCATGTAAAGGAAAAGAACAAAAACACGATGCTGAAAGAAAGATAACAATACAAAGGAAGGAGGCCTTAGGCTCTCAGGTTGGACCCAACCCCGAGAGCTATGGCTCCTTTAAGAACTCAGAACTGAACTCAAATCGGCCTGCTTTCCATTAAAAGATAATAATCATAAGTCAAATAACATGCCAATAATGGCTTACAAAAGAGAAAAACAGAGCTAACAACTCATAATCCAGAATGTGCAACAAGGTTTCAAAAGTCCTTTTCGAAGGCTACAGCCTCATCATTTATACATTACGAGGTCCCAAGCTGGCCTCCTAAATCAGTGGGATTTGGCTGACCAAACTAGGAGTGAACTGCTGCTTCCTCGAAATCCGTTTGGCTGCCTTCTAACTCGGCTGTGGTGGCTGTCAAAGCTCGGAGTTGGGGGTGAAGATCACGAGGAAGGCCATTCAATGCTGTAGACAACCTTCCTACAAAATCTCAATCCCATCTTGGTTGTCTCCTAGCCCTCATCTGCATGGTTTTGCTCCATTAAATGTCAAAAAACCTGAAATAAGCACGTGTTAGCCACCTAGGAATAGTGACTGCCCTCATTCGTACAAATGACATAAATATACTAAAAAATGATGCATAAGTCATGAAAAATGAAGGGTTGAGCAAGGGTAGTTAGGCCAAATGAGCCCAAAATGTTACCAAATTTGGGGCTCATCAATAATCATCAATAAATTTACAATGTAAGATGCGCCTCCATAAGATACTTCAAGAGATGGTCCCCAAAGATAAGAATGAATATAGTCCAAAATTCTTTTAATATTATGACTTCCAGTTTTAAATTTGTGTTTACATTGTTTTCCATATACACAATCTTTGCAAAAATCCAAACTCAATGATTTCAAATTAGGAAGTAATTTGCGATTCATTAGTATCTGAAGGCCCTTTTCGCTCATGTAGCCTAACCGATGATGCCATATGCGAGTATCTTCTTCTGACTTCTCATATAAAATTGCTAGCTCGCTAACCCGAGTACTTCCTTTAAGTGTGTAAGGGTTTTTTATCTTCTCCACCAACAATGTAAAATTTGAAACGGGAATTGATACTGTTACCCGTTTTGTAGAGATAGCAAAAAAATGACCTGATTTTGAAAAGGGGTGATGCAGAATACACATGTTTTTTTTAGATTATAGTTTTTGGAAGTTTAATTTTTTTCATGTGCATTACGTTTTAGAATGATAGTGATTTTCATGCTGATTTTAAAAAGTGAGTACTCTGCATCACCCTTTTTTTAAAAGACCTATTTTTTGACTTTAAATTTTCTAGTGTATGAAATGTAAATAATTATTTTCTAAATTTGAGAGTTTTTGAAGTGGTCATTTTATTCATATTTTCTTGTTTTCTATCTTAATTTTTTTTTTGTAGTGGGGTTTTTATTGTTTTGCGTTTTTAAATTAGAAAGTCGATAGTTTGAATTTTAGATAATCTACATATTTATACATCCTTAATTAATTTTTCAATCCACATGAAATAATTGTTTTTAAAAAACAATATTTTTTAACAATGGACATAAAAATAACCATTTTTAACATAAATATAACAAAAAACTAAACGTTTTTATAATTTTTTGGTAGAATTAACATGTCAAAATCACAATTTTTAAACAAAAATATTAACTAAAAATGGTCAAATAATAGTTTTTTTTTTATGAATTTCATGTCAAAAAAATAATAATAATCATTTTTTTTCAAAAAATAATAATTAACTTTAAAATCAATGAGAAAATCACAAATTACAAATATTGAAATGTCAGAGTCAAAACAACTTTAATTCATTGATTATTCTTTTCATGAAATGTCAGAGTCAAAACATTGCAAAGCTTGATTTCCAGGTATAACTTAAATTTAATCAACAATGTCACGTAATCGAAACTCTTCGTCTTCTAGAGTTTCATCATTGTCTTCTTCCACAATATTTTCTGCTTCCTTTTGCGCAATTTCCTCTTCTAATGGGTCTTTGATGTCTGCGAATCTCCCAATATATGTCTTTCCAAACATTCCATGTAATGGTGATTGGGGTTCCTTTGCCTTTTTTGCCACACGTGATTCACTAAAGTCCCCTTTCTTCAACCCAATTTCTTGCATTGCATCTGGAAGAAATTGAAGAGCATTAATTCTTTGCTGAATGAAATTGTATTGTAATGGATCTTTCTCAATTGCAATGCAATTTCTTCCTTTTTGAAGGCAGCATGCTAGTGTTGTACCTAATTATCAAGCACAAAAAAATAATGAAGTAAATTAGTACAGTGACATATTAATTAAAAAAAGAACATATTGAAATTCAATTCCATGTGGCAAAACCTACCTGAGCCAGAAAATAAATCCAGAACCCAATCTCCTTCATTTGAACATATGTCTATAAGATAGTTAATCAATAATTGTGGTTTTTGATAAATGTTAACTATCTCTCATTTCGTTTCTTTGTCTTCATATGTTAGTTTTCTCACAACAACATCATAAGTCAGTATTTGGCTATGACTCTTTCTGTCCACCCGATTAAAAATCATAGACATATGGCTATCATCTTTTGCCCAACTATCAATATGAATGAACTCACAGTCATTTATAAATTGTTGATCTTCATTGTTAGGAAGATTTGACTTTTGCCTGTAACATGAAATAGTAAAAGTTCAGTTAACTTGTACATAAATGAATTTTTCAACATTAATCAAATATACCTTTTAAACATCTTACCATGTAAGCTACATCCTTGAATTTGTTTCCCCCCTGAAGCTTGACAATATCATTGCCAATTGTGTGTCTGAATGAAATGTCACAAATCTCCATAATGGTGATGACATCACTTCTACAAATCCCGCCACCACTTTATTAAAAGCTTGATAAGTATAAGCATCACTGTCATAGTAAATGTTTGGAATATTGAAACCATGGGGAATATCTGCAATAACCAGGGCATAATCCCTTTTTGGTATGAGTTTAGCAATGTCTTCACAGTCGCTTTGTATTACTTGATATTGAATAGTGTCTAGCCCATTCCAAATGAAATGATTAAGAGTTGGATCAAGTTCAACATTCTTAATACGTTGCTTCCTCAGTGTTTCAATCTTTATTTTTTCAATAGAAGTCTTGAAACTGTCTGGTGCTCCATTATCTTCTTTCCTCATCTTTTATCAAATAAACAAATATATGTGTAAGTTTTAAATTAAAAATAGTACACAGATGAATAAAACTAAATGTATAAATCAAGTTACCTTTTTAAATGCAAGATAAAAAGATTTTAATGTTGATGTAGAACTTGAATCTGGATAGTTGCTTACAACATCATCCCAACTATCTTCATTCAACAATCTAACCATTTGTTCCTGAATTTTCATGTAAACTTTGTGACTGCATAGATAAAGTAAGAAAAAGTTAATATAATGATATGTATAACAAATACTACCAAGAACAACATGTTTTATTTAAAAGATAACTATAATCCTAGAAATAAATAAAAATAATTCAGTAAACTTACTTTTGAAATTCTTCAGACATTTCTTCCAATGATAATTTCCCTGACCTCACACGAGATAATATTGTTTTGACAATTTTTTCATCTTTCACTCCTTGCATCGCCCTCCAAGGCGTGATGGCCATATCGTCTGGAAGTTGCTTCAGTTCAGGAGCTGATTTATTGTTGCTACATATCAATGGCTTAGACTTTTTGACCCTCTGGTTTTTAATGCCAATGTCTTCCCACATGCTAAAAATCTCATCAGTCAACTTCCAAAAATCTCCAGTTCTAAATGCCAATTGGAAAATGTTATCAACACCTCTGAATAAATTGCTATATCTGTTATCTTTTCCACCTTTTGAATTGGTTTTCTCTTCAATTTGATAGCCTATTTCCATACAACATTCCTTTCGGAAATCTGCATTAATATTCATCCTATCCCCACCACATTTTTCTAGAAATTCACTATGAATAAATCTAACCCTTTGGATGAAAGTCATAGACATCCTATATTCATTATCTGAATTATGATCCATGCCACTAACTTTGCTTCTGTTTCATTTAAACCAGCATAAATGATACATTTCATTGTTTCAAAACGTGGGTTATTAGGATATTCTTCCATTAATTGTCTTTGAGCTTCAACAGAATGGTTCCCCCCAAGCACATAATAATTGTATTCAAAACATTTTGACTTATCAAATGCTTCTTTGTTGGGAACTTGAAGTGGATCAATAAGAAGCACATAACTAACCACATGAGCATATGGATTGTACCTCATCAATGTCTTCAAGTTGTGAACATGCAGATGATGTGGCTTTCTGACTTGATATTGGCATTGTCCTTCACTTGCCTTATAGGTTTGTCTGACATTTAACTGAAATATACGACCACCATCAATTAAGTTTCTCTTTGTCAAATTTTGTCGAATGGCGTTTTGTTTTGTTTTGATAATGCCATCATCTAAATCAACTCCTGGTGTAATGATTTCTCTGCTTTCTTTTGACGTTTCACTAGGTTCTTGACTGCTGGTAATGACTACTTCAAGATCTTCAACTCTACTTTTCTTCGTCATAACATTCTCAACAGATTTATTCTTGGGCATTGTTACTTTTGATCTTTTACGACTTTTCTCAGTTCCAATGTCATCTTCAGTAATGGCAACATATGCTTCAATGTCAATTTCAACTTTATCGTCCTCAAAAGTAACTTGTTTACCCTTGCTAGATTTATCCACCAGAGGCCTTTTTTTCTGATTCTTTGGATGTAGTCTTGTAGCATCATCAATTACTACATTTTCCATGTTTTCCATATCTTCTTCTGACACTGAGTAAAAATGGCTGACAACTTTCATGATATCATGCTCTATGAAATGAATGCCTCAACCTAATTGAACAACTTTCAACAAAATTCTGCCAAACAAAATATCATATGTTAATAAAAACAAAGTTAAAAAAATATAGCGAGACACTTTCAAAACGCAAAATAAAAATACAAATAACAATACTTACGATGTTTTGTGTCATCTCATTTACGATTTGTTTACACAACTTTGTAGATACCTCTCTCGTGTCATATAATGAATATGATAGTCGGTATTTAATCCTTTCATGTGACTTGGGAGCTTTTGTAAGTACGTAAACAATTTCAGTGTTTGGTACCGAACACATATCTATGACTCTTCCCATCACCTCCAAATTTTCATTATTATGGGGTATATCAATATATAGATATATATTCACATTTGTGCTCTCTCTTTCTTTCACATACCAGACTCTTGATGGAAATTTCACCTCTTTTGAACTTTTCCAGTCTGAAATTATCTTCTTATCACTTAAGGCACTTGAAATATTTGTAGCCATGAGCTCAGGTGGAGTTCGTTCATCAATGTTTTTTGAAGATGCACCTTTAAGAGTCTTTGGTCCAGAAAGATTCACAGAAATTTTCCTTGATGCATTTTCCTAAAAAATAAAAACACATAAATTAGTAAATAAAAAAACATATTAACCTAAATTAACAACAAAAATATACCATAAATTTTTAATTTGTATAATCAGAATCGCCCAGCCACCTCTAACGAGCAGGCAGGTCGATGGGCGAGCGGGAGGTCGGGTGAGGGATGATGGGGCTAAGTGGACATCTAGGCAAGTATGAGTGAGCCCCCCTACCCATGCGCCCCCCACAACCCCCTACCCAACCAACCTGTCGCCTACCCATGCCCTCCCCTCTACCCCTCATAACCCCATACATATGCCCCCCCTACCCAACTGACCCCCCAAGCCCCTTACACATGCCCCCTCCCCTCAACTCCCTTACCCATGCACCCCCTACCCATGTGCCCCAACTCTCCACCCCTCCACCTCCCCAAAACCCCCTACCCACGCCCACACCTCTACCCTCACCCTCACCCCCAACCCCCTCACCTCTCGGCCCTCTAATCCAACCCGCCCCCCGGCCACTCCCCTCTCCTCCCTTTTCCCTCCCCACACTCCCCCCACCCACTTGGCCGCTCCCCTCCCCCAACCCGCCACACCCCCCCGGCCGCTCCCCTCCCCTTCCCCCCCCTCCGCCGGCCTCCTCCTCCCTTCCCCCACCACTCCCGCGGCCCCCTCGGCCGCTCCCCACGCCCCCGGCCTCCCCCTTTCCCCTCCCCCCTCCCCCGACCGCTCCCCTCACCCACGGCCGCTCCCACCCCTTCCCCCGCCCCCCTCCCCGGCCGCTCCCCTCCCCTTCCCCCCCTCCGCCGGCCTCCTCCTCCCTTCCCCCACTACCCCCGCGACCCCCTTGGCCGCTCCCCTCACCCCCGACCGCCCCCACCCCTTCCACCTCCCCCCTCCCCCAACTCCTCTGCCCGCGCCCTTCCCTGCCCTCCCCTCCCCCCCGCGCCCCCCGCTTGCCCTCCCCTCCCCCGGCCTCCTCTGCCCACGCCCTTCCCTCCTCTCCCCCCCGCGCCCCCCCTCCCCTGGCCCGACCTCCTCCGCCCACGCCCTTCCCTCCCCCACCCCACCGCGCCCCTCCCCCTCCCCACCCCCCCGGCCGCTTCCCCCTTCCCTCCTCCACCCCCCCCCCCCCCCCCCACGCCCCCCTCTCCCCTCCCCTCCCCTCCCCTCCCTCGGCCTCCTCCGCCCGCGCGTGGCCACCCCCGGGCCCCCCACCCTACCCAACCGGCGACAGGTCGATTCCAGGAATCGACCCACCGCTGGTTGGGAGGGGCGGGGGGCCGCGTGGGTGGCAACCCCCGCAGCCCCCCGCCCCGCCCGATCGACGGTGGGTCGATTCCGGGAATCGACCCACCGCCGGACGGGCGGGGCTGAGGGCCGCGGGGGTTGGTCTGCGTGCGGCAGAGCCACCCATGTGGCCCCCCGCCCCGCCCGACCGGCGGTGGGTCGATTCCCGGAATCAACCCACCACCGGTCAGGCGGGGCAGGGGTGGCTCCGCCGCGCACAAAGCCACCCCCACAGCCCCCCGCTTCGCGCGGAGCGGGGGGCCGCGGGGGTGGCCACACGCGGGCAGAGGAGGCGGGGGAGGGGGGGGGGGCGCGGTGGGGGGGTAGGGGAGGGGAGGGGAGGAGGCGGCCCCGGGGGGGGGAGGGTGAGGGGGGTGCGGTGGGGGAGAAGGAGGGGGGGGGGTGGGGGTGGTTGCCGATGGGGAGGGGAGGGGTAGGGGGGGGGAAGGGGGTTCGGCCGGGGGGGAGGGGGGTGCAGGGGGGGGAGAAGGGGGGGTGGGTGAGGGGGAGGAGTTAGGGGGTGGGGGTGGGGATGCGGGTGGAGAGGGAGGGGGGGCGCGGGGAAGGAAACAGGGGGGGGAGGAATTAAGGGGTGGGGCCCATGGGGCCGGGGTTAAGGAAAGGGGGGGGAAGGAGTTGGGATTGGAGGGGAATGGGAGTTAGGGGGTGGGCCTATGGGGAGGAGAGTTGGGGGGAAGGGAAGGGAGAGTTGGGGAAGGGGGCGCATGGGTGGGGGAGTTGGGGGGTGGCAAGGGCTGGAGCATGGGTAGGGGAGTTGGGTGGTGAGGGGAATGGGAGTTAGGGGGGGACGCATGGGTAGGGTAGTTGGGTAGGCAGGACCGCATGTGTGTGGGGTGTAGTGGGGAGCCGGGTTAGAGGTTGAGGGGGCGCATGGTTTGGGTAGGAGGGGGAAGAGGGCATGGGTGAGGGGGAAAGGTCGGTAATGGGTTGGGGGGAGGCTGAGAGGTGAGGGGGGGAGGGTGCATGGGTTGAAGGAGATTAGGAAGGGACATGGGGGGCACGACGATGGCCTACCCACGGTTATTGGGCGATTGAGTTTGATCGGGCCCACCATGCTCACGATTGACATAATTGTTATTTTGGCTTGGAAAAATTATTAATTTAAAAAAAAATCTTCTTCATTAAATTAATTTAATATGAAAATTTTGAAAAAAAATTGAACTTACCTTTCAATTGCGATAATTCTTCGTTGAATATGTTGTTGATAGCAATATAGCTGCT
Organism: Pinus tabuliformis; assembly: GCA_031772625.1. Lineage (NCBI taxonomy): Eukaryota > Viridiplantae > Streptophyta > Pinopsida > Pinales > Pinaceae > Pinus > Pinus tabuliformis. The sequence goes on along the minus strand of CM062818.1, from coordinate 1,348,884,855 downwards.
CCACAAATTCACGAGTCTTTCAACGAACTTCAGAAAACCTGGATGTGAGGTGAGTAATAGTGATAACAAAATTTAATATATAAGTGAAATTATGAAGATGTTTTTCCGTACGATTAATGTGGGATAATTTGTTTTAAATTATTATAGAGCGAATATTGTAGAATTGTTTTACAACGGATTGAATGTGGGATTAATTTGTTTTAGAATATATTATAAAAATTAAAAAAAAATTAGTTGTTTAGTAAATATTATATACTTTAACTATTAGAATAATTAATGTACAAGTTGTAGTTTACAATTTGAATTTTAGTGATTTATTTCATAAACAAATTTAGTTTACGTTTTTCAATCAATTGCAGAATAAAATAATAAAGGTAAATAAATCTAACAAACTTTTGGAGGGAAATATTTTCGCGAAATTTTTTGGAGGGAAATATTTTCGCTAAACTTTTTGGAGGGAATAATTTTGGAGGGAATATTTCATTCTTTAAGCTATATAATATTCTTAGGAGACTCCATTTGTATCATTCAACATCTCCTATTTGAAAGGGATGGATTGTTCTGATGGTGAAGTTTCGATTTATACACCATCAACATCTTTATCGCATAACAACTCTATTCATATTGATGAATATAGTGGGAATTCTTCCACTATGAATAGAAAGTCATTTCTTCCACTTAGTCCCGATTCTAAAGACTATGAGAGCAGCACTGATGAAAGAGGGGATGGAGAATTTCAAATTAATAAAGAGTCACAGATTCCACTTAGTCCTAATTCTAAGGACTATGAAAGCAGCGGTGATGAAGAGCATGATGGTGAAGTTCAAAAGAATGGAGTGTCACGATGTCCACTTAGTCCTAATTCTGAGGACTATAAGAGTATCAGTTTTGAAGAGTGTGATGGTGAAGTTCAAAAGAATGGAGTGTCACGGTGTCCACTTAGTCCTAATTCTGAGGACTATGAGAGCAGCGGTTTTGACGTGCATGATGGCGAATTTCAAAAGAATGGAGTGTCACGGTGTCCACTTAGTCCTAATTCTAAGAACTATGAGAGCAACAGTGATGAAAAGTTTGATAATGAATTTCAAAAAAATGGAGTGTCAAAGTGTCCACTTAGTCCTAATTCTAAGGACTATGAGAGTAGCAGTGATGAAGAGTGTGATAATGAATTTCAAAAGAATGGAGTGTCAAAGTGTCCACTTAGTCCTAATTCTAAGGACTAAGGGAGCAGCAGTGATGAAGAGTGTGATAATGAATTTCAAAAGAATGGAGTGTCAAAGTGTCCACTTAGTCCTAATTCTAAGGACTATGAGAGCAGCAGTGATGAAGAGCATGATGATGAATTTCAAAAGTATGGAGTGTCACGCTGTCCAGTTAGTCCTAATTCTAAGGACTATGAGAGCAGCAGTGATGAAGCACGGGATGATGATTTTCAAAAGATTGGAGTATCACAATGTTCTCTTAGTCCTGATTTTAAGGACTATGAGAGCAGCAGTGATGAAGCACGGGATGATGATTTTCAAAAGATTGGAGTATCAAAATGTCTTCTTAGTCATGATTCTAAGGACTATGAGAGCAGCAGTGATGAAGAACAGGATGATGCAGTTAGTCCTAATTCTAATGAGTATAAAGGTAGCAGTGAAAAAGGACATGATGTAGCATCTTCAATAAGTAAACAACCACATTTTCAACGTAGTCCTAATTCTATGGACTATGAGAGTAGCACTGACAATGTACATGAGGAAGAATATCCATTAAACATCGAGTCAGATTTTCCATTTAGTTTGAATTCTAAGGACTATGACAGTAGCACTGAAGAAGGGGAAGATGAAGGGTATCCTCTAAGTCAATATTTGAAAATCAGAGATGATTATAGTGTGGATAACAATCTTCTTAATGATGATGAAAATCCTTATAAAAATGATGATCCAATGATGGAGATGTTGCGAAGAAATATTGTATCGAGGAGTAGGAGCAGACCTTTTCGTATCAATGCAAGCTATTCTAGTTATACAAGGGGTAGAGCAGAATATCTGACGAGAAGAAGTTCTATTAGTGCTCTCATTTCAAGTGAATGTTGCCAAAAAAATTGCTTGAAACATATGGATTTCACATTTGCATTAGAAAGCATGAAGAGATATTTGTCAATGAATAAAAGCATGCAAAACTCATATTTAGTTGGCTGCATGCAATCTACATTGTCAGGTTATGATTATCATATTAGGAATTTATTATTGTGTATAAAAGCTTTCAAAATGTTTCATTCAATTGGGAATTTTTGTCTCTCGAGAATTCAAGAAAATTTGAAAAAGGATCCCACATTTTATTCAGAAGCACGTCATAAAAGACAGTTTGGGCCATTATCAAATACTGCAATGTCATGGATGAAAGATTTCTTTTCAAAGCGTGGAGAGTGTATGCCAAATAGAGAGACAATACATATTCCAGATAATTTTTCAAGACGAGAAATCTACAACTTATACAAAGAATATGTAGAAAGTGCTGAGGGACATGGCCAATTTATTACATATCAATATTTTGTGAAGATATGGAAGAAAGAATTCAATAATGTCCGTATTCCTAAGAAGACAAGGATGGGGATTTGCAGTACATGTGCTTCTCTTAAATAAAAAAGGGACAAATGTGAAGGCTCAGAAAGAGGTAAGCGTTCATAACTTTTACTTTTAAAATTGTATAGTCATTAACTATGAAAACATATTTCTTAATAATTTCTTTTATGTTGTGTAGATTTAATTGTCAAAGAACTTTAGGAGCATCGCGAGCAACAAACAGATGAAAGGAAGAAGTTGTACAAGCATCAAAAGAAGTGTTATGATAATCCGAATAAATATTTGGGTTTGATAATTGATGGTATGGACCAGAAGAAAACACTTTTACCACATTTTGTTCGCACACCCAAAAATTTACAAGAGGAAAATTTTATTCGGTTTCACTTGGTCGGTTGTATGGTCTTCAATGGGAAAATGTTGCCAAGGGTGTACTTCACAGCTCCAAATATTCATAATGATGCAAATCTGACCATAACCATAATTCATGATGTGATTTCTCATTGGTCTGGTAATCTTCCTGAAGTTTTGTATCTACAATTGGACAACACTTGCCGTGAAAACAAAAATCAGGTTGTTTTTGGGTATCTGAACATGCTTGTTGAATTGAGAATTTTTCAAAAGGTAAAGGTTGGTTTCCTTCTTGTTGGGCACACTCATGACCATATTGATCAGACTTTCAGTCGTTTTTCAGTCGCATTGAGGAGGAAGGAAGTTGGGAGCTTGCCATCACTAATTGAATGTATTAAGAAATCATACATGCCAGAGCCTGCTTTTGAAGTGTTGGAAGAAACTGTTGACATGCGAAGGTTTATTCTAGGATCATATGGTGAGGGGAAATGCATTGAACAACTTAATGATATTAGCTTCCAACATCAATTTCGTATAAAAAAAATTGATGGGAAAACACTAATATGGGGCAAGAAGTTTTCAACTACTACAGAATGGGCACCGTCATCAGGTTTGCAATTTTTGAAGTTCATTCCAGATCGTCCAATATTTGCATCAAAAATATTGTTATTACAATCAGTTGGTGAAGTTCAGAATGCATGCAGACAGAATAGACATATAAATTATTCTGATTGCCTAGAAGAAATTAAAAAATGTATTAGATATACATATGAGTACTTTGACATTGCTGATTCAGTTTGGTGGGAGTCATTTTTCAATAATCAAAGTGATATCATTTCAACAACAACCAATGAAGATATACCTTTGAAAAATCCATTTATTTGGCCACAAAATGTGTCGAATGAACATGAGGAAGTAAACATTGTTGAACAACAACAAAGTCAAGGTATTATTAATTCTTCACAGGCAATGGAAAGAGAGATGTATATTGGTTCCAGAAGATCTCGTGCACAACGTGAAGCCATGGAAGACCTTTATAGGGGTTTAGTACATGATATTAAGGAGGGTTGCATGATTGCAGTGCTAGTAGATGGAGATCCCAATGGCTATCCATTTTGGGTTGCTAAAGTTATAAAGGTCTTTACAGAAAATGAGGATGTTACAGGTGTTGAAGTACATTGGTATGCCACAAATACACACCCATTCAAAGGTGTGTATAAGCCAGAGATGGTAGTTGACAAAAAAAATGGCAGAAAAAGAAAAAGAAAGGGTACAAATATAAATCGCCGCCGCGCAGACATATTACAATTGGAGGATGTTGACATACTTGTTTATGACTTCAATTTAACAAAGAGAGGAACTCTTCGCTTCAAGACGATAGAGATTCTGAAAAGGTTGTTACCAGAAGGAACAGTGTTGACATGGGAGTCTGCTGAAACCAGTCGTAGATCTAGAAGACTTTTGAAACCTGGAATGTTGGGCATGCATGTGGACTCAGATGGGGCACTAGTTGATGAAAGAGAAGAATATGGAACATCTTCGTCAGCATCCAGTCACTCATCTGAAGATGTGAATTCTGATGGTGTGCAAGAAAATATGAGTGATTTTGAATAATTGTTTAAGACAGTTTATATAACTGATGTATGCATCATATCTTCAAATAAAATTAATGTTTTCCATATGTTGTTAAATGAGAAGTTATGAAGCATTTTTATGTTGTTGGATTATGTCTTAAGTATGATAAATTTTGTTGTTTAAATATCTACAATGCAATATCAAATTAGAGATATAATGTCTGTTTTATTCAGTATACAAATAAAGACTTTTGAATTCATTTAGTGATATAATTTGTTCATAATGTCATGGTTTTTTAGTTTTATAGTTGAAAAAATTTCCATTTCTTTTGTATCTAGCATGTTGTGGTTGAAAACATGTTAAATTTATACTTAGGAAAGAAAAATGATATTCTACCAGAAACATTAATGTGTTTTTTCCTCAAAAATAACTTTGTTTGAGACATAAAAAATTGGTTTTATTAGCATTTTTTAAAAAGTTTGAAAATTGACCCTAAAAAAAAATCATTGTTCTAGTATCATCACTTTCATTTTGAAGCTATATTTTGCACGAAAATTTCGTAGTAAATTTCGTAGTCACTACCATTTTTAAAACACGTTCAAAATTGACACCTAAAAAATAAAAACATCGTTCCAGTATACACACTTTTCGTTTTTAGCACTGTTTTTGATGTTTTTTTGGGGGTTTTTTGGCCAAAGTTCCCGTTTTGAGTTTGTAGTTCCCGTTTCAAAGTTTACATTGTTCACCTTCATAACAACCAAAGTTCCCTTTGAAACTTTCAACACTCCACCTTGACCTGTAAACTTGTAACCTTCCAAGTCCAATACTCCCAAAGAAATCAAATTCTTTCTCAACTCAGGTACATGTCTAACATCAGCAAATTTTCTAACTATATCATCAGACATTTTAATTATGACATTTCCCATCCCAACAGTTTGACAGATACATTATTATCCATAAACACAAAATCGCCATTCAAAACTTGATATGAAGTGAACCAATTTTTGTGCAGACTCATGTGATGAGAAGCACTAGAATCTAACAACCAATTTTCATAATGCTGAGAAACATTGCAAACATGCATAACTTCATCTACCATACCTAATTCAGCAGATAAAACTTCATTAATCATACCCAACTCAACTTGATTTTCTTCCTTCTTTGGGTTTTTAACGGACTCCTTTATTTTCCAACAATATTTCTTGAGATGGCCTATTTTGTTACAATACCAACATTTGACTTTACACTTCTTGCCTTTTGATTTTTATCTAGAATAACTTCTTACTTTCTCCCTTCTTTCCGTGGACCGACCGCTGGGTATCAAGGTTTTTGGTGTGGAAGTTTCAATGCTAGACTTCCTTCGTACTTCTTTAGATAACAAAGCTCCCACAACATAATCAAATTCTAAAGATTTAGTTGTGCTCAAACTGATAGAAGTTACAAAGTGATCCCAAGACTCACACAAGGAACATAACAAGGTAATAACTTTATCTTCTTCTTCAGTTTTAACATTCATATATGACAACTAGAAAATAAGTGTATTAAATACATTTAAGTGTTCTACAATTTTAGTACCCTCCTTCATTCGAAGGATATACAAATTCCTCTTCAAATAGATTTTGTTAGTTAAATACTTAGTCATATACAAATTTTCCAACTTTACCCACAAACCTGCCATTGAGATTTCTTCAACAATGTTGAAGAGAAATTCATCTGCAAGGCACAATTTGATGGTACTAAGAGCTCGGGCATCCAATTCCTCCCCTTCCAAATATCTCATGCCAACAATTGTCTTTCTAACCCCATCTAATGCTTTGCGCAACCCTTGTTGCACTAGCAAATCCCGTACGTTCAGTTTCCACAATGAAATTTTTTTCTAACTGTTGAACTTCTCCACATCAAACTTAGCATTAGTCATTTTGGACATTTCTTCCTACACAAGATATTTAAAAAATTTCATTTATTAATGACTGGGTTCCTTCAAAAAAAATTGCTAGAGTTTCCCTTCTGCTTTCAACTAAGGTTTTCAATTGCTTCTTGTTTTTAAAATTTCCAGGTAATTTTTCTTCTTTAAAAAAAAAAAACTACTTCCCCTTATTTTTACAAAAATTTTAACCACAAAACTTTTCCTTTATGTTGGAAACCTAATCCTCTAAGGGTTGGTGTGGAAGCTGAACGTCCAAAGGGAGTCCAAGAGACCACTTGGAAATGAATCCAAGGGTCACACCATGTACTATAAATGTATATCATGTCAATAATAGATGTACTCTCATGCTTATCATTCATACTCTGTGTCTGCCATGTATGTGTTTAACATGGTATCAAAGCGGGCGAATTCAGACCCTGCTACAATTTGAATCACTAGTTTTGTGGTGCAGTGATTTTGGGCGTTTCTCTACTTTTGTGCAAAACTGTCCCTTTGTTAGCGACTTCCTTGTCTAGTCTTTGCGCTGTCTACGATCTCGAAATAAAAAAATATAGCCTACTCAGTTAACAATTCATATAACGCTCCTGCTGGAGACTTTGTCCTCTGGATGCTCTATCTAGCCCACTACTACTAATAGATTCCTTCAATATCTGCGGTTGCCAGTAATATCTCTCTGTCTAATTGTTACCTTCTTCCTAGTAATATCTGGTTTCCAGTAATATTCCCTCACCGCCTCTCGGCCCATTCTAGACACTGCACTCTAGTTCAACACAATTGTTTTTTCATACAACACTCCCACTAAAGTTTTTAATATTCTGCTATGCTCTCATTTCCTTCAACGTTATGGTATCCATTTGAGATTTCTCTGTCACCGCATTCTGTTATCTTTCTTGCAGTGACAATGTTGCAGTTCATATGGAGTCTAGCGTTGGATGTCATTGATGTGTAGGCACTGCTCGTGAAATAGAGTCTACAAAATCCCCATTCCAAGAATCAAACTCGGGACTTGCAGCACCCTCTGTGCTTAAACTCAGTTTCCTGCTCGAAGAAATTCCTGTAGATATACTTTGTCGTGTAGCCCTTCTCCTCATCCTAGAGCATGATGTCACCATTCCATTCCCAAACACGGTAGCCGGGCTCTGGGTCCTCATGGAACCCAAAGCAAAGCTGGTGGTTGCTAATGGTGATGGCCTAGCTGGAGTTGGCCTTTAGTTTATCAATGTCCCCACTAGATATAATCTAAACGATATTCTTCTCCAGCTTCACCTCCTCTCTCTCCAATGGGCTCTTTCTTTTGTCTGTGGTGATGCGATCATACGAGTTGGATAGGAAGGTGTTGGTGAAACCTCTTTGGGTACAATTCTTTATTTGGGAATTAATTAAACAAAGTGAACAATTAGGCATTGTTAGATCGTTGAATATGTGTTGTCCAAAAAAAATATAGTGTGGAGAAAGAATTTGCAGTACATTGTATTCTTGAATACAACGTTGAATGTTGCATGTGATACCTCTTCTTCCTACGTTGGTTGTGAAGGTTGTTTGAACAATGCGACCATCTTGCAATATGATATGATGTTGTGTATGCATTGGTCATTTTGTTATTGCTTCTTTTGAGTGCGTTGAGTTCCCTTAAAAATGGTTCTGGAATAATGTTAGTTGAAGACTCTTGTGAATGACTGGATATCAAATGGAGCCAAACCCGATTGGATGTATGTTGCCAATATATGTTGTGCTTTAATGACCGTGTAATGGTGAAGAAGGTGTGTTAAACAATTCATGACAAAACATAAAAGTTATGTCCCACCTCTAAAGAATGCAGATTGACCATATATGCGAGTTAGTTTTTGGCGTAGGTGTGTTGAATTTTTTGGTATGATATGATTTTGAATGGTTTATGGTGTTGCGCGTCGAAAATTTATTACATATATGGTTGGTAAATAGTGTTATTTTGGTGAACATTATATTTTCATATATGACACAACATATGAGCCTTGTTAATACATATTGATTCATATGTATATTGGGAGTGTTTTAAAGACCATAAACCATGAGCACATTGACCCTTTTATATGGAATATAATGTGAAGACCGTGTGTTATATGGGATGGACATGTCATATGTATGTATGGTTTGAGATGAAAGTAGTATGAAATATGCTATGTGGGATTCACACTTTTTGATGGACATATTTCATATGGTATGAAATTGCATGGTGTATGGAGGTATATTGAGAGCTTACATCCTTATTTGAAGATTTTTTTGAAGATAGTTGTATGGCAATCAATTTTTTTTGTAGTGACATTATTGTGAAATGGATCGAATTGGTGATGTATTAGAATTATTAAATACTATAATACATTCTACCGTGGACAATATAGTTATGATTAACAAATCCATTCTCACATATATTCAAACCTGTTTGAAAAACGCACAAGAAAACATTGAATTTTTGCAGTTGGAGTCTCAGCTTCAGCAAGATGAGTTATAGCAAAAAAGGCATCAACAACAAGAATATGAAGTTGAGGTTGATTCAGTTCCCAGTTCAAGAGAAAATTTGCATGCAAATGTAGAAATTCTGACTACAATTCCCAAGCAAATCATCAGACCTTGGGAAGATCTTGTCTACAACAAGCACATATTAATAGGTATTAGATATGATAAGGAGGTGTCCTTCATATTCCAGACTACTCCAAGCCAATCCAATTTCAAAGTATTGGATCTCTTTAAGATGGTTCATCTTCACCTGCTCTGCCTCCTCTACAAAAATAGATTGTTAAATGTCAACATTATGACCGAGTTGGCCATCTGAAGGATCATTGTTTTGATATTCATCCATGTAAGCATTGTCATAAAACCAGTCATTCTTCAAACATATGCTTCAAAAACAAGCCTCCTACAAGAACAAAGATTCATCTTGGATGGATCATTTCTTAGCAATGGGCATCAACAACCAAGAAGATATTTCAGTCATATGTCAGAACTTGTTCTAGAGTATTGAACAGTATTGCAGTTGAGTTTTCTCCATCATCTCACTTTGTATCTGACAGGGGGGGAAGTGATGGTCATCTACAAGCTTCAAAGCCACATCAAGCAAGCCTGAGCCACAACCTGCCATACTAGATTCAGAGTTGTAGCCAGAGACAAAGATTCCCCTGAGCATGCCTTCAGTTGGTGATGCCTCTCTAAAGAATTGGGGACACTTCCTCTAGCAGAAGACTTCATCTTCTTTCCAGTTTTGGAAGAGTTCCAGGAATTGCATTAAGCATTCCAGAGTTGTTGGTCATCCTTAAACCATCACAGGTTGAGACCTCCCTTTTCAGGTTGAGGTTCTCCCTTTTTATGTGGGGTGAGACCTCCCTTTAAAGGTCGAAGGTTTCCCTCTTCAAAACATCAGGAGCACTTCTTGTAGCAGAATACCTCAGCTTCATGCTAGATTTGGAAGTGTTCCGAGAACTACACTAAGCATTCGAGTGTTGGTGGTCATCCTTAAACCACCTACCTTATACCAACATTTCAGAGAGCACATTCAACCTAGTGCTGCCATGCATTTTTGCACATTTTATATTACAACTCTCTTCTGGGAATCATACATACCCCTTCGGATTAAGGGGGGGAATGTTGGACACCTAATCCTCTAAGGGTTGGTGTGGAAATTGAACAACCAAAGAGAGTCCAAGAGACCACTTGGAATATGAATCCAAGGGTCACACCATGTACTATAAATGTATATCATGTCAATAAAAAATGTACTATCATCCTTATCATTCATACTCTCAATTTTCCATGTATGTGTTTAACACTTTAGAAACCCTACTTCAATCTCATTGTTTGCTCATAGAAAAACAATTCTTAAAAAAAAAAAAATCTGCAAACAATATTAAAAATACCTATTCTTTGTGAAAGTCATGGCTAGGATTTCAAAAAATAAATACGCTTCCTTTAGTGAATACTTCGGTCCGCTTCGAGAGATTTAAATTATATAAACTCTTCCGTGGCATGGTCCGCTTTCTTTTTTCAGTCAGCGATATGGCTGTCTCTCCTTCTCGACTTTCTTTTTTCAGTTAACGACGAGATTGTCTCTCCTTCTTGAATTTCTTCTTTCAGTCAACGACGAGGATGTCTCTCCTTCTCAACATTCGTTTTTAGTCAACGACGAGGTTGTCTCTCCTTCTCAGCGTCGATCTATTGTATGTAGACTCTTCCCTTGAAGACTACAATCAACATACTATCACGACTAAAAAAATTGGCAGCTTGCGACTTTTATCTAGACAGGATTGGTGAAAGAATTCAACAGGCTTTGGTCAGAGTCTTCATCTACCTTTTCTCCAGACATGTAGCTTCTTAACTCGTTATGTAGGTTACACACAAGGTCTGCTGCTCCTCTAGGAATGCGACCTCCAAACAGGGTCGCTTTTCTTTGTTCCAGACATTGTCATGTTACACAATTTAACGGTGGCGGCTTTGGTCTGCTCGTTCTCTCCTTTGCTCTTTGCTGCACAAAACTTTAAAAATAATTTGACCTCATGGGATAGACTTCAACGAGTGCAGAAAAAATGGCAGTGGATCTACTCTTGGCTACACGAAAATTTAAACTATTTGACCTTGTGGGCCATAGTTCATATGAAACTTAGGTGGCTTTGTGGTTGCATGAAATTTAAAAAAAAATTGACCATTCCTCTCCGACCTTCAATGGCAGACAAAATTAACAAAAGACACGTCACGGTCTTCATAGCAAAGCTCTAATACCACTTGTTGGTATTTTGAGCCCATTAACATTTAAATATGAAAGTAATGCGCAATAAATAGAAACTAAATCACACAACAAGAAACACAAAGAACTTACTTGGTAAAACCTTGATAGTGTGTCATGGAAACCTCCACGGGGCAAGGGATTGGAATTCTTATTGCTCTGAAGTCAAGAATGACTCTCCAATGTTACATCAAGCCTCTAGGGAAATCAACATTTTAATACAAGGACTCCATTACATAAATTCCTATAGTTACACAACAACCTGAATGGTGAAACCATAATTACATTTTAACAACGATTTTAATTGTTGTCATTCTTAGCAATGGGATGGTTTTTAGGTTGTCATAGCAAGGAATTCAAGGTAGTTGTTTGCTAGATTTCCTTGCAAGCACTCAAAAGGCCAGCTTTGGGGATAAATGATTGTTTTTTATTACACCAATCATAATATAAATTTGATGGGAACTCCTACCTATTGAGTAATTTTTAATTTTTAATTTTTATTTTATTTTATTTTTTATTTTTATTTTTTTTTGATGTTGGGTCTCTTTTTCAAATTGCGCTTCATATGATGTTTTTATATATATTCATGTTTGTCATTTAAATGTTATTATTGTATCTATTTTATTATAACATTTTTGTTGTTGATATAAGATTTGTGTTTTATTTTATCAATTATAGTTTGACCATAAAAAAATAAAACCATGATATACACATTAAATAATGAACATATTGAACCATGTTCTTTATTGTTAAAGTAGCCAATTATTTAGGGAAATTAAGTATAGTCATTTTTATGTAATTTCAAAGCTTCTGCAAGTCATGTTGAATTATTCCACAAAATCTCTCAAATAGCATGCTCACATCCATTAGCTATAATGTATTTTGAAGAGGAGAAATTGATCTCAATTTTCAACATGATGAGTTGGATTGAAGAATAACATTATAAAAAAATAAAATTAAATTAAAGCTACTTTTACTTTTAAATAGTGATTTGGGAGGATTTTAATATTTCAATCAATAATAATATATATTGTATGTGTTTTGAATAAATTGAGGATTGTTTAACAAGGATGGATTTGTATAGAAAGCATCTCAATATTTGAAAAGCTCAAACCTAGTCATGTTCATATTCAATTATGAATTTTTGGAATGCATAAGAGCCATGGTAATTTTTCATTTGACATTTCCATTTCAACCCACTAAATAGATCCTTTTTATATAAATTGGGATCTATCATGAGCATGCTAACATTGAACAGGGACTTGATCCTTTGCCTGCCCCCATGTGCACTCCTCCCCACAAGCAAGCAGCGATGCTACTCGCAAACTTCATGAAAACTCTCAAAATCAAGGAAAAAAATGGTTATGTCACTTTTATTATTTTTACGCCATAAGACATTTCCCTCTGAGAAAGACTTTCCCAGCTGCCAGTCTGGATGGTTTCACACAGTTCGATTGCTTGTTAGACGATAGAAAGGTTTTAGGCCATAGATCTCACCACTTACCATTAGTAACTGCTTCCTTGATTCGCGCCACTAAAGGAGAGACTGAAAAAAGTGGTTCAATGCATCATCCCGCCTCCTTGATTTACGCAACTTGACGGAAAGACGAAAGGAAGTGGTTCAATGAATCGTAACTAAAATTACACCAACAACCAATTCATACAAACTAGTTTGGAAGTTATATAGTTTCCCAGCTTCTTGATGAGCATTTTGGTATGAGAATCCGTGATCTGAAAAGGTTTTGATGAAACGGGTGATGTACTGGAATTCGCTCCTTGGTTAATCTGTCACCTTCTTTTTGTTTGTCATTTTAAGCGCAATGGAGTTTATTGGTTGTTTTGAGCATAAGATCAAAGTAATATGGAGTGGCCTTTTCAATTGTTCCTTTTGAATTGTTTTTTTTTTTTTGTAAACTACTGCATTTCTATTATCTACATCAAATTTAAAAATACAAACTAAGAAACCTCAATCCGCCCAAATGGGAAACCGGATCTGTTGGTTCCTCTTCATCAAACATTCAATACTGTTTTTCGTTCTACATACTGTCATTAAAAACTTGCAGGACATTAAACCTTTTTAATCCAAATGTTTCCAAAAACTGTTCTTTCAAAGATCTGCTAAAAGACCTATCTTTACTACTACTGTTGAGACATGCAAACGAATTTCCAAAAAACAGAGCAGTAGCATCTAAATTCAAAAAAGACGGTTAACAAGCCTCTCAATTCTCCGCGCTTCCCCTTTTGGTTTCATTGCTGTCTTTGGTCTTCACCAGCTCCTTCAGCATCTCCCGAATCTCCTTAATTTGTTCGTTCTGTTGACGCAGCATCCCTTCAACATTCGCCACCTCCTTCTTCGCTGTCGACGCTTCCTGAGCCATTTCCACCATCTCTGCCACTACTTGCTCCATGGCCTTGGCCAAGAGATGCTTCAGTACCCAGTACATGTGAAGAGCTCGGCGGTATAGAGTTAATCTGCCTCTGGTGTTGCCTGGGTCAGGCAGCTGGGTTGTCCATTCTTCCATCTCAGGGTCAGACGGTTCCTCCAAGACTCTGTCTTCCATAACATCAATGATTTTCCGTATGTCCTCATTCGTCTCTAGATTGTACGCCTGTTCTGCTTCATGCACCGCCCTGCGGATAGATTTCTTCCCCCTTTTTCGCCTTCCCTGAGGCTGATTCCCCTCCTCACCGATGTTAGCTTGCCGGGGTCTACCTCTGCCTCTCTGTTCGCGAGCTTTCCTTCTTCCATATTTTCTACCTCGCTTAGTACCTTTGCTGCTCTGACCTGTTTCAAAAGTCTTACTCCGAAAACCCTCGTCCTGGTTATTCTCCATTTCGTCTGAGCTTTCGATTTCAATTTTTACTCTGCTCCGTTCAAATTGCCTGTCTCCAAATTCCTCCCGCTCTGCCTGGACTCCTTTATCCCAGCTCGTTGCCATTTTGGTTCGTTTGAGGCGTTGATTTTGGTTCCTCTGCCAGGTCTCACCTTTCCTCGCCACCTTCTTCAACTTCTTGCTGTCTTTCATCCTTCTCTTGTTCCGCCTTATAGAATTTGTTCCTTTTGAATTGTTCCGTGGCTCTCTCTGTTGGAATTTTAGACATAACTTCAACCATTTTTTTCAAAGCAGAATTTGTCCAAAAATTCTTCGTTATTATTTTTTCTGTAAATATTTAGTTCTTTAAAAACTTTATGCGCACATACAAGCTGGAATACAACAGCTAAATATTGTTCTTTAAAACCTTTATGCGCACATACAAGCTCGAATACAACAGCTAAATATTGCACGGTGCCACAGGCGGGTCTTACAGTGAAGCTAAATATTGCACGGTGCCACAGGCGGGTCTTACAGTGAAGAATAATACCAGAAATCGCTTTACTATGTTGTTCTATTAGTTGTCTCGAGTATAATTTAAGCATTTTCCAGAGTTGAATGATAGCCTGCAGAGTTACAACAATTTGACTACTTTTACTTCAACTGGAGTTGAAAAATCGAAGTTCATGGAGGAGATGAATTTCCTGTGGTTTTCTATATTATAAATCTAAAAATCGATCGAAATTAGAATGTGCCTCTAAGTTCTAAATTCAGAGGTAAGAAGTTTGTAATTTAAACCTTCCTTAGTTGATGTTCCTTAGACTTTCTGCAGATTTTCAAAGCTCATTCCAAAGTAGCTAAAAATTCTAATTATTTAAGGCATGAATGACTTTTCTAAATTCAGACGGTTGAAATCTTCTTTTTCTAAGTTTCAATTCAAAGATACTTAATCCAGAAACTAGAGGGAGTTTTCTAAATTCAAAGATCAACTTTAAAACTCAGAACGAAGTTTATAGTGAAGAAAAAAAGTTATCTACTTAAAATTCGGATATCTATTGGAATTTGAGTCTTAGAACTCTGAAGTTTTTGAAATAATTAATAATGATTTTTTCCAGTTTTTTTATAAAAGATAGTGTACATTTGTTGTCATATATAAATTTTATTTAATTTTATTTTTTAGATGTGTAAAATAAAATTGAAATATTTAACATAGAACATTTTTATAGTGAATTTACTAACATTCTCTAATATAAAACATAATTTCTTGTTTTTAGTATAAGAAGTGAAAAATACAGTGAAAAACACATTTATTTCGTAGCGTAGCACAAAGTTTAGGCTTCAAAAAACAATTTTTTCAATTAAAAAAATCAAAATACTATACACAACTAAGAGGAATATTAAAAAAGGCCTTGCATTGAAGCTTGAAACAAAAATAGGGTAATTACAAAAGGAATATTAGTGAGTAGAAAGACAATGGTAATTATTGATGTTCATGAGACTTCATGTAGATTTTCATATGAGACTTTATGTAGATTTTCATAGCTTGTTTGAAGGTAGCTAAAAGCAAAAAAGTTATTTACTTAAAATTCTGATATCTATTGCTCTGGAATTTCAGCGTTAGAATTCTGAAGTTTTTGAAATAATTAATAATGTTTTTTTTTTTTTAATAAATAGTATACATTTGTTGTGACATATAAATTTTATTTTTTTTTAGATATATATTCATACGATCAAGCCATTGTTGGTCTGACGGTCATCAGAGATATCGGGTCGGAAACTAACGCGACCTTTACTTGATTTACGGAGCCGATAAAGATTATAAACCGCTAATATATAAATCTTCGGGTTTGCTTATAGACTTAACCTTCAGTCATTTTTCAACCCGATAGCCATTCAATAACAAAGGCCATCAAAATCTATGGTCGGCAGCCTTTCTACTAGCCCGCTATTTACCGTGTACTCCTCCCCTGTAGCTTGCATTGTCTTAAGCATTCTTTGTGGGATCAGCGGTTAGGATTGAATCCTACTTCCACTCTCTCCTGCTTCCATTGGTCTTCCTTCTGCTCATCTCTCATGGTTTAGAAGTGATCCATGTCTTTGGCTGCCTGTCTTTAACAATCATCACGTAATTTCCTCGAGGGTATTGAATCCCAAGCATACCTGTTGTAACTTTCCTTGCGAAGCACTCCTTCATTCGCTAGACAATCAACTAGCATATTGGCTTTTCTTCGCACATGAACGAAACTGATAGTTCTCAGGGTTCGCAAGTGGGAATAAATACGCTAAAAGACCTTTGATAGCCTCCAATGTCTTAAAACGTTTCCCGGTGCCATTCCATTACATATCTTCTTGGCCGCATTGATGACCAATTCAGAGTCTACTTCAATGATGGCGTTGTATAAATTTGACTCGATCAGGATTTCCAGGCACTGTTCTAAGGCCATGAGCTCCGCCATGTTATTAGTGGCAGTCACCAAATGACTATGAAAGATGTCCTTTATGCGACCCTGCTCATCTCTTATAACCCCACCAAATCCATCCATCCTTGGGTTGCCCTCAGAGGCTCCGCCTATATTGAGTTTCAAAAAACCATGAGGAGGAGGTTGCCAGATGTTTTTACCAGCAGTTGTTTGGCTCACACTCTTGTTTATGCCCTGAGGAACTAGCAAATGGAGGCCCAAATGCAGTAATATGCGAGCATCCTGGGGCAAAGGAGGGTTCTCAGAAAGTTTCCACAAAAGGGCTCCAACTGTGTCTTTGAGCTGTCGTAATATTTGTGCAATGATGTGTTGGGTCGAGCTTGTTTTGTTCTTGAAAATCCTGTCATTGTATTCTTTCCATACATCCCAGATAATAAAGCCTGGAATCAGAGTCCAAGATTTATTGATGATTTCATTGTCTAAGAAGTCTTTCCTCCAATTCTTCAATGTGTTGGTGATGCTGATGTTGTCCCTGTCAATTTGCCTAAAGACTGAGGCCACCCAATCCCACAAGGTAGAGGTGAAAGGGTAGAGGTTGAGTAAGTGTTTCATCGTCTCCTCTTGTGAGCCACATAGATGACATTTGGATGGGCCAACAAAACCCCTTTCCAGAAGATTCTCCTAAGTTAGAATTTTCTTTTGTTGAACCAGCCACATAAACAACTTTATTTTCATCCAATGCGGGTTCTACCAAAGGTTCTTCCATACTTGATCAAGGTTCTTATAATCAAACCCTAGGGCCATTCGTTTAGCTTCTTTGAGGTTAAAGTTGCCTTCGGTATTTCTTCCCCATCTCAGTTGGTCAGACAAGGATGACACCAAAATCTTCCTCTGTTCCAAGTTCAGAGCAAGATAAACTACGTGGGCCTTCAAAGGGCTCTCTTCATTGTAACCCAGATCCTTCCATATTCTCCATTTATCATTGTTCCTTACTTGATCCCAAAAGTCACTTACCATAAGCAAACTTTTGTTGTCAGTGTCATTTTTGAGAGCAGTTAATTCTTCCTTAAACAAATTTGGTTCCTACTGCCAGTTATCCTCCCAAAACCGTGTCAAGTTCCCAGCTCGGATCTCCCAGAAACTATGTTGTTGGACAATGCCTCTATTCTCCCAAGTAAGGTTCCAAATGTAAGAGCCCTTGATGAGCCTTGACATTCGGATATGATCCCTCTCTTGCCAATTATTTGCATATTTCTATTTCCAAAGCTTGGCCCAAGGGGTTGCCGATTCCTTAAGCCACCTCCACCAAAGTTTTGCTCCCGAAACTCTGCTGAGGATTTTAGGGTCATGAAGTTCCAAACCACCATGGGCCTTAGGTTTCCATAGCTTGTCCCAAGCTACCAAATCCCACTTCTTTTTCTCTTCCCCTCTGTCCAAAAGAAAATATCGTTGAATACTCCTGATCTATTGCATAACTCCTTTAGGAGCAAGAAGAGCTGAAAACATGAAAATGGGAATAGCTTGCAGGACAACCTTCATAAGCAAAAGACACCCCACCAAATTTAAAGACCTGCATGTCCATTTCCTGACCTTGTCCTGAAGTTTATTCGTTACCGGCTCCCACACTCCCTTTCTTAGAGGTTTGTCTGTAAGAGGCATTCCAAGGTACTTGGAAGGTAACTGATCCCTTTGAAACCTGAGAATTCTGGTGAGGTTCCTCTGAATAGCAATGTCAGTGTTAAAAAAGAAAACTTTTGATTTGTCAAGGCTTACCTCTGTACCAGCGGCCATAGCGAAGTCGTTCAGGATTTGTTTGAAAGCTCTGGCTTCCCTGACCGTGGGAATACCCTGCAACATTGTGTCATCCACAAATTGTTGATGAGTAGAAGCCGCACCATCCAGGTAAGTTTCAGACCTTGGATTCTTCCTTCAACATTTTCCATTTTGATCGCTTTGCCTAACCCTTCCATCATGAGAACAAAGAGGAAGGGGGAGAGCAGATCCCCTTGTCTGAGACCCCTAGAAGGCATAAAGGATCTAGAGGGAGAGCCGTTAAGCAGGATGGGAAAATTTTCCATGGATACAAGGGCCATAACCCATCTTATCCAGTTGTGGTCAAAGCCATAAGCTCTTAGCACTGCCCTGATGTAAGACCAACTTAACTTATCATAAGCCTTCGCTAGGTCAATCTGTATGATCATACCATCTTGCTTATTGCTCTTAAGAGAGTGTACCACCTCGTGAGCTTGAATGATGTTATTGAGAATCTGTCTTCCTTCCACATAACCAGTTTGCTCCTCTGAGACAAGAGCTAGAAGCAGGGGCTTGAGTTTGTTAGCGATCACTTTGGAATAATTTTGTACACCACATTACATAAAGCTATGGGTTTGAATCAATCCGGTGTCATAGCTTTTTCCTTCTTTGGAATCAAATCTATGAAAGAGGCATTAAGACCCTTCAAAACCGTTTTGGATCTTCTTGAGTCTTCCACAACCTCAAGGATATCTTGTTTGACTGTTTTCCAACAAAATTTGAAGAAGTCCACATTGAACCCATCCGAGCCAAGAGCTTTCCCATTTTGCATCTCATTGATATCTTCACTGACCTCCTCTTCAGACACTGTGTTGTTAAGATTGTGGTTGTCTTCCCTGGTTACAAGCTTGGGAATGTGCTTTCTAAAAATGTTAATGAACCGAGATCTGTCGACAAGAGGCTCCTTTGTTATGCTAAGGAAGTGTTGAACAAGGACAGATTCCATTTCTTTGTGAGAGACGAGCTATTTCCCTTGAGAATCTTTGAGTTTTGCAATTTTGTTATGTGACCTATGATCTAGGGTTGATTTATGAAAAAACTTCGTGTTTTTTTCTCCTTCTCTAATCCACTGCACCCTCTATTTCTGTCTCTAGAAAATCTCCTCCTGCATGCACCGATCTTCCCATTCGTTTTGAAGAGAATCAGCTTGGTTTTTCTGTTCCTTAGTAAAACCATCTATGATGACGATCTGGTTAATCCCCTGGAGTTTATGCTCAACTTCTCTTTTGCCTTTAAAAATATTACCAAACTCCTTTTTGTTCCAATCTTTAAGCCTGGATTTGATGTGTTTAAGTCTCTATTGTAGCATGAACATTTTAGTGCCTTGAACAGGCATATCTTCCATCCACCATTTGTCAATATTGCTGGTGAAGTCAAGGTGAGAGAGCCAAACATTTTCAAACTTGAAAGGTCTGTTCCTCGGTGTACCCATAAAAGTAGCTTCATGCTGGACAGGCCAGTGGTCTGAGCCTCCAAAGGGAAGGATTGAAGCTGACATGTCAAGGCTTGTGAGAAGGAGGTCCTCTGATATTATGAACCTATCTAGTTTATAGGTGACTTGAGAAGCCCCTCCCCTCTTATTGTTCCAGGTAAAAGTGTCATTTATTGTTTCAGTGTTCACTAGCCCCATGTTATTTATGAATTTCTCGAAGACGATGGAGTCCCTGCCTAGTTTTCTGGTACCGCCTTTTTTCTCTGTAAGAGATC
Source organism: Pinus tabuliformis (assembly GCA_031772625.1). Classification (NCBI taxonomy): domain Eukaryota; kingdom Viridiplantae; phylum Streptophyta; class Pinopsida; order Pinales; family Pinaceae; genus Pinus; species Pinus tabuliformis. The sequence continues at coordinate 1,348,864,933 of CM062818.1, read as the reverse complement.
TGATCATATTGAAATCCCCTGCCAGAATCCAGGGAACATCAGGATATCTCTCTCTTAACTCCTCCAGGGAGGTGAGAAGCTTGAGTTTGTCTTTTTGCTTTTGAGGACCATAGACGTTTGTGATCATGTATATCTCCTTATCACCCAAAGGTTGAATCACCAATGATAGATAGTTCCTGGACACTTCAACATCTAGGATTCCAAGTTTTTGGGGATCCCAAAGCGTAAGAATCCCCCCCGCTGAGTTGTCCACTTTAACCTCTAGATACTCATACTTGATTAACCATTTGTTGTGTATCTCTCTGATCTTGTCCATCGAACACTTTGTTTCCTGAATAAAAACCATATCTGGTTTTTCTCCTTTTATTCTACTGCTAAGATTTCTTTGTTTCCTTTTACTTCCTAGACCCCTAATGTTCCAGGTTGTAAGCTTCATTAAGAAAGGTTTGTAAAGGAGTAACTGGTAAGATCTCTCATCTTACCTGAGTTAATCATGAGTTTCCCACATTCGGTCAACAACTCATTCTGTCTTTTTCTTCCTCTTTTCCTACCCGGGTTCTTGGAAGAATGCATCGGTGTATCCTCCATCGTTTTCACCCCTTTATTCTCCTAGCTATCATGGTTTCTTTTGACTCCAAAGCCCTTTCGATTGTGATCTCTAGAGGAAGAGCTATTGAACCCTGTCAAACTCCTCTTTTGGCAGGAAGTCTACCCCTTTGCTGATTCCTTGCTCCAGAAACTTTTCTAAATCTAAATTCTCCCTTTCTAGAATCTCCTGAAATTCATGGTTCTCCATTCTAGCCTCACTTGGGGTCATCTCATGATCCCTACTAAATTCCATAATGCTCGGCAGATCATCATTTTTTTGGATGTGCTAGCATCCCTTTCCTTCTAAGTGGGATTATTCTCCGATTCTTGGTTTGTCCCGTTGTTTCCAACTTCTTCTTCTAAGATCTTGAAACTGTTGTGGCTCGGTTGTCCATCCTCATTAATCTTCTTTTGGTACCGCTTTCCTCCTTTCCCTTTACCCCCAACCTTAGTAAAACCCTCAGGATCTTTGTCTGTGGTGTTTTTCCTATTTCTCTCCAGTTTGTTTAATGGGTAGTCTCTGTATAGGTGCCCGTGTTCATGGCACTTGCGGCACCTAAATGGGACATGTTCACAGTCTACCGCTTGCACCCATTCTTCGTCATACACTTCTAAAATGATCGCGTCCGGAAGTGCCCCAGATAAGTCCATTTCCACGCAGCCGGACGAAGGAAGTGTATTTGCCTTTTAGAGTCACATATGAGATCTTTATAAAATACCCTAGCTTGTTGCCGATAGCCTTTAGAGACTCCGACAGCCAATAATCTAAAGAAAGGGAGTAAATTCTTATCTATACCGGTGCCAATGTGAAATTTTTTTGTTCTAGGACAAAGTTCATCATCCACGGTCGAATGTAAAGGCATGCAGTAGCGTAAAAATAAGGTCCTCCCTCGAATAGTCTGTCTTTATCCTCTAAGCTTGTGAACACCACCATAAAGAAGCCCTTGGACCCAAGGTGAAAGTTTATTTCCCTCTTTGATTTCCAGTGGTTCCTTATCCATGCTTGCAAAGCCTTCTCCGTCGGCCAAATCCCCATAAATTTGCATATAACCGCGTATTCCGCCATGTGATCTCTGTGCACCTGTAGCGCTGGGTCACTTAAAATGACCCGAGGAATAATGGTCGACTTGGGTTTATAGACCCCTGTTGTACTCATAGGAGCAACTTTCTGACTGCTACCCCCTGTCCTCCTCTCCCTACTAGCTTCCTCATGATTCCCTTCCTGTCCATGAGGTCTGATATTTTTCGATTTTTCTGTGTTAATAGCCTTTGTTGCCACCTCCATTGGTTTCTTGAAGCGATGCAATCCAACTCCCTTGCTTCTATCCGCAACTACTTGACCGTAGGAGGGAGCAAAACTCCCTCCTCCGCATCCCACCATGGTGACCAACGACAAAACCCTAACACAAAACCTAGTTCAGATTGCAGAGCCCAATTGTTCCCCTCCAATTAATAAAGTCAAATATGTGCCGGTCATCTTGTTCATAATTTATGGTGCTTTCAAGTGTATGGATAAATATTAAAAAAATTATAATTTTTTATTCTAAATATAAATTTTTAGTGTATTTATAATTGAAAATAATTTTTAAGATTTTCAATGTTATAATAATCAATTTTCATTTTTTAAAATATTGAACAAATAATATTTGAATATTGTTGAATTTAAGCTTCTATAATCTATATCAAGTTTAATGATATAGATAAAAAATATACTTCCTTTAAAAAATTGGTATTGAATTTTAAAGAGCTGGAAATTTTGAACCACCAAATTTTTTCTGAATTCAAATTCAAACTAGAACTTGGTAACTGTTAACAAGTTGATTGATTATGTTTAATTCTAACAAATGGGGAAATTCATCAAAAACCAAACCACTTACGTCCATGTTTTGCCGAGAAGAACTTCGCAAAGCAATAGCTTGTTGCTGCCTCGCGGATAGATTTTTTGTTGAGCACTTGATAATGATTCCGTTGCAAAATAGATCCCCTGTTGAGCAGACGATTTTCATTTTGATAGTTTGTCAAGAGAATGCAATTTGAAGGTAAAGAAAAGCTATGGCCCACTGCCAGCATACCTATCCAAACATATTGGATTTATGCGCAGTTGGAAGTCGAAAACCTCTCTTTAGAATGCGTTCAATACGATCATCACTGGTTCAGTGGAATAGACTTTGGGTAGGAGATTAAACTTCGTTTGTAATTTCATGCTCCGAATTTTTTCGATCTTTGTCACCGTAGGTAAAAACCTATGAGTCCAATCCCTAACCTGCATTGGTGGAACATTCCTTTCATATTATATCAACAATCACCGTACAGTTTTATTTCAAAACACCAGACTCGTTAACGAAGATCATGCCAACAGAAAATGAAAGGAGCTAAGGAACCAGAAAATATTCCGCAGTAGTTCCTCCTGAATCAAGCTCTATCAGTGATGTTGCTCTCGCATCTCTCTGTAAATTCAGTTGCACAATTTCTTCTTCTAATTCTTTCAATTTTAAATTAAGTGTCACCTGGTGACGAAGAGCCTCCCAGCTACGAGAAGATTCCTGTCCTCCGGAAGTTTGACCAACAGCGTGAGATTCATCACCCTTGTTGTGGCTAAAGCCACTCTGCAACCGTCTATGGCTCTCTCTATCATAACGTTGAAATGTAGCCCCTTCGTTTTCCATGATCGCCGCAAGAGTTAACCAGACTATGATAGGGCATTACATGCCTCTACGGTGGCTAGTTCACATGCATACTCCATACCCCGATTTGAAAGCCCATGCGGATTCATCGGATATGACCCATACAACTGCCGACTGCGGACAATCAATCGACATTCCATTACGGACAAGGCGGTTTCTAATGCATCCAAAGCCGAGCGCGAGGAATTTCCAGCCACCTCTGGTGTCACGGCCACCACCAGATTGTAGGAATGCGAAGGTATACTATATGGCCATACGTTGAATTTTAAGTTTGAATTTGAAAACCCCGCTTGAAATTTGAATTTATATTTACCGCTCAGCCAATGTTTTTTCCTCAGACACCGTGGAAATGAGGTGAGCTGTACAGATGATGTTTAATTCACAGCCAAAGCAATAAGATTGAAGATATGCGTTCAGTGTACAGTTACTGCGATTGGGTTCTTCGGCGGATTCAATATTTAAAATTTGGGAGAATCCTAGCAGCAGATCAGGTTGTCGAGCTTTTATATGCATTCACAATACTTCTGCGGATTGAATATTTAAGATCTGTAAGAATCCCAGCAGCAGCGCAGAGCTTTGATATTTATTCACAAAGCATCTGAGCAGAGAGAATACATGAAACCTCCTGGCAGAGATAACCCTTTCCTTCCCGGACAGGGAGTCTTGCGCAGTTGGAAGCCTACGGAGTTCGGATTTTCGGTTTCAATTTGGACATATTTCCAGTCAAATAGTGCAGATTTCTAGGATTGTCCATAAAATTTTCATCTCCGAGTTAAGAAAACATCAAAATTACCAAAACTATTGCCGATCTGTAACTCAGAAAATAGAAGAATGTTGAGAGAGCTAAAACTGTCCAAAAAAAATAAAAAGAGCTCTGAACTGTGTGCCATACAAACTTATCATAACATTATACAATACCTGCAATTGCTTTTAAATGTTTGAACGGTGTGTTTTTGCTTTAAATTTGTGTAAAAGTTTTCGCTGAGTTTAAGAGGAATGAATGTGTTCAATGGATTCGTGCTTTTCAAAGACACTTTGCCCTCGTTTCGCTGAGTGAATTCACTCACTTTCCTTGGAAACGATTTTATTTGTTTCCTCCCTCACTGAATTTTAAAGTAATTGAAATTGTTTTTTATATGATAGCAGATTATTTGTGGCCGGTTGCCATAACCTGGGAGTGAACTCGATAACACTGTAAATAATTATTTCAAAATTTTCATTTTTACTGTGTTTTCGCTTTAACTTTACTGGGTGATTCATGAGATTTCGTTAGGCTTGTTTATTAGTTTTCATTTTAAAACAATATGTAATAACCCAACAATATGTAATTAGTTATTACTTTTTATTTTAAAAATAATACGTAATCCCATTTTCGTTTTCCGTTCATTTTTTGTATTTTGGTCGTTATAATTTTTCCCGTTCATTTTCTTTTCCATTCATTTTTTGTATTTTTGTCATTACGCGGTAAGACGTTCCCTTTGAAATCAACTCCCCTCTTTGCCGACATGTCATCCTTGTACACCATACGATTAGATGTTAGACGATTAAGAAAAACACAGTGGTTCGATCAAGAAAAAGTAGTTACGAATATTGGTTAATGGCCATGTTCATAGTCTTTGCGGCAACAACGGCTTCAATCGTTGAGAAACTTCCTAGAGGTAATTCTACAATGCCCTCAACCCATTATGTTTTATTTGCAGTTTGTTTCTGTCGAGACTCCCAGCAATTTTTTGATTGACGAGGAGATGATGGAAGAAGGGTCCCTTGCTGGGAAGCGGAGAAAAACGACGTCTAGAGGCCTCTCGATCACAGACCTGGACGCTGTTCATGAACGCCTAGAGAGCCTGGTGAGTCGGTAGCAAAGGTATTTTGTGGATCTGCTGGATTCCATGGAACGGAAAGAGGAAAAGATGTGAGCAATGGCAGAAGTGAGCGGAGGTTCTGTGGTTAATTAAGTTTAGCACTGAGATGGAGTCGAGATTTTCCAAGTCTGCTCGGTGGGCAGCACTATGGGAAGAGCTTGCCGAGCTTTTGGGGGCGGAGGGTATTAAGCGCGATGGGAAGCAGTGCAGAGAAAAATGGGACAAGCTCATGGCAGAGTTCAAAGATGTGAGCGATGGCAAGAGGGATCGGAGCAAGAGCCTTTACTATGCAGAACTCACCACTACCTTTGGCACTCGTCGCTCTGCCAAAGCAGGGTGAAATTTTTAGGATTAAGCGTGAGGTGAAGCTCTGCAACTTCTCTATTGGCCTAAGTAAACATTAATATAATTTCTTTTTGTCAGATCATATATCAAAAAGGCCAGGCCAGGCCATTTAAAGACTATAGTTGGTAGTTAAGCTACTCCTCTGTACATATAGATGAATGATTTGCTTTTGTTACATATGAAGGAATGATTTGCTATTATCTTCAAAAGGAGGATTTAGGTCATCAAGGTATGTAGTTCAAGGCAGTGTTTTGGTGGCTATGGGGCTTCTGTGTATGCTGCCTTCAGTGCCTGTGAGGCCAGTTACTGTGTATTTTAGCTACTGTGTATTTTATCTGGCCTGTTTAGAAACTTCCAGAAGTTGAATATAGCAATTTACCATCAAAAAATTTAGCTTCTTTTGCAAAAAAAAAAAATGTAATGGGACATTGATGTGGGCATTCAATATATTTTTATTCTTTATCAAAGTGTTTTTTGTTGTTGTATTTGTGTAATTCAATTTATGCCTTACGACGTTTCCTTTGCAACATTTGGTGCAAATGCTAGTTATAATTCTTCCCGCAGATAGATCGCCCTAAAAATTGGGTGAGTGATGTTTGTAGAGGTTTCAAACATAGTTACCAAATGTAGAGGTTTCAAACATAGTTACCAAATTCACCCCATCTGGGTTAAAAAAGTTCTAAAATTCGCCAATTCGATACGAATACTGTATTATTCGATGAAATTCAATTCAGTTTTCAAGGATAAGTCATTGGATAGGCGGTTAAACGAAAAATTAAATGCCTCAAAATGCGTGGTTGCTGGTTTTTGTAGACGGAACAGCTTGTTCATTCACTACGAGAGAACGTTAATGGTGGAACAAATAGCGGTAGGATGGCATCCGCGCAGAAGGAAAGAAATTGGAAAATTATAGTGGAATAGGAAAGTTCATAATTTTCCAACTTCATTTTTGTTTTCATGGGTTAAAAAGCCAGTAAAATAGGAAAAGGAAGAATCTGTTACACTGAATTTGTAACAATTTGTTAATTTGTAATAGATGTTAATTTTGCAATGACTGATTTGATGAAATTTCAAATATTTTTAAAAATGTTTATATTTATTAAGAAGGATTTTAGATAAATCAATTTTAAAATTATAAAAATATTTTAGATTTAAATTTAGAAATAAAGAAGTATGGAAGCGAAGTGAAATTTTTTTGGTGGACTGTATTTGTAAGGTTATTATATTATCTAGTTTATTGAATGTTATTCAAAATTCAAAATAAATCTAGATAAAAATGGGCTGAAAATATTCCCTTACAACAAGAATTTTTTTAAAATAATAATTTGTGAGATGTATAGCATCTAATTTTTTTTTGAATTAAAAATTTTCTATTTGAATTTTTATCGTATCATATCGAATTCGAATCCGAACTTGGTAAATATGGTTTCGAATAGCGTCGTCACTGCAAAAAAGGAGCCAAAGAGTTCCCAAGATGGTCGAATGCGACTTTGAGTTTGTGTAAAAATTAGGAGTTAATATGATAGGGGTATGTGTTTTATATATGTTTGCCAAAATAGAGAAAGCTTTTCATGCATGCATTAGCCATTCATGTATATTATATATATTGTGTTGTATATATGTTGATAAAGCATAAATTATCGGGTGATTGGAGGTATTTTAAGCTAAATACATGGTTAATAAGAATTGATATATATATATATATATATATATATATATATATATATATAATTGAATTTGTAATAATTATTAAGAAAATGATAGAGATTTAAGCTTATTGAAATATTAAAAAAAAATTAATTTTTTTATTATTATTAATAGTTATACGAAAATCAGTTATAATATTTTAGATATGTCATAGTAATAAATATGATATAGATCAGTTGTAGTATTTAAATATGTGGTAATAATAAGTATGATATAGTTCTTATACTATTTTAGACATGGTATAACATTAATTCGTGTTACTGTAATAAAGTCTATTTATAAGTTAAAAATTCATAATAAAATGAGATAAATTACATATATTTTTTAAAATTATATCTATATATATATATATATATATATATATAATGATTATTATTATTATTATTAAAAAATAAAGCTATAATTTAATTGATTTTTTTTATCAACTTAGTTATATGAAATATATCATGAGATAAGTGTTTTATATGATTGACTAGTTATGAGGTATTTTGAAAATAATAACAAGACATTTAAATACACTCAAGTAACATTTAATTATAAGTATTTTGAATGTGTGTAATAGAAAAATATTTAATATGCCTTGGAGTATGATTTTTTTTTGTTACTTAGCCAAGAGATTATTTGCCTTGGATGTAAGAAAATAAGTTAACAATCCATGATTATGAGATAAATTACATATATATTTTTAAATTATATCTATATATATAATGATTATTATTAAAAAATAAAGCTATAATTTAATTGATTTTTTTTATCAACTTAGTTATATGAAATATATCATGAGATAAGTGTTTTATATGATTGACTAATTATGAGGTATTTTGAAAATAATAACAAGACATTTAAATACACTCAAGTAACATTTAATTATAAGTATTTTGAATGTGTGTAATAGAAAAATATTTAATATGTCTTGAAGTATGATTTTTTTTTGTTACTTAGCCAAGAGATTATTTGCCTTGGATGTAAGAAAATAAGTTAACAATCCATGATTTAAAGGGCATCCAGTAAGAGTGAAATCCTATCGTGTCATGAACAAGTGAAAGCCTACCCTGCCATGAACGAGACATTTTAAGTGACATGGTTTTCCTTCAATAACAATAATGATGATGTCTACCCAAATAGTAGTCAACTATGATTTTCCTCATTACTCATTTGACAACTAAATTATGATAAATTTTCTTACTGTGTAAAAATATTAGATTATAAAAATTAAAAATATATTTTATTAAATATAAATTAATATTTAAATATAAAATTTAAAAACATATTTTATTGAATATAAATTAATATTTGAGTATAAAAATTAAAAATATATTTTATTAAATATAAATTAATATTTTAATAAAGTGAAAATTTCATTTTTACAAACTACTTCTCAATTTTCTAAATGAGATTAGTTCTTTAATGAAAAAAAACAAAACAAAACAAACATATTTAACTACACTGAAATTACATTTCGATTTTTTTATTATTAATTTAATGGAATCATTACATGTAAATAATAATAAGTTTATATAACATATAGAATTTGTTCAAGATTAAATGAAATTAAAATTTATGATATGCAAATAATATTAACTTTATCTTATTGGTATTTATTAAGATTAAAAATATGTGCTTTTTAAATTATATATTTTATGAAGGTAAAAAATAAGTTTTTTTAAATGATATATTTTATTAAAGTTGAAAATAAATGCTTTTTAAATGATATATTTGAAATTGTGATAGTAAATTTTGAAATTGTAAAAGTAAATTATATATTTTAAGGAAAATTTAATAATATTATTTTTAATAAAAAATTATAGATGTATATGTGTGGGGAGAGGATTTAATAATTTAATTAAATTTTATGTTTTGTAGGTTTTGGTATAGACTGCAAATTTTTATGAGGCAAAAAAGCTCCACATTTGGAGGACTTATAACTATTTGTGGATTGGATAAATAGAAAGACTGGAATTTTCGCTCCATATTTTTTTTAGATTGAAGGCAAAATCGGGAGACTACAATGGTTCAACTCTCATCACAAATCTAGAGAGTTAAACACTCTCATTGATCCGTAGTTCATGATTGTTAGGCAGTTTTGGAAATCCATGAGTACTTCGAGGGATAGGCCTGGGAGGTAGTAGCATTAGAAATATGATGATATTATGAGTTAAAATGATGATGGAGAATTGAGGACCCTTTTGTTTTGTGTAGATTGACCTTTCTTGATTTTTTGAAGCTTTATGCAATATACTTTGCATTATGTATATTTCGATATGAAATATAACACAGACACACACACACACACTTATAGAGAGAGTTTCTTTTTAATTTAATATGATAAATTACATTTTCTTTTCAAAAGTAGGATTTGAAAATTGTTTATTATCACAAAAGTATGAGTTATAATAACAATAAAATATAATTGTTGGTCATCATTGTAAAGATTAGAGTCAAAAACTTGTCCACCATAAATTTTTAATAGAGAAGGTGTCTTCTGACAAAGGTGAAAATGCTCGGGGACTTTCAGAGATCTCTCATTACCCCGACACTAACTATCATGCACCTCTTCTTTGTAGGTGGCATTCTCATCTTTTACAATGGGTCTCTATGGGAGATAAACATACTATTGAAGACTCTCTTCTTATATGGAAAAGCCACAGGTATGGCCATAAACAACCTCAACTCTCTAATATCCTACCACCATTTGGAAGATGAAGAGATTTTCCATTTCACTCAGGTCCTCCCTTTTGAATCTAAATCTCTAGGGGAAGGCACGAAGTACTTGGGGTTTCAACTTAAACCAAATTGTTACAACAAGGAAGATTAGTATTGGCTCATTGTCAAAGTGGAAAAACAATTGAAAAATTGGTGTCTAAGATGGTTTTCTAAGGTTGGTCATATATTCTTGATCAAACCTATCTTAGAATCCTTCCTCGTTTGTTGGACATCTCTTGCATGGATTCCCGAATGTATCCTAGAAAAAATCAAAAGAATCTGATCAAATTTTCTTTAAGTTAGGAAGCAGGAACATGGGTGTTACCTTGGGTCAAATTGGATAAATTACTATGCCAAAACTCTTGGGAGGCTGGTGCCTAAAGAACATCTTCTTATTTTCAAAAGTCTTGAGTTCCAAATGTGGATGGAGGCTAATCCTGATGCAAAGTTTATGAACATCGGTATTCATCTAAAAATACATAGCCCCATGCTCATTGGAAGATTAGATAAGAAGGGTTGACAAGCCAAGGGCCAATATCTCAGTAGTCTAGAGGGTTGTCCTCAATTATTTTGATATCATTGGCAAAGGGTTGGCATGGACAGTTATCAGAGGTTACCGAGTGAGACTTAGAATCGATCCCATGCCTAGTAGTGCCCAAAGTCACTCATTGCCACTCCCTCTAATAGAAATTCTAAGCGAAAAAGGATACTCAAAACTCGCTCACATTGCAAACCATGTAAATTCATTTATACAGAGATAAGGATGAATATATTCTGGTGATATGGGAATAGAGGAGGAGTGGAGAGATGTCTAGAAGGACTACATGGTAGCACTGCCAAACCATAATATAAGACTTACATATAGAGAAGCTGAACTAATTTGGAGAATCTCCCCTATAGGAATCTATACCCCTAAGCTTGGATATATCTCCCTAATGGCTGATAGAGTCTTAGAAAATCAAATATTGTGGTTGAAAATTGTATGGAAAGCTAAGTGTCCTACTAAATCCAAATTACTAATGCCGTGTCTAGTGGAGAAGAAGGTCCCCACTTGGAATTTCTCACAAAGAATATTTATGATTAGGTTAGGATGGTGTTCCTTATGTAAAAACAATAGTGAAAATGCATCACATTATTCATGACCTACCATTTCTATCAGCAGGTTTGGAAAGAATGCAGGAATGCAATGGGACACACAAGTGCATGGGACGGAGAGGACTTTGAGGAGTCTTGGAAGGCATGGCTCGCAAACCCCAATTGTCATGATATCAAACCCCTTCCCCTAATCATATGTTGGAGGGTGTGGATGGAAAAAAAAGGCCATTTTTCAGTGCAAATATTTGGTACCTAAGCATATTGTTATTAAAGCCCTCGCTATCTGAAGTCATTTACCATAAGAAAAATTCCTAGTCCCCCCTAGAGTGATCAAGATAGAAATCATTGATCAAACAAGGTTGTGGGCCTACTTTGATGGAGCTTCAAACAATAATGGACAACATAGTGGAGGAGGCTTCATCCTCTTTCTCGCAGAGGCTCACTTTTATCAGGTTAAAATTGGTTTTGTCGAAGGGACCAACAACCAGGTGAAGCTCCTGGCTTGTAAAAAATTGTTGTTATTCGCTCTATGCACTCAGTTTCATGTTTTTGGGGACTCTATGCTCACTATTAATTGGCTTAACAAAAATCAAGTATACAGGAACAATATTCTCATGCCTATTATAGAGGAATACATGCGACTCATTGACTCTTTCTTGATTTTTACATGTTCTCGTATTTACAGGGAGAGAAATAGGACAACGAATTTCCTCTCAAAAGAGCGACTTAAGATGGATTAAGGATTTTGGATTATAATGGATATATTTAATTGACAAGCATAAAAGTTCTATCACGAGTCATTCAGGAACAAAATATTCGGAACAACAAGAGCATAATAGCATAGGATCCAAATATTTGCACTCTATTTTTGTATTTATTTTTCTTTTTAGCCACTTAGACAATATATATCTCATTGGATGGAACAATTATGCACCTCACTTTGTTTGTAATTAACATCACTTATGTTTTTATTCTATAAATTTATGGTTAATGGTTAGGTTTCTAGTTGTTGACAGTTTTGGATCCACCAACATTCAGGGGATCTCCCCAATAAGAAGTCCCAACTAGAACTCAAACTATTTGGAGTAGGAGTCCCAACAGTGGGTGGTAGTGTAATACCTTGATCGCAATAGTGTGTAGAGATAAGTAAGATAAATTTTGGTGAGAGAAAGTGTGTGACCTTGCAGAGAGTCAAGTGCAATGCATGTGGGTTCTAACACACAAACGGGAAAAGGAAGTGTGCCCCCTTAGAAGCCTTTAATAGTACACAGATTGAAATGAACACACGAGTTGAATGAAATCACATTTTAAAATGTGGAATAGTCCACAAATTAAAGTGTTTGGTTAATCCAATAACACACGTTCAATAGGTTTCATACAATTGCATACAAAGTAGTTCATAAGAAAATGTGTAAGTTAAACAACATACATTGCTAAAGAAACCAGAATAGTCCAACTACAATAACAACATATGGATGAAAGCATGTTGGCTCTGATATTATTTTTATAAGTGAAAGTTCCATCCATACATACACCATTGACAACCACTAGCCCCAATAGTGGAACATTACAATCAAGAGAACCTTCTCTTTCAAAGAAGTATACTCGCTCTACGTTGTGGATAAGCCAAGGCTTGTCACAATACTCCCAAGCCTTTTCTAAGCCTAAGCCTAGAAAAAAACTTGGCTCCCAAAAGCCCATTCTATGAGTTATGAGGTTCTATTTATAACAAAGGGTGGGGTGGTCCGTGACATTCTCCTTTGTGACTCTTTGACTACCCTCATGACTCTTCAACTTCTTTATAAATAACTTATTACATAACATGATGACCTTTCACATTCCATTAATGACACTTAGGATTTAACTTAAAACATATTTACAAATAATATTGCATTTTCCACATGTACCCATATGAGACAAAATAAGCTGGAGACAGCCCGACAAGACAAAACACTATGATTCTGAAGCTTGGGGAAAGACCAAATCGACAACCTCCACTTGGTGTATCTTGGTCACATATCGATGCCAAGATTGGTATTTCATGATGGTGTCCCTAAACTTCTTGATGTTGTCTTTCTGAAGGAGGACTCTTTCCTCTATGGCATCTGGGTACATGGTCTTGGAACATGTATCCAACTCGTTCTGAAGTAAGTGCAGCATGGTGTTAACCTTGAACGGACCACTGATGTACTGCTGCATGTTACGTTTGTTCAACTCCAAGTCTTCTCTGGTGGCCTTTCGTATTAGCTACTCCACATACTCACCGATCTCTAACCGGAATTGGTTCTTGTGTTTAGCATTGGTGAGGCAACTTGCATCTGTTCACTCTCTTCCTCAACTGCTGGTTGTTCCGGATCACCAACTTGTATTGGCGCTATTTTCTTTATCATTACAACTTGCATTTGTACTTGTTCTTGCTTCTAATTCTCTCTTGTTCTTTCCTCAGATCCCGTCCTTCCTTTGGTTCTTGTTCTTCTTGCTGCGATCTCATTTTTCTACCTGAAAGCTCTGCTTTTATCTATTCCTTCGCTCTTCTCTCGTTACCTGCTACTCCCTCTTTTCCTTCGCTGGAAAAGTTGATTTCTCCATGATAGGATCTGCTCTCATCTTGCAGCTTTTCTCTACCTCTGGGTTCTCGGAAATCTTCCTATTTCCCTTGTCCTGCACTTGATTGCTACCTATTGCGATTGTTGTTGTTGCTTCTTGTCCTGATATTATATGTAGAGTAGATTTCCAAGCTATTCCTATACTGATTGAATCGTGGAGTTTGGAGAAATTATAGAAGTACCTCCAAGGGTCCTCCTCATTCCAGTGAAATGTCTCGTGGATCCATCAAAAGCACACTCTCACATAGTGGTCCTTGCAAATATCGTCAGGATCATACAGATTGAAGTCTTTGGTGCAAAAATTTGAATCCTAATATCTCCTTAACTTCGGCATCTGCATCCTTCAAGCTCTTAATCGCATACCATGGTGCCTTCTTCTTCCTATGCAGTGATGTTGACAACCCTGTGGAGAGGTGATGTGAGACGATGATCACACCGAAGGTTCCTTGATCTCCTTGGGAATTCCAGAGCTCCAAGATCGAATTTGAAAACTAGCTCTAGAGGCATCCATTACATAGAATGGTGAAAGTGTCCATAAACATGGTATCATCCATATATTTTTGATGAGTTATTGGGAGATCCACTCCAAATAAACAAAAACCATTGATTTGATTCCCTAAAGCTGCTACTTTGAGAGCTCTCCCCAACCATTCCACTGCCAATATGAAGATGAAAGGTAAGAGTGATTATCCTAGTTGAATGCCTCAAGGTTTCTTAAATGGATTGGTAGGGGAACCATTTAATAGAATGGAGAAGAAGATTGATGATAACAAATTGGTAATGTAGTTTATCTATTCTTGATTAAATCCAAAAGCCCTAATAATTTTGAAGAGGTATTGCCAATTTAGCTTGTCAAAATCTTTTGAAAGGTCTAGCTTGTGAAGCATACCATGTTTTTTTTAGTTTTTCAAAGAGTGTATGGTTTCATGGGTAACCATGATTCCATCTAATATTTAGTGACCTTTGATGTAGCTTGTTTTCTCCGGTGAGATGAGATTTGGAAGAAGAGGTTTGAGCAATTTTTCTATGAGATTAGTGATGATTTTATAAATGGCGTTGTAGAGAGTGATGGGTATGTATCCATTAGGGTGTTCCAATTTATATTTCTTTCGCACTAGTGAGAGAAAAGTTCCATCTAGTGCTTTTAAGATGGATCATGATTTTTTGGATCCCTCCATCACCTACCAAATATCCTGACTAATTGCGGACCAACATATTTAAAAAATTTATATTATGAAGCCATCTAGTGTAGGGGATTTATTACATAGAATTTCTTTAATTGTTTCTTGCACTTCTTCAAAAGATGTTTCTCTAAGGAGGGAACCATTTTGTTATTGTTTTACCATGGATGGGATGTGCCTAGAGATTTTTTGGATCGCCTATTGTCCATTAGGAATGGACTTGTTGGGTTGTGTTATATTCTTTCCACGTAGTTAACAGGGGGTTTGAAGGGCACCCATAACCCCACTTTATGGGGTCCGGGGCAGCGCCCCAGAAAATTTTGGTTTTGGACCCTATGTTAGGTTGGGCGGACCCACCTATGGTTTTGTGCATGATTTTCACACATGTTTTTTGGACGCGATGGTTTTCGGTCCATGGTATTGGATGCGATGGTTTTTGGTCCATGGTATTGGATGTGATAGTTTTCAGTCCATGGTATTGGATGCTTCGGCATGTATAAATATGTATTGTAACATTGAAAGGAACATAATGAAAAATCAAGGTGGTAGTCTCGGTTTTGGGATCCAGGGGAAAATCTCTGTGTATATGTGTTTTATGTGTTATGATCTTGCATTGTTTATTTTCTGTGTTTTAGAATTCGTATGCAGGTAATTTCTATACGGGGTTAAAACCTACATTTGGTATCAGAGTTGTTTTGGCTTCAAGGGGACGCCTTTGTTGCTGAGGGGTTTCGCTCGGGCTTGTGGTAGACCCTGTTCAGTGGGAGATCCGCGAGATCGATTCTGGTGGTGAAACAAGATGGCAAGCAGTGGAAAGATAGAGATCGAGAAATTTAATGGTCAGGGTTTTGAGTTGTGGAAACTCAAGATGGAGGATCTGTTGGTGGATAAAGACCAGTGGATCGCAGTAGATCTAGGTACTAAACCAACAGGAGTGTCCAATGAAGAATGGAAGAAGTTGGATCGAAAGGCAAAGAGCACAATACGATTATGTGTCTCGGATTTAGTATTGCTGAATGTATCAGGGGAAGCTACGGCGAAGGCTTTGTGGGACAAGTTAGGGAATTTGTACCAATCTAAGTCTCTGGTGAATAAACTGTTCCTGCGGAAAAAGTTGTATAACCTAAGGATGAAAGATGGAGACTCGGTGACGGAGCATTTGAATGCATTTATTACTGTGGTAAGTCAGTTAGCATCTGTTGATATTAAAATTTCAGATGAAGATAAGTGCATCAGTTTGTTGTGTTCTCTACCAGATTCGTGGGATAGTCTGGTTATTGCAATAGGTAGCAATGCAACTGCCTTGTATTTTGATGAAATAGTCTCATCCTTGGTGACGGAGGAGATGAGACGGAAAAATATGGAGAGCCAAAATGGTGATGCCTTGTTTGTACGAGGGCAGACCCAGAACAGAAACAAAAATAAGTCATCGAGTGGGAGATCTAAATCTCTAGGAAAACCTGTAAAGGTGGTGTGTTGGAAATGTGGAAAGGAAGGGCACTACAAAAGGGACTATAAATCTAAAGCTCCATACAAAGGAAAGGGATCTGATGAGGCTCCTTTTGCAGAGGCAAAAACCACCTCAGATGAAGGTGGGGATGCGTACTTGCCTTCTTCAAGTACACATGTAGATCATGAGACATGATTGATTGACTCAGGTCACTTCACTCCCCATAGAGAGTGGTTCTGCGAGTATGAGAAATATGATGGTGGTGATGTCTTCTTGGGGGATGACAGGAAGGCTAGAATCGTTGGTCGCTGAAAAGTAAAGTTGAAGTTGCAAGGTGGAAGGGTTAGAATTCTTCTAGGTGTTATACATATTCCTGCATTAGCCAAAAATCTGATTTCTATTAGCAAGCTGGATGATGCAGGTGTAAAAGCAGTGTTCGAGAAGGATACCTGCAAGATGGTTCGAGGAGCACTAGTATTGATGTGGGGAGTTCGGATTGGAACTCTGTACAAGCTGCAAGGTAGCACTGTTATTGATGGGTGCAATAGTTCTGTGGTTCCTAAAAGTGGAGCAGAAAATCTAGTGGTCTCTGGAGAGAAAACCATGCTGTGGCATCAAAGGCTTGGACATATTGGAGAAAAGGGTCTTCGAATACTTCATGGTAAAGGTATGGTAGAAGGTATGAGTAATAGCTCTCTGGATTTTGATTTCTGTGAAAATTGTGTATATGGGAAGTAGAATTGGGTGAGTTTCCCCTCTGGTAGTAAGAGGGCGAAACAGATATTAGAACTTGTGCACAGTGATGTGTTTGGACCTGTGAAGGTTCCATCACTAGGTAAGTCTGTGTACTATGTATCATTTATAGATGACTTCTCAAGGAATACATGGATATATTTCCTTAAGAAGAAATCTGAAGTCTTTGATAGGTTTAAAGAATTTAAGGCTCTGGTGGAAAACCAGATAGAGAAGAAGATAAAGGTGCTGAGGACAGATAACGATGGAGAGTTTTGCAGTAAGTAATTTGAAGAATTCTGTAAGAAGTGTGGTATAGCACAGCAGAAGATTACTCCATATACACCTCAGCAAAATGGAGTTGCATAAAAAATGAATAAGACGTTAATGGAAAGGGCAAGAAGCATGCTCAGTGGTGCCGGGTTAGGACAAGAATTTTGGGCTGAGGCAGTGGATACTGCATGTTAGCTGGTCAGCAGGTCACCTTCATCAGCGTTGGAGGATAAGACTCCACAAGAGGTATGGACTGGTAGGAAACCCTCTCTTTCACATCTGAGGGTATTTGGATGTGATGCATATGTACATGTTCCAAAGGAGAAACGAACCAAGTTGGATACTAAATCTGAAAAGTGCATCGTTATTGGGTATAAGGATGGTTTAAAGGGTTATAAGCTTTGGAACCCAGTCACATGGAAGGTTGTGTACAACCGAGATGTGGTGTTCTGAGAGGTGAAAGATGTTATTAAACATGAAGTCCAATGAAAGGAACTTGAGAAGATAGAATTTGAGCTAAAGGAGGAAGAATCAGACTCTACAACAGAGGAGGAATCAGAAGATGAAGAGCCAAAAACTCCAGTTGTGAGAAGATCAATTTGAGAAAGAAGGCAGCCTAAAAGGTATAGTCCATATGTTTTCTGTTCAAATTTTACTTTATCTATTACTGACTATGATCCTAGAACTGTGTAGGAAGCAGTATATTCAGAGGATGGAAAACTCTAGAAAGAGGCCATGGTTGATGAAATGGCATCTTTGCACAAAAATGAGGCTTGGGATCTGATGGAGTTGCCAGCTGGAAGGAAACCCATTGGCAGCAAATGGGTGTTCAAAAAGAAGACAAATGCAGAAGGAAAAGTGGAGAAATACAAAGCTCGATTGGTAGCAAAAGGTTATTCCCAGGTGTCGGGAATTGATTTTGGTGATATTTTTTCTCCTGTTGCCAAGGTAACTTCTATTAGATTACTTTTATCTGTTGCTGCTACTTTTTATTTTGAGGTAGAACAGATGGATGTGAAGACAACATTTTTTTACAGGGATTTGGAAGAGGAAATCTACATGAAGCAACCTGAAGGCTTTGCAACGAAGGGTAAGAAAGAATTGGTATGCAGATTAAAGAAGTCTCTGTATGGGTTAAAACAGTCACCAAGGATGTGGTATCAGAAATTTGATACATTTATACGGGGACTTGGCTTCACTAGACGCAAAGCAGATCACTGTGTGTTTTTTAAATTAATTGGTGACCGTGTTATTTATCTGGCCTTGTATGTGGATGATATGTTGCTGGTTGGAAATGACAAAGAAATTATCCAGTATTTGAAGACCCAATTGTCCTCCAAATTCGACATGAAAGATCTTGGTGCTGCAAACTATATTTTGGGCATGGAAATTAAAAGAGATCGGGCAAAGAGGAAGCTCTGGTTAAACCAGAGGAAGTATGTTGAGACAATACTATAGAGGTTTAATATGCAGGATAGTAAACTGGTTCCTATTCCTATAGGTGTGAGGTTATCTGCTGAACAATGTCCCAAGACACAAGAAGAGGAAGAGGACATGTCCCGTGTTCCATATGCAAGTGCAGTCGGTAGCCTGTTGTATGCAATGGTCTGTACTAGACTAGGCATTGCACATGCAGTGGGAGTATTGAGCAGGTTTATGTCAAAACCAGGAAAAGAGCATTGGACAACAGTGAAGTGGGTTTTTAGGTATTTGCGTGGCACTAGTGATTATGGTCTGTGCTACCAAGGAAGACCAGGATTGGACAGAGTGTTAGATATTCGCGGCTTTGTTGATGCAGACTAGGCTGGAGATCTGGATCAGAGAAGATCTACAAGTGGGTATGTGTTTAACCTATTTGGAGGTGCAGTCAGTTGGATGAGTAAGAAATAATTTGTAGTGGCACTATCAACTACAGAGGCAGAATACATGGCATCTACTCATGTTAGCAAGGAAGCAGTTTGGTTGCAGAGATTGTGTTCAAGTATGGGGTTAGTACAGGAAGCTATAAGGATAGACTGTGATAGACAAAGTGCAATTCTCTTGGCAAAGAACCCTTCATATCATTCAAAGACAAAGCACATTGATGTTCAGTATCACTTTGTGAGGGATATGATAGAAGACAAAAAGGTGTTGTTGGTAAAGGTGGACACTTTGAAGAATACTGCAGATGCATTGACAAAATTTGTGAGCTCTGAGAAGTTCTCTTGGTGTAGAGAGACAATGGGCATTTCAGGGTTGGGACAATGACTAAGCTCTCTTGTGGCCCCCTGTGGAAAGAAAACAACAAGTGGGAGAATGTTGGGTTGTGTTATATTCTTTCCACGTAGTTAACAGGGGGTTTGAAGGGCACTCGTAACCCCACTTTAGGGGGTTCGGGGCAGCGCCCCAGAAAATTTTGGTTTTGGACCCTATGTTAGGTTGGGCAGACCCACCTATGGTTTTGTGCATGATTTTCGCACATGTTTTTTTGACGCGATGGTTTTCGATCTATGGTATTGGATGCTTCAGTATGTATAAATATGTATTGTAACATTGAAAGGAACATAATGAAAAATCAAGCTGGTAGTCCCGGTTTTGGGATCCAGGGGAAAATCTCTGTGTATATGTGTTTTATGTGTTATGATCTCGCATTGTTTATTTTCTGTGTTTTAGAATTTGTATGCAAGTAATTTCTTTACAAGGTTAAAACCTACAGGACTATGTAAAGAAATATTGATAATAACAGATTAGATTTTGAGATATATCCTGATGTCCCTACAATTTCACTCCTTTAAGATTTTTGATGGAGGAAATGTGATTGTGATGGAGATGTTGAAGCAAATATTTTTCAAAAAATGCTATGTTTAATTCACCTTCCTTGAGCCATCATACCTTATTTTTTGTTCCAAAGAAGTTCATCCTACTCATGGAGCTCCTAAATATTAGTAAGAGTGGTGCTTTATTCTTTAATTAACATCTGAAATCGACCTTATAGGATGGCTTCATGTTGTATTTCCTCCATCTATTTTTCCAGTATGCACTTTTCCTCCAATATGTTACTGAATTCTATTTTTTTCTAGCATTTAAGCTATCATTTAATGTATTTGAGTTTTTATGGATGTTATACATTGATGTACCTTACAATGTTATATGTTCCTCCCACCACTTCATTATGTTATCTTGAGATTCTATATGGTGTAGCCAAAACTTCCCTAGGAAAAAAATCTTGTTATGAGTTCAAGACATTATGTCAATATTTAGACATATAGGCCAATGGTGTGAGCCATGACTTAAATGATCAAGTTTACAAACCACTTTTTATGATCCTCCATTTCTGTTATTCCAAGCAAAAATGCCATTTATAATTTTGAGATTGACTAGGAGAGAAGACACCATTGCTTCCTAAAACTAAATGGAATTTGGATCGTCTTTTTATCACTCTTTTCTTTTCTTCTAGTGTTTTTATGAGGTTTAAAACTCCATAAAGCATCTAGGGAGAGGGAGAGAGAAAAATATAGGTGCTAGAAATGGATTGGAGGAAACAAGATTTATCCTTGGGTGATGGAATGCCATAAATGTTATATAACTAGTAGGTCTCAGTTGAGCCAATGAGCTGAAATTGGAAGGTGAGAATTTTAAAGGAGGAAAACATGTTAAGAATGATAATTTCCTGAGGCTTCCATATAATGGCAAGGTTGCTTGTTTGTCCCTGAGTATCAATAGAAATTTCTCTACAGTCTCTTCCTTATTTGCTTGTTAGTTTTCTAATTACATCACTTGAAGTTTTGTTTTCCTAAATCATCATGACTATGGGGTTTTTAGAGTACCAATTTTATTAAAGGGGTTTGTATTTTATTTTGCAATTGAGGTTCTGATATTCCAATAGATAATTTTTATGTTGAGGGTATGTTGGAAGCGAAAAAAAACTTCCATATCGCTTTGATTCATCCTAAGTTGACCAACATATCTCCTAATCCTTATAGGATTTGTTTATTTCCTTTCCATTTTTCTTTTTCTTCCTTGTGGGGTTTAACAAGGCCCTTGATTATCTTTTATTAAACTCCTAATGATCCTTTGTTACATTTCCCTGATGCCAATTTTAAGGAAGATTGACAAGATTTGAAATATGCTCATCTTCGTACCTTGACTTGATGTTTTGTGAGAGTCTGTGGGTATTTTACTTTCCATTCTTTAGTGATTTCTATAAGGTAGAGTGAATCGTAATCCATATCACCATTAAAATCTAAGGATTTATCTAGGCCACATTCTGGAATAATTTGATGAAGGGGAGCGGGAGGCGAGGAAGCAAAGGAAGAGATTAGTAGCTTTGAAGAGGATAGAGGAGGTGGATTTCATTCATGCATAATTATTTTAGGTGACAACGAGGTCAAGGGAAGATTAGGTGACTCTAAGGAGGAAAGTGGGTCAAGTCAATTGTTAGTGGAAGGTTTGTTCCTTAAGGGTTGGCATGCGAGGGAGGGATTTTAGGGTCCTTACACTTGCCTCTAGTTTTTACAAAGTCATCATCATTAGGAGAAGAGATAGAATCAAGGTTATCATTTTGTTGGCACAAAAGAGTCATCAGGGGGAGACCTTGGGTTTAGGCGTGGAGGGCCAACAATGGCTCATTGTAGTCTAGGACAATGCTGACATTTTCACCTTACCCGAAGGGTAAGGAGTCTCACCTGAGGTGTGTCATTGTTGAAAAATGTGCAACAAGAAATGCTAAATTTAGAATATGCTAAAAATAGACCTGCTAAAAATAGCATGTCTAAAAATAGCAGTTTGGCCAGTGAGGTCATTGGCCACATTGGGTGAGAGGTGAAACTGCTAAAAATAGAAATTTCTAAAAATAGCATTTCTGGGTCCCTTCCTATTTATAGCAGTCCCTAGTCTACCTATAGGAAGTAAAATTAATTTTGGTCTTAACAGAAGTTGGAAATATTAATTAATTAATTCAATTGAGTTAACTAGTTAAGGAAATTCGAATTTGAAGTCTTTGTGAGCATGCACATGAGTTGTCCCACTGATTGAGAAATTTATCCTTAATTTCCTCCACTGATTGAGGGAATAAGTATGAGTTCTATAATGAGAGAATCAGTTGACTTAGTTCTAACTAGTCAAGTCCAGTTAGATTATTTTAACAAGTTGTTAAAATAATAAAATATAGTTTGTTAATGCTTGCATGCATGTGACAACTATTATTTTAGATAACTGAAGATTCACTCATGGATAACTATTGCATGTCAGATCTGTCAGAGACACAGTTGAGATCAGATGTGGGATAGTGTACTATCAGATGCTTGGATATTTCTAGTAAGTATTCCTTGCATGGAGAAGGATCTATTATAGGATATTGGAGGACTTGTGGCCTATATATTGAGGCGTAGGTAGTCCATGATTTTTATCCTCTGATTGAAGATCATCAGGATCTTCTGATTACAGAGAGAGCACGATAGCTATTAAGCTGATTCTTTTTGTATGTTGTTGAGGATCTACACTTGATTGATAATACATGGTTGGGGTTTTATGCTGGTGCTTTCCCTGGGATATGTCTTGTGTTATGTGTGATTATTTCTCTTGATCAGTTATGCATGTTTCTACTTGATGTTGCTCATGAATTCGATTATGATTTCACTTAATGTTTTGTAGAAGTAGAACAAGTATTATGCTTTAGGACATTGCATATATCGGTTTGTTCTACATGTGAAATTTCTACATGGTATCGGAGCTAGCTAATTTGTAGAAAAAATCTACAAAATTCTACATGGTATCGGAGCACAGGTGATCAAGCAAGAATAATATACTAAGAGGAGATTTCAAAGTTTTGAGTTTTGGGCCGAGAGTTTGCAGAGTAGATCTGAAAATTTATGTACAAAATTTTCAGAAATAAATAGCAAATTTGGATTCCTTGCGGAAAAATACCCAAAATCAAAAAAACAATCTGCTGAATTAGAGTTCGGATGAGGGAGATATCGCTGATTTAAAATCAGCTCCTTTTCTAGAAAATTTCGTGATGGCGGGAAAGTGGAAATAGATTGGTGTGCTAGCCAAGAACCTGTATGCACTTGAGGTACAAATTGCATGCAAAGCCTTGAGGAGAAACGCAAAGGTTAGAGACATGGTGGTTGAGGGGGAGGGTATATTACCTCTCAACATGCAGAGCCAAATGAAGTCTCAGATGATTATGGAGGAGCCATGATTGGTGCAACAACTTCAGGAGGTTGTGGAGCAGCCACAACAGGGGAAGCTGAGTGAAGATCGAGTAGAGACATCTACTCATGCAAAGACCTCCAGTAGGGGGAAACTTCGAGCCAGGTGGGCAGAGGGATCACATGCAGCCATACCTCCAGGTAGGAGGTGGGGCGATATAGAGTGATCGTCTCAAGGAGGATGGGCAGGATCCTTGAGGTACCCAACCTCTTGGATGAGACCTTGCTACAGGAGCCTCGATGTGGAGTAGCAGGAACTGACTGATTGGGTAGAGACAGATGCGGAAGGAGCGACAGAGAGAGTGACAGTGCAGTGAATCCCAGGACAACGCATAGCTAGCAGGCTGCAACAATGCGAGAGGCACAAGTGTTTTGCATAGTGCTAGGTGGCACAGAGAGGTGTGCAATGGTGCGAGATGCATGGAAATGTTGCAGTAGCGCAGATGTCAGAGAGGGAGCACTTGTCAGTAGCAGGTAGAGCTTCAGCATCAGAGTATGTTCCTAGCCCAACAGAGTGGTCAGTTGGGAGTGTTTTTGTTCCAAGTGTTGTTGGAGCAAGTTGACGGAGTAGATGCATTGCATGCAAAACATTCCAGAGTTACAAGATCGGGTTCGAGAGAAAGCCTTTCTTGTTGAGAGGGAGTGTTGAAAAATGTGCAACAAGAAATGTTAAATTTAGAATGTGCTAAAAATAGACCTGCTAAAAATATCATGTCTAAAAATATCAGTTTGGCCAGTGAGGTCATTGGCCACATTGGGTGAGAGGTGAAATTGCTAAAAAAAGAAAGTTCTAAAAATAGCATTTCTGGGTCCCTTCCTATTTATAGCAGTCCCTAGTCTATCTATAGGAAGTAAAATTAATTTTGGTCTTGACAACAATTGGAAATATTAATTAATTAATTTAGCTGAGTTAACTAGTTAAGGAAATTCGAATTTGAAGTCTTTGTGAGCATGCACATGAGTTGT
The DNA here is from genome assembly GCA_031772625.1 of Pinus tabuliformis. Lineage (NCBI taxonomy): Eukaryota > Viridiplantae > Streptophyta > Pinopsida > Pinales > Pinaceae > Pinus > Pinus tabuliformis. The sequence goes on along the minus strand of CM062818.1, from coordinate 1,348,840,550 downwards.
CCCACTGATTGAGGAATTTATCCTTAATTTCCTCCACTGATTGAGGGAATAAGTATGAGTTCTATAATGAGAGAATCAGTTGACTTAGTTCTAACTAGTCAAGTCCAGTTAGATTATTTTAACAAGTTGTTAAAATAATAAAATATAGTTTGTTAATGCTTGCATGCATGTGGCAACTATTATTTTAGATAACTGAGGATTCACTCATGGATAACTGTTGCATGTCAGTTCTGTCAGAGACCCAGTTGAGATCATATGTGGGAGAATGTACTATCATATGCTTGGATATTTCTAGTAAGTATTCCTTACATGGAGAAGGATCTATTATAGGAGATTGGAGGACTTGTGGCCTATATATTGAGGCGTAGGTAGTCCATGATTTTTATCTTCTGATTGAAGATCATCAGGATCTTCTGATTACAGAGAGAGCAAGATAGCTATTGAGCTGATTCTTTTTGTATGTCGTTGAGGATCTACACTTGATTGATAATACATTGTTGGGGTTTTATGCTGGTGCTTTCCCCTGGATATATCTTGTGTTATGTGTGATTATTTGTCTTGATCAATTATGCATGTTTCTACTTGATGTTGCTCATGAATTCGATTATGCTTCCCCTTAATGTTTTGTAGAAGTAGAACAAGTATTATGCTTTAGGACATTGCATATATCAGTTTGTTCTACAGGTGAAATTTCTACAGTCATGACCAGAACTAAGAAGGGTTTGTCATGGGGTCAAGGGTATTTCAAACATCAATACATAACCAACATCATACACGCATTTGATACAACAACATATCATTTAACACCATGAAGCTACTACATTCCTAGACTTGCAGAATATTTTAAAATTTAAGTGGGTCCATACATCATAAGCAAACACATACATCGTACCAAGAAACCACTACAGATCTTAATTTATATTAAGTCCACTAAAGAAAATTGCATAATATATTGGCATTAGCCATAGATGATTACAAGGAATACCAGATTACAGGCTCTAACTACCTATGATAGACTCAGAGGTTCAATCTTCGACCCAAAGGTCTTGCTCGCCTTCATCGTGGTAATATTGGTTTTGGCGCTCAGGCTGGTGTGATTTCTTTGGGGACACTGCCTTAACGATCAAGGGTGGGTCCACTGTACTTCAATCTTCCCCCATCCTCTTTCCCCCTCTTGTGACTATATTTATATTGGTTACGGGAAGACCGTCGTCGGTACGAGGTTCAACGTTAACTAGGTTAGCCCCTCTCTGTCTAGTCCTTTCTTCCCACTTTGCAATGAGGTCTAGGCAATCCTCCGTGGCATGAGTATTGATTCTGCATTGTGAACACCACGATCTCCTAGGGAGCGGGCATTCCCTAGTGACGTGCCCCTCTTGGTCACAGTTGTAACATCTCACGGGACCTCTTCCTCCCATTCTTCCTCCTCTCCCATTTCCTCCTCGTCCTCCCCGGTTGGACTCATTGATCCTGAACATCGACCTATCCAGCCATTCTGCTAGAGCATCCAATGCTCTGCACTAGTCAATGTGATGTGTTGTGGATGCACAAAACTCACAATAGTTTTTATTAGGGACGTTGGAGTACTTCTGTAGTATCAGGAACATCTGTGGTAGATGTCCATACATCCTATAGATCTCACAATATTCCTGATTATTTCGTCCAGGGAAAACTCCTTGCGCTCCTACTGCTACAACTCCTATTGTTGGTGGCGTTCCTGATGATCTTGTAATCCCCCCCTGGATGACTAATTCCCTGCAACCTCAGACACTCTATCGTGACATGTCCCTCCACCATGTAGTGCATGCACCATATGTTGGGTCTGGCTGGCCGCACTAGTTGAAAGTCCTTCAATTTCTTCGTTAAAGTTGCAATCTGGTTTTGAATCCACATAATTGACTGATCCTGAAATCCTGTCCCTCCTCGATATTCGTGAGGATATCCAGCCACGGCCTCTATATGTGACGCTTTCTCTAAAGAATCTTGGATATTCCTGATCTTCTGTTGTGTCAACGACGTCTATGTAAGGGGCAAGAGCACCTTGATGGACCAGTATCTTTAGTGATTAGGATCTAAGGTGTAACTCAGCTTAGTAATGGCATCCTTAAATCTTTGCATTAGTTCCCAAGAATTTTCACCTTCCTTCTGCTTGATTTCCCATAGCTTTGATAGCCCTTGCTGGTCAGTCGGAGGTACTTTGAATTCCTGCACAAACCCCCTCTTGATCTCGTCTACTGTGAGATTTTAGTTATGTTCCGCCCATTTTATAAACCAACACAAAGCTCTCTCTCTTAGCGTTGTCTGGAACTCAACTATTTTGACGTTGTCTGGTGTTTATCGTGCTCTCCATATAGCTTCACAGAGATACTAGTGTTGTTCTACGTCTTCATTTCCCCTACCCGTAAACTTTGGGTATCTGGTAAAAGATCCTGCCATGTTTATTTGAGTATGTGCTAATAACACAAATCCCTTGGTTCCGAGCTGCTGAGATCCTTGCAGTCCCAAGTTACTAATACAACTAATCCCCTTGTTGTTTACTGTATTTAAACTGGCCTTATATTTCTCGTGCACACTGTGTACCCGTATTGCTTTGGCTAATTTAATAACAAATTTTCCGGATTATAGTAAGGTACTAGGGGAAGGTCGGGAGGAATACTACCTGTACCTTGGGGACATTGCTGCTAATTTCTTGTGGATGCTTCTTCTTCAGCAAATAACCTTCCTATGATGTTGCTAATTTCCTCTTCACTTTCCTCTTCACAATTGCTCGAAATTTGTTCCTTCGCTATCCTTCCCGTAACTTGTAAGGAAGGATCTTATTTATCATTTTGGCTCCTGTCTTTCCAATCACCAAACCTGCTTTGTCCGACATCTCCCTTTTCTCTCCCTTCCTCTTGGGGTTTCCCCGACACCACTCCTACTTGGTGGGGTCCCATCTTTCTCTTCTTCAGAGTCTGAACCACTCTTGCTTGCCACTTGTCCGCTAACAACGCTCTCCTATGTGCCCTAACGTCTCTACCTTTCCACAACCCTTCTACATCCATTCCTTCAGCAACATCTCTATTCCCCAACCAGTAGCATTCTCCCCTTAGGTGCTTCCCCGAGTACTAGGGTTTTATGCTACCATCTTCGTGGTAGGTGAAGGCAGTATTCCTTCTACCATGAACATTTCAATCCTTAACAACACTTCCTTCACCAACCTTCCTCTTAACCCAAACCCGAACACTGCTTCCGCCCTTGAAAAAGATTGATAACTTTCTGCGGAAAACTCAACTATATACCCCTCCATAGTAGTCTTTACCCAAAAGTCGACTGCTCTGGTCAGATCGCTATCTACCTGTTGTAGCAATACAAGATCTGAGGAAGTCCAACTGCAACGGGCTGACGTTGTTCCCCCCGATCGATTCTGCACTTTCAACCTTCTTAACCAATTATACAAGTCTTCTGGGAACTTGCACCAAAAGATCTCGTACTGGTCACTAGCACCCTCAACATACAACATCTCTTCGCTAACTTTGGCAATCGGTTGTCCTCTTTGAATAGCTTGTTCTACTATAAATGTATGCACTCTGTTATTCCACCAATCTTTAATCTCTTTCTTGATTATCATCGACACCATGTTCTGAACCAGTTCTTGTAACTTCAAGTCCCGAGAACGAAACCATTTGTTGGCACAAAAGAGTCATCAGGGGGAGACCCTAGGTTCAGGCGTGGAGGGCCAATAATGGCTCGTTGTAGTCTAAGACAACGTCGACATTTTCACCTTACCCGAAGGGTAAGGATTCTCACCCGAGACGTGCTGTGACTAGAACTAAGAAGGGTTCATCATGGGGTCAAGGGTATGTCAAACATCAATACATAACCAACATCATACATGCAAGTGATACAACAACATATCGTTTAACACCATGAAGCTACTACATTCCTAGACTTGCAGAATATTTTAAAGTTTAAGTGGGTCCATACATCATAAGAAACCACATACATCGTACTAAGAAACCAATCTAGATCTTAATTCATATTAAGTCCACAGAAGAACAATACATAATATATTTTCCTTAGCCACAGATGATTACAAGGAATACCCGATTATAATCTCTAACTGCATATGATAGACTCAAAGGTTCAATCTTTGACCCAGAGGTCCTGCTCGCCCGCATCTAGACGCTCCTTTTCTATCACACCGCAACCAACCAACCCACCAACAACAACAACCCTTTCTCCTTATGGGTTTCTCCTTTTGTATTTCCCATGCCACTTGGACTGTCAATTCTCGCTCGGTTGTTCCTTCCCTAGGATGCTTTTCATTTGTTTGTCTTCTTAGCTGCCTCTACCTTATGCTCACACTTTGCCGCAACCACCCCGCAACTGCCTGTTCCTGCTTTCCACCCCAGCTGTCTTCACCAAAACCTGATCGTTGTTGTCGCCACTCATTTCCTCCTCATTCTATGGAAAGCCAAAATAATCAAAATGAAGGCCCAAACACATTTACATCTAAAAGAGGGTATTTATAGTAAGGACGGTCATATTTGTGGAACCTTTAGCATCAAAGAGGGATATTCTCATAATGTAAGGTTTTCTTCTAGAGCTCATCCTAGTAATAAATATTTGTTGATTGTAGGAGAAACTTAGAGATATTCATGTAAACATAAATATAGGAATAAAACATATACTTAGCATGTTTTGTTGCTTCCTAAGCGTTGAAAAAATCACCAAGGGTGTTGCCAATACTAGCTAGAATTTCTTCATCCCATAATTCCTACAACAACGAGTACATGATATTCTAGACTAGAGCTACTATGAAATTTTCCTTATCAGGTAGAAATCCTCCCATTGAGAAGTGGAGATATAGCCCAACTGAGTTGAGAAAGTGTGGGCCATTTTAAAAGACTCAAGTTCTATCTTCAATATTAGCAAAGTGAAAAAACCTTTGGCTCCCAATTCCATTTTAATTTTCCCCAAGCTCCCATTTTAACTTAGATCTAGTGGGAAATTGCTTTCTCTGAAGACTAGATGCCAAGAAATTTTCTAATTAGGGCGTGATCCCACATGTATTGGATATATTCTACGATATGGATAGATTGAATTTTGAATTTAAGGTCTATTATTGCTATAGATAGATATTACAATGACATTCATTTTCCTAATTGGGTATTGGAGTGCAACAAATTTTGTTGTTTCCCATTAGGGTTTTTTCTCGAAGCAATGGTTTTAGCAGTAAAAGGTTTTTCTCAATGATTGTATCCTATTGTAATAAATTTTTTTGTTTCCCATTAGGGTTTTTGCTAGAAATAGTGGGTTTAATAGCAAAAGGTTTTGTAGAATGATTGTATCTGGTTGTAAGAAATTTTGATTCCCATTAGGGTTTTCGCTAGAAACAGTGGGTTTAGTAGCAAAAGGTTGTCTAGAATAGTTGTAAAACATTGTTAATTATATGGTTTTTCTGAATGATTGTATCCTATTATAATAAATTTTTTTTGTTTCCCATTAGGGTTTTCGCTAGAAATAGTGGGTTTAGTAGCAAAAGGTTTTCTAGAATGATTGTATCATGTTGTAAGAAATTTTGTTTCCCATTAGGTTTTTCTCTAGAAACAATGGGTTTAGTAGCAAAAGGTTGTCAAGAACAATTGTAAAACATTGTTCAGAATAATTGTATGTTGCTAGAATCCTGTTGTATGAAGGAGATCCACTCCCTCCACTAGCATTAGCGATAGGAAGAGCAGTTGAAGAGCCATAAAAAACACATTGGCTAAGGTTTAGTAGTAGAACCAAATTTTGCAGACTATGTAGCGAGAAAAAATGACTCAATTTAGAGATTATTCATAATATAATTGTTTTATTAAATAGTTTAAAATTGTTAGATGTTTAAATAAATAATATCTTTCTTTCTTCTTTTTTTTTTTAATTTGTTAGAATGTTTTTTTAATATTCCATAAATAATATATTTTTAAATTTCTTTCATTTTTATTAAACTATATAATGTAATATTGTATTATTTTGTTTCTTATGTTATTTTTCTATTTTTAGTCTTAATAAATAAAATGATCATTAAAAAAAAAACTATTTAATTAATCTCTAATCATATGAATATGGAAAATAATCAAATAATTGTTAATGATAGTAAGAATTCAACAATTTTATTGTCTTTTTTTTATGTGTGTAATATTTATCACTATTTTAGTATCATTGGTTTTTTTTATCTTTGAATATTCCTTGTCCCACAATGCATAAGTTCTAAATAAATCTTACAAGCCCCCAATGTAAATGTAAGACATATACTCAAAAATATTAGAGTGTTCAAAAAATTATTTGTGTGTGTAGAGAGAAAATGGGTATGTTTCATTCCTTTATACTCAATAGCTTTCCATTTTACTTTCCAAAAACTCTTATCATCTCTTCCAAAATCATGGCTTAGAAAACTAATCATATCCACATTATCATACACAAACTTGTGATTTATTATTATTTTTTAATTATTATTATTATTTTTAAATATAATCCTATTAAATGCTATATTAACAACATTTCTCAAATCATGGCTTAGAAAACTAATCATATCCACATTATCATACACAAACTTGTGATTTATTATTATTTTTTAATTATTTTATATATATATATATATATATATATATTTTTAATATAATCGTATTAAATGTTATGTTAACAACATCTCTCAGTAGCATAATGCAACAAATCTCTTAAAGCTAAGCTCAATCAAATTAAAATTAAAAAGTATAAGTTTTAGTTAGTGAAACAAAATTTATGGAGCAAATCTCTCTCTCTCTATATACATCATGTAAAATATATTTGCATAAAGCTTCAAAAGATCAAGAAATATTAATCTACACAAAACAAAAAGGTCCTTTATTCTCCATCATCATTTTAACTCATAATATCATCAGATTTCTAATACTACTACCTCCAAGGCCTATCCCTCAAAGTACTCATGAATTTCCAAAACTACCTAACAATCATGAACGATAGGTCATCAATTCTCCATCATCATTTTAACTCATAATATCATCATATTTCTAATGCTACTACCTCCAAGGCCTATCCCTCAAAGTACTCATGGATTTCCAAAACTGCCTAACAATCATGAACCATCCATCAACCAGAGTGTTCAACTCTCTATATATGTGATGAGAGTTGAATTTCGTCTCCTGATTTCGCTTTCAATCTAAAAAAATATGGAGCAAAAATTCTAGGTTTTCTATTTATCCAATTCACAAATAATTATAAGTCCCCCAGATGTGGAGTTTTTTTGCCTCATAAAAATTTGCAGTCTATACCAAAACTTACAAAACATAAAATTTAATTAAATTATTAATTTCTCTCCCGGCACATATACATCTATAATTTTTTATTAAAAATAATATTATTAAATTTTCCTTAAAATATATAATTTACTTTTACCATTTCAAAATTTACTATCACAATTTCAAATATATCATTTAAAAAGAATTTATTTTCAATTTTAATAAAATATATCATTTGAAAAGCACTTACTTTTTAACTTCACAAAATATATAATTTAAAAAGCACATATTTTTAATCTTAATAAATTCCAATAATATAAAGTTAATATCATTTATATATCATAAATTTTAATTTCATTTAATTTTGAATACATTCTATATGTTATATAAAATTATTATTATTTACATGTAAAGATTCCATTGAATTAATAATAAAAAATCATGTAATTAAATAGGTTTGTTTTGTTTTTTCATTAAAGAACTAATCTCATTTAGAAATTCTTTAATCTCATTTAGAAAATTTAAAAATAGACTCTAAAAATGAAATTTTCACTTCATTAAATATTAAAATATTAATTTATATTTAATAAAATAGATATTTAATTTTTATATTTAAATATTAATTTATATTTAATAAATATGTTTTAAATTTTTAAATATAAATATTAATTTATATTTAGTAAAATATATTTTTAATTTTATAATTTAATAGTTAAATAATTTCTTTTACATAGCGAAAAAAAATATCATAATTTAACTCTCAAATGAGTAATGAGGAAAAATATAGTTGACTATTATTTGGGAATGTAAACGTCATCATTATAGTTATTCAAGGAAAACCATGTTAGTAGAAATGTCTCGTTCATGGCAAGGTAGGTCTTCACTCTTACCAGATGCCTTTAAATCATGGATCGTTAACTTAATTTCTTACATCCAAGCCAAATAATCTCTTAGCTAAGTAAAAAAAATTAAATCATACTCCAATGCATGATAAAATATTTTTCTATTACACACATTCAAAATACTTTATAATTAACTTTATTACAATATACTTTATTACAATACCACTGATTAATGTTATACCATGTCTAAAATACTATAAAATCTATATCATACTTATTACTACCACATATCTAAAATACTACAACTGATCTACTGATCGATATCATACTTATTACTATCACATATCTAAATATTAGAATTGATCTTCATATAACTACTAATAAAATTATATCTATATATATATATATTTATTTATTTATTTATTTATTTATTTTTTTTAAAATATTTTAGAAAACTTAAATCTCTACCATTTTCTTAATAATTATTAAAAATTAAATTAAAATTAAAAAAAATCAATTCTTATTACCTAGAGCTTACGATATTTCCAAGTACTAGATATGAACACAGACACTTTATCAACACATATACAACACAATATATAATATACAATATACATGAATGGCTAATGCATCAAAAAAGGATTTTACACTTTATTAACATATATACAACACAATATATATAATATACAATATACATGAATGACTAATGCATCAATGAAAGGCTTTCTATTCTGGCGAACATATATACAACACATACCCCCATCATATCAACTCCTATTTTTTACACAAACTCAAAGTTGCGTTGGACCATCTTGCAAACTCTTTGGCTCCATTTTTGCAATTGACCGACGCTATTTGAACCTCTACAAACATCACTCACCCGAAGTTTAGGGCGATATATCTGCGGGAAGAATTATAATGACAAAAATACAAAAAGATGAATGGAAAACGAAAATGAGATTACGTATTGTTTTGAAAATGAAAACTAATAACCAATTACATATGGTTGGGTTATTACATATTTTTTTTTCAGAGGAAAAAATCAAAATAGATTATATTAAGTTGATATAATGATCAGTATTACAGGTGTCTCAGTGGAGACATTTTCCAGATAGACAGGAGAATTTTAAAAAACATTTGTGTCCCCATGAGGAGGACCGAGAAAATTGCATATGAAGGACCCCGGAGGCCGCAGCATGAACCTGGGTCATCATTGATCATATCAGAGTGGTGATACTGCCAGATCGATAAACCATATATGAGTCCAGATTAGTGTAAAGAATATACATGTGTTGGACCCTGAAGGCCGCATAAAAACAGGAACAAAAAGATCATTATCAGGTGAAATGCAGCTTGATAAGAAAGGAGCTAATCCGATGAAGGCATGGAGCCCGAGATAGATATCAAAATAGAGTGACGGGGCTGGCGGGAGTTCTGAAAGATCCGTTGGTTCCTCCACTTCCAGATGAACCAGCAAGTGAGGATGAAGAGAGCACACCAGGAGGGGCGCTGTGAACTCCACCAGAAGAAACCATCCTGTACAGTTAGAAATGACCGGTGAGAAAAACCATAAGTCAGAGAGAGCTCGTACCAGATTGAAGAAGAGGCAGCACATTCGAAGAACATGTGAGTGTTTGTTTCTTGTTGAGCTGAACACAGTTGACACCTGCTCGGACCATGCCATCCTTTTTTTTGGAGAACCTCCCAGGTGAGGTTCTTGTTGGAGAAGAGAAGCCATGAGAAGAGGATCGCTTTTAGAGGGCAGGGGGCTTTCCAGAGCTTAGAGGGAAAGGTCGGGGGAGATGGCAGAAGGATTGATGAGAGGAGAGGGTAGAGATTTTTGACAGTAAGAGGGAGGGTGGGCTTCTCAAACGACCATACCAGTTCGTCCTTAGTGCCCATTTGTAAGATTCCTTTGTTGGAGAAGTTGTTTATGACAGAGAGCCATAGGGGACAGAGGGGAGGGGGTAAAGCTAGTTGAAATTCATTTTTCCAAATGGGCTGTTGAGAGGACCACGAATCAATAAGCTTGTTCCAGGTGAAAAAGCCCCTTGAATGGAAGAAGGTAAGAAGAGCTGGGGGAATGGAGGATTCAAGCCTGTGCTGAGTTGGATCGATGCCGATGAGAACATTCTCGCCTGAAACTATAGACCATCTTAAGTTCTGCAAGAAAAAAGACTGTATCTTCCTGAAGTTCAACCAAATGGTGGATCCGTTCCTGATGCCTAAAGAGGACCTCCTGTGCCAGTAAGATATATTCCGTCCTTTGAGATATTTCTGTCTAATGAAGGTGCTCCATGGATTGTTGCCATATATGCCTCGGTGAAGAGATTTGCAAAGGAGCGCTTTACCGAAAAACCTCATGTGCAGAAGGCCCCAACCGCCAGACTTCCTTGGCCTTGTAATGGAATCCATTTTGACAAGGTGGAACTTTGATTGGTAAGAGCGACCGCCCCACATATAGTTTGCAGCCAAGGACTTCATTTTGTTTGAAACGGATGCGGGCAGAAGGAAGAGATGACTCCAAAAAACAGCGAGCTGGGAGAGTACTGTTTGCACCAATATGAATCTTCCTGCAAGAGAGAGTAAGCGCATTTCCCAGCATGATATCTTGTTGTAGAAGCGGTCGATGATCCAGTTCCAGTCACGAATGCGATACCCCTTTGCTTTTAAGCGGAAACCGAGATAGGTGAAACCATCATTTAGCAGCGCTAGATTTATACCAAATCGATCAGCAATCCATTGTGCTGTTTGGAGATTTGTTCCATTGTGATATAGCACTGTCTTTGATTTGTTGATGGCCAAGCCCGTGGCCAGTTGGAACTTCTGAAATATTACATATAAGCAGGCCCATGTGGATTTGCAGAGGATAGCGAAAATCAAAATATCATCAACGAAGAGATTATGTGAAAGAGTGATGTCCTTACACATTTTTACTGGCTTGCACCTTCCTTCAGAGACAGCTAAGTTAATGTCTTCGCTGTCGGCAAAGACTGGATGTGTTAGGGTTATTACATATTGTCTTTAAAATAAAAACTAATAAACAAGCCTAACGCAATCTCATCCATCACCCAGTAAAGTAAAAGCGAAAACAAGTGAAAATGAAAATTTTGAAGTTATTATTTACAGCGTTATCGAGTTCACTCCCAGGTCACAAATAACCTGCTATCATATAAAAAACAATTTAAACTACTTCAGAATACAGTGAGGGAGGAATCAAATAAAAGCGTTTCCAAGGAAAGTGTGAATTCACTGGAGAAAACGAGGGCAAAGTGTCTTTGAAAAGCACGAATCCATTGCACATATTCATTCCTCTTGAACTCAGCAAAGACTTTCACATAAAATTTAAAGCAAAAACACACCGTTCAAACATTTAAAAGCAATCTCATTCGAAAAATAAAAAATCCACCTCCATTGCAGGTCTTGTATAATGTTATGATAAGTTTGTATGGCACACAATTCAGATCTGGTTTTTTTTTTTTTTCTTTTTACAGTTTTAGCTCTCTTAGCATTCTCCTATTTTCTGAGTTACAGGTCGCCAATAGTTATAGTAATTTTGATGTTTTCTTAACTTAGAGGTGAAAATTTTGTGGACATTTCCAGAAATCTGCACTATCTGACTAAAAATATGTCAAAATTTAAATAGAAAATCCGAACTCCATCGGCTTCCAATTGCCCACGACTTCCTGTCCGCCAAGGGAAGGGTTATGAAGGGTTATCCCTGCAAAGAGATTTCAGGTTATCCCTGTGAGGAGGTTTCATGTATTCTCTCTGCTTAGATGTTTTGCGAATGCATATCAAAGCTCTGCGTTGCTGCTGGGATTCTTGCAGATCTTAAATATTGAATCCACTGAAGAATTGTGAATGCATATAAAAGCTCGGCGGCCTCATCTGCTGTTGGGATTCTTGCAGATCGTAAATATTGAATCAACCGCAAAACCCAATTGCGATAACTCTAAACTGAACGCACATCTTCAATCTTGTTGCTTCAGCTGTAAATTAAACACCGTCGGTGCCGCTCACCTCATTTCCGCTATGTCGGAGGAAAAAACATTCGCTGAGCGGTAAATATAAATTCAAAATTCAAATTTCGAGCGGGGTTGTCAAATTCAAACTTAAAATTCGGGGTTGTCAAATTCAAAATTAAAATTCAACGTGTGGTCGTATAGTATACCCTCGCATTCCTATGGTCTAGTGGTGGTGACACCGGAGGCGCTGGAAATTCCTCCCGCTCAGCTTTGGATGCATTAAAAACTGCCTTGTCCGCTCAGCTTTGGATGCATTAAAAACTGCCTTGTCCGTAATGGGATGATCATCGATTGTCCGTCGTCCGTATTGAATGTAGTTGTATGAGTCATAGCCAATGAATCCGCATGGGCTTTCAAATCAGGGTATATATTATGCATGTGAACCACCCATCATATATGCATTTAATGTTCTATGGCAGGTTGACTAACTCTGGCTTTTTTATTATGCGCTGTGGAAGATGGCAGTTGGGTGTCGACTCTTGAGTTTAAGTTGATTGCAGATTTCATGAATATTTGAGAATCGGATTCATGTCGATTCGATTTTCATTCGGGAATCACATTCATGTCCATTCGATTCTTGAATATTCTGGGACTCTGCGATCGACTTAAGGATGCCCGGGCCGACACCCTAAATCCATTCACATCACGTTGATGGGTGAGCAAGATTGTGTAATATTTGTCGTTTTGAAAAGGGCAAACATTATCCTAACTTACTTTGTTTGGAATTAGGAGAACAATAGGGCAATTAAAGTTAATGGGTCTAATAATTGAGTTTGCAGATTTATTTTACAATGTAATTTAATTTGAGGGGATATGTAAGTTTGTGACAGGTTTTTTTTCTTAAAAAAAAAAAAAAATATTTTTCAAAATAAAAAATGATGTGGACTACAAATTAAAATAATAAAGATGTTGTAAAGTAATTAGAAATAAAAAAATTGGGTGAATCATATGTTTAAATCTTAGACTTTTCAAAAATATTTCAAGAGATTTATATATAAACTATTTGAACATCTATCTTAACTAATTTATATACATATCAAATTTATATATATTTATATATAGAAAACAATATGTTTTTATGGTTAAAATTTTTAATTGGTCGTATTTATACTTTATTAGCATTAAAAATACAATTTAAACAATGAAAAAAAACATATTATATTTTGCACTCTAAAAACATTTGCACATAAAGAAATTTGATCCCTAGGCTTATATTAAATCGGTAATTAAAATATATCTATACTGATTCAATAAAATGGGTTAGATTTGATCCCACTCAACTCATATTAAATCAGTAACTAAAATAAATCTATACTAATTATACTAATTCAGTAAAAATGACTTAGATTTAAAATTAAGACCAATAATTTAAATTTACCCACCTAGCGAAGTTTATGGGGATTGCTAGTGTTTGAATTTAAAAATCGGATCTAGATTTTTCCTTAGAAAGGCATTTCCTTCCAATTAACCTATCCCATGTGAAAATCGGATCTACATTTTACACGTATAATGTCACCACTGATAATTATCAACTTTTCTGGAGTTACTGGCCAACAATATTTAATTAACGGATAGCTTGTGAGAATCAGATCTAGATTTTATCCGTGCAATGTAAAGGTGAATGGAGGTCTCCCTCGCCTTAATTATCAGCTTTAACGATGATATGATGCAGAACGATAGAATCGTCGTATATAAAATCGTCTAGTCTGGTAGTGAGATCACTGAACCAGGATGCCGGCGTACTCCGATGCAGAATAGAGCTGCTGCTAATATTAATTTCTCTAATTAATGCCATATGTGGTGTTTTCGGCGTTCGAAAAATTCTGGTTTGTGTTATAGATATATGATCATCTCATATGTATTATTGGTGTTACGGCCATTGATGACAAGGTTTCACGGGATGTTGTAAGTTACAACGCATTGTTGTGTGCATTAGCATGTCGTGTCGTGTCATGGTATTTCTAGTATTTTATGGTAATTATTAATTACAGAAGACATGACAATAGAGCATTATCAAATATTAAAGGATAAGGGATATTTAAGTTAAAGTTTACATAAGTTTGTGGAATAGACTCATGATGATGGTGTATTATGTAAATCATACATATATTAGTAAGTAAGTATGATATTTTGTAGTGGCTTTTGGAAATTATATACCTGGTAACTTCATGAGTTAGAGTGTGTAATGTAAACTTGATGAGGCATGTGTACCCCCATAAAATTCACGGTAATCTTAAAACCACTTTGAAAGCATAGATTTGTTGTAAGCCAGAAACCACTTGTAAGAGTGTATGTAAGTGCAGGGAAACCACTTTGCAGTTTAGGTTTGTGGTAAGCTAGAAACCACAAGTTTGAGAATGAAGTGGATAGGGAATCATGTAGGCACAAAACCCTCGGCATGGTTTAGGGTAAGCCAATAAAACTCAGAGCATGGTTATGGATAATCTGAGAAAACCCATGATGACTATGATGGATGGGGATTTGTAGGTACATGTACACAGGTATGACTATGATGGATGGGGATTTGTAGGTACATGTACACAGGTATGCAGGTAATGGTTATTGAACCATGTACATGAAGGACATCTTACTACATCTTACTACACTGGCAATTGCAGTGGTTGGTACTCATGCATTCTGGTTGTCAACATTTTTTTTTATCATGTTTGTAAACATCAGGACCACAATTACACTTTTCTAGTTGATATCAAGACAAGTAGTCATTGAAGGAGGGACTTGGAAAATATAATTCCTAGTTGTCTTTGGTGTACTCATCAATTCTAGAATGAATCTATTCCTATTAGTTGGGAGTTTGTTGAGGTCCAGTTGGATGAGATATTCTCTCCAACTAGTGAGCTTCCTAGATTGGTGTGTGGTTGAGATATTCACTCAACCAAGAGATTGTATGTCCAAAATAGACTAGTTATCTTGAGACATAACTTGATGTATTTATATTGTATTATTATTTTCATGTGAATACAACTCTTAGTGCATTTAGAAAATCTTTGTTATATATATATAACAAATATTTTCTAGATGCACTAAATGTTGTATTCACATGAAAATAATATAATAATATTATATATATATATATATATATATAATATATATATATATATATATATTCGAAAATCATTTAAACAAATAAGAGCACTGTGGCCAGAGAAGAGATAAGATATAAAAAAGAAAGAAAGAAAGAAGAATAATAATTAAAATAAAATTGAAGTAAAACAAGTCTTTTACATAGGCATTTTTTGGGCTCCATGTTTTGATAACCCATGGTTTTGTCCATAGTATTAGTTATGATCAAGTATATTTAAAGGCATTAAAATAAAATTGAAGTAAAACAATCAATTTACATAGGCAGTTTTTGGGATCCATGTTTTGATAACCCATGGTTTTGTCCATGGTATTAGTTATGATCAAGTCTATTTAAAGGCTTTAGGAAATCCAATATGGAATGCAAGAGTACAAGCATAAATCCATTTAACTTTGAACTTATCCCTTTGGACATTTAGTATATCTTAATTTAAGATGAATCTAGAATGGTATATTAAGATAGATGAGATTAATAGTTAAAGTATTTTTTTAATTTATTACTTTTTCATAAATTTTCATATATTTATAATAACCTTTTAATTTAATTTTTGTTAATGATTTTGTTTTATTTATATGTTATATAACTAAATATTTCTATTTATCCTTTCCATATTAATAATTTTAAAATTATGAAAAATAAAAAGTATATAGAAGCATATTAATAATTCAACAATATAGTTAATTTAGATTATTTAATTGGTTGCAATAAGTTAATAAGTTTTTATATTTTTTAAATTTTATGTTATTATAATGTTTTTTTTTTTATAAAACTCAAATTTTAATGTTTACTTCACTAAATAAACATTAACAATTTTCTACAATATATATTTAGATTTTCTTTTGTAACCACACATATACTATTATGAAATTTCGTGTAATAATCTATAATTCCATATATTTGCTCACATTGAAAATTTATTATATTACATTTTCCATCAAATAGTATTTTGAATAATATTTTTTCTAATTGAAATTTAATCTCAACTAATATCAATTAATTTAATTTAAATAAATATTTTATATATTTGTAAAATTTTATTTTTAACATTTAAAATTATAAATAATAATAAAAAAATCTATAATAAAAAAGTAAATCTAATGTTAATTTAACATAGCCATGTTAATGTCATGTAATATTGGTATATACAAATAGTCAATACAGAACTTTGTTATTCAATAAAGTGTAAAGTATAAATAGGATGTATGTTTAGTGTTGGTTTATGCTAAAAGTTTTATATCTAGATTAAGTTGCCACAACTTTGAAGTGTATATGGGGAACCAAAAAAATTCATAATTATTGAAAAGAAGTCTATTCAAAATATAAGACTTGATTTAAGCAAAAGGATCTTGCATTCAAGAAAAGTATACATTGAGGGTCACTCATACTTTTATCCTTCACTGGACTAGTTTTGTTGAAAGAGCCTAACCCTATTATTTCCCTCATCCTAGATATCGCTCATGGTTTAGGGAATTTAGAAGAGGGTGTCCCCAAATCTCTAGGAAAAAAAAAAATATTATTTATCTTTAGCCCAATGTTAAGAAAATTCATAAATCATGATGGGAAAGCAAAAAATGATGATTGGTGTCATTAGGGAATCTGCCTCACAAAGGGTTTTAGAATAGTAGTTCATCCTCTCCCTTAACTACAGAGGGCTATACAGTGTCTCCAAAAGGTTGGCTATTAGGAGACTCATCGAGATTCATTCCCCTCGAATTTTGTATCTTCAGGAAACTATGATGTAAAGATAAAAAGCTACCCTACTTCTCAAAAGTCCTCTCCCCTCCTAGTCATTATCTTCTCAGATACACGTGGGAACTTTGGAGGGAATTTAGTGGAATGCTAGGATATCCTAATCAAATGATCCTCAACTTGGTCAATACACTTAGGATTAGCCATTTAGATTCAATAAATAAACATTTATCTCCACTTCACTTGATTAAACATATATAAGCCTTATTTAGAAAGGAAGCCCTTTTGGCTTAACATTTTGTAGCTTCCTTGTTCTAAAGAGGAAAACTTGATTGTGGGAGGTGGCACAAAAGTAGGGTTTTCAAATTGCACAAAACTAGGGTCTTCAAATTTCACTTCAATATACATTAACCGACATGTCCAACTTGTGATGTAAGGTTAATATGGTGTGTTTACTTACATTGTCTAAGTATGCACTCAAATTTGAACTCACTATGTTAGAGTTTCCACATTCCACATTGCTAGGGTTTTCAAATTCTTCAAAACTAGGGTTTTCAAATTCCACAAAACTAGGGTTTTCAAATGCCACAAAGCTAGGGTTCTCATATTGCACAAAACTAGGGTTTTCAAATTACATAATGATGTTTCCTAATAACACACATGTACTTCTAAACCATGTCAATCTGAAAATCTCTCTAATGTCTTGATTGGCATCGTAGGCCTTGCTAAGACTATATGCCTAGGAACACATATGCATTCCTAATAACAACCACACATTCTTGTGGGCATGTGTTCTAGATACCCCCATTTCCACTTTTGGGGTCATCATTCTTGTGCTAGATCCCTTAGTCGATTCTCACTAGTTTTGTCAATTATTCATAATCATTCTCAAGGTCTCATTATAGAATTTCTCACAACATTCCTTCATACACTTCATGCTAATTGTTTTCTCATTAGTCGACATAGTTTATTTCTTTTTCCACACATGAATTCATTGCAACACATGACTTATGTGATTCCACAACCACTTGCCACATGGTTATTCATTTAAAATATACCACTATAGTGCTAAGTTATTTCATTATCGCTATTCCCTAATTACAAAAGATTCCATCATTATCTCGTTGATTTCTTAGACTTGTTTGAGAAACTTACACATATTTACTTTATGTATCTATTTATTACTCTTTTGTGTTCATTTCATAATTATAGATTGTTTATGGTTATGCGAAATGCAATATGTTATCATCATTCACTTCTTTCAACCCACATTTCTTTATACTTTTTTTTTCATCTTTTCATAGGTTTACTATCCTTTAAGGGGTAAGTTTCTTCCAATTTTGACTTCATTCACATGTACTTTAGGCAAATTTTACAATTCTACTTCTCATTTATAATTTCTCTTGCTCTTGATTATATTATTATATTTTTTGTTATCTATCTCAATGCTTTCAAAGTGAAAAAATTAGAGGAATCAACTTGTAGTGTCATTTTTTTAGTGGGTTTGAGTTTGAAAATTTTGGGTATGAAATATTCCAGAGCCATTTTGAGGCATTAAACAATTTTTATTTAGGTAAAAAAAATCTCACTTGTGCAAGATCATCTAGTGCTAAGAGCTTGTATGCAAAATTTAAACCTCTCACAAGTTGATATAACATACTTACCACCATGGCACAAGTAGATGTCACATCAAACCCCATTAATCATGCATATGGGGCTAGCCTTGTGTGGACTTTCAAAAAGACTCTAGAAGGTCCAAAATTGTAGCTCTAGTTGAGGTTTGGGGGAGTCAAAACTTACCTATAGTTATCTATTGGGTTATGTTAAATACAAGGCCACTAGGAGGAGTAGGGCCATTCGATTTGATGTTATATATTTTGTTCCATATTTGTACAAAGCAATTGGAAGTGGGAAGTTAGAGAGAAAACTAAAGGGGCTTAAGATTATATAGCAGCTTCAGAAGCTCTAGGTCTTAGGTAACTCCATTAAGGATACCTCTTTCTCTGTATCTACATCTTTTCCATACTAGAGAATAGAGAGTAAAGAAACCTCACCTTCTAGATAGGTTTCTCCTCTAAGGATTTCCTAGAGAAAAAAATGTTCCTATTTTTGTTGGTGTGTATATTAATTTTCAGTCTATATTGCTTGCATTTTAGCTAATTATATTTAAGCATATAAACAATAAATAAATAATTTGAGAAAATAAATAAATAAATAAAAATAAAAATAAATAAAAAATAAAAAAATTTACATTCACAGTAAAAATTTCAACATCTTATCAAATAAATTATGATGAATTGTTCCAATACACAAGGGGATTCACTCAATGAACCTCTAACATATCATGTGCATTCATGGCTTACCAACCAAGAGCCTTAATTTGACTACATATTGGAAAATACCTCTCAAAATCACATTATTTAACCCTCTACCAATACAAACCCAATACACATTCCCAATTTAAAAAACCCCTACTTTCACGAGATATTGTAGGTATCCAAATTTTCATTAACATTTTTTATACCCTTTTATATTTTTTCATTACCTTTGAGGTCCATTTTTAATACCCACCAATATAAAAACCCTTTACCCCCTTTATATGTTGAATATATTATATTATTTTTCTCAATATATATCCCTCAATTTGAACACACGTGGTATGATATTTCTCCCCTAATGAAGCCCCCATGTTCCAATGGAACATCCATAACAATTTCCTGATCATCTCCACATTTTTCCTAAATTATTAGTGCCTTTTTTACTACCACATGTTACATTAGTCAATTTATCATATTATGTGATTATATATTACTTCATGTTTAATGTTATTTTCTTCATGTCCATAGTTAGGTTTTTATCACCATTCTTCTCATCTTCAAAATGCAACATCCTCATAGTAAGAAAATCCAATAACCATTAATTGGGAGTTAGGCTCAACAATCATCTTGAATCCATTTTATATTATTATGCGATTGTATATTACTTCATGTTTAATGTTTTTTTTTTAATATTCATATTTAGACTTTTATTGTGATTCTTCCCATCTTTAAAATGCAATATCCTCAAAGTAAGACAATCTAATAACAATTAATTAGGAGTTAGGCTCATCATTCATCTTGAATCCATTTTATATTTGAACCCATCATTCATCTCAACTGGAATTGAATTTGTAAATTATGCCACGATTAATAGGTTGTTACTTTAATTAACCTTATCAAAAGATTATTTTATGAGTACCAGTATAAAAGACAAATAACATACAAAGTAATGACTAAAATGTCTTTGCCCACACATTATAATTATTTATTGGTCATATCTATGTTCCCTTTCCCTTTAGCACTAGATAAGGTACCAAATTCCTTTATTCTCCCCTACTTAATTATATAAACCTCATTATATCTAAAATGTAATAATAAACCTTTATATTCACATAAATTTACTCATTTTAATTTTTATTATTAATAATAAAAATTACATTTTCACATAAAGATATTCATATTCATGAAGTCATATAATTGCATGTTATGGAAATAAATTTACTTTTGTTTTTTGAAAAATATACATTTATCAATAACCAAATTATCCTCATTATAAATTAGTCAACAGTAGTAAAATTACTATTTATACAAAATTATAAATCACAATAAGGTTAAACATAAAAGTGTTTTCCAAAAATTTCATAGGAAAACATTAACTCCTTAACTCCTTACATATTAACCAATACAAATCTTACTTTTTTGAACTTATTATATAGTATTGAATTAATTTCAATCCTTCCTCCAAGTTGCTAGAATATGTAATTCTCCTACTTTAAAATGTTTTTAAAACCATTACTCTAAATTATATCTTAGAAGGGAATAACAATTTTCAACTTGTTCAAGTTTTTGTGAGACAAGATAACATGTCTCTAGAGAATAGAACTTGAGAGGAGGGTGAATTAAACCCACTAGAAACCACTTGAGCTATTGGTCTTTCACAACCTTCTTAACCTTTTAATTCAACAAATCTATGCTGATTTGGGAGCCATTCTCTCACTTATTTTTTAGCATAGAAATAAAAGGTTAAAGAATCATATTTAATCTCTTACCTTCTTAAGGTCTAAGCCATTCTCTCACTTATTTTTTAGCATAGAAATAAAAGGTTAAAGAATCATATTTAATCTCTTACCTTCTTAAGGTCTAGTGGACTATATAGACCTTAGTGGACATTAATCATCATCATTATATATTAAAATCATCATTTCACTTATGTCTTCATGTTATTATAATTTATTTTGTCTGTCAAGTTGTCTGTGATCCTCCATGCTTGACCTGTGGCTTGAGGAGCTATGACCCAGGGGCATCTAAGTCATCAAAGTCACCCGGGGGTCACACCAGCCCTTACCTATGGCTTGAGGAGTCGCGACCCAAGGGCATCTAAGCTGTCAAAGTCACCTAGGGATCACACCAGGCCTGGGCCACATCAGCCTTTACCTAACTGGATTTTTTAGCATATCTCCTCCCCCTAGCATAGGGCACAACCACTCTCGTGAGGTTTGATCTTGGATTGTCTCGTTGATGAGGCTCATCCTCAACCAATTGTGCTAATGGAACTGACATGTTATTATAATAATACCATAATTTTATTTTTTTTTATATATAATAATTAAATTTTATTATTAATTTTACTTCTTAAAATATTATATTATTCTTAATTTATCTCTAGATAATTAATTTAATAATAATTATTATTAATTTACAATAAATTAACTAATTTTTAAATTCTAAACTTCTTAGAAATGGAGAATTTATAATTTAATTATTAATAATAAATAATTACATAGTATTTATAATTTATTTAAATAAATTTTCACATAATTTAATAGTTATAATGAAAATATTTAAAATTGAAGTTTTATATATTTTATATATGATGTTATATATATATTCAAATTGCGCTTTACAAGATGTTTTATATATATTCATTTTTTTTAATTTAAATGCTATTATTATTTCTATTTTATTAAAACATATTTTTGTTGATATAAGATTTGTTTTTTATTTTACTAATTATAGTTTGACCATAAAACAAAATAAAACTATTAACTAATGAATATATTGAATCATGTTCTTTATTGTTAATGTAACAAAGATTTAGGGAAATTATGTATAGTCATTTTTATGTAATTTCAAAGCTTTTGCAAGTTATGTTGAATTATTCTACAAAATCTCTCAATTGGCATGCTCACATTCATTAGCTATAATGTATTTTGAAGAGGTGAAATTGATTTCAATTTTCAACATGATGAGTTGGATTGAAGAATAACATTCTAAAAATAAAATAAAATAAATTGAACCTACTTTTACTTTTAAATAGTGACTTGGGAGAATTCTAATATTTCAAGCAATAATAATATATAGGGTATGTGTTTTACATAAATTCATGATTGTTTAACAAGTAAGGATGGATTTGTATAGCAAGCATCTCAAGATTTGAAAAGCTCAAACCTAATCATGTTCATATTCAATTATGAATTTATGGAATGCATAGGAGCCATGGTAATTTTCCATTTGAGATTTCCATTTCAACCCACTAAATAGATCAATTTTATATAATTTTGGATCTATCATGAGCATGCTTAACATGGAACAAACTTCATGAAAAATCTCAAAATCAAGCAAAAAAAAAAAAAAAAACTCGTTACATCAATTTTATTATTTTTATTGAACAACTAAAAAACCCTTCAATCTAATTATTTTATTCCAATAATTTTTTTATATAACACCAAGATGGCACATGAATGAGTCCGTGAATTCAACATTAGGATTTCGGGTGGATTTCATGATGTTATTTAGGACAAAGATAAGCTTTTCTTTGCATGCTCAAAAACCCATAATCGATGTAATGAATGCATAATTTGTGTTTATCTTCGAGTGCATAAACATAATACAATAGGTGGTTATCTTGGAGTTCCATCTTGTGTCTAACTACTTTTATTTTCTTTAATTTGAAATTAACATAATTACTAACCCAATAGACATATATGATGCTATATCTTAGATATTGTTACACGTGTGTTCAAGATTTAACAAGGAAAAATAATTTTTGTTGTCACTATTAATTAAAAATCTATTAATTGAAAAGTTATGATTAAATTGTCAAATTATTTTGGTTGGCAATTTGTCGTATTTACTTGCACCAGTGTCTTAGTATTCATCAACTTATCTATATTCATGATTTATTATTAAATTAAAAACAAATGAACAAAAAAATATGGTTTCTATCGTACAAGACACATTCCAAGAATATAAAAAATATTGTGAGGTTATAAAAAAAATAATTAAATTTATAATAAAGTTAAAATAAATATAAATTAATTTATATTTTCAGAGTTAAAATTAAATTTCTAAAAAATCAATTTTATCATATTTAAATAATAATAATAATATATTTAAAACGTAAATAAAATGGAAATTTACAACTATTACTCTTCTCCCTTTTAAAAAATTTGTTGCATAATCTATAATTAAAATAAAAATAAGCTAATTATAATAATAAGCTCCTTAAAACATTAGATGCATGACTTTCGCCCACTTGATATTATTTTAAATTCAAAACACCATTGCATTTATTATTGTAACAATTTGCACTTGAAGAACACAAAGCTCGGATTACATGAAACATAGTTTACGAGACATAATTATTAAATTTAGCTAAACTTTTGAGCTAGGGTTATACGAAACATGGTTAAATTTTTAAATTTGGTATGGGAAGTAGTTATATTGATAACAAAAAGTGTTGATTCCTTAGGGTCATGATTGGTAAGAGTTGAATTGTTAAGTGGTATATATTGTAATTATTGACATCAATAATAAAACAATGTGATTGATTTGTGTAGTGTGAAATAATTGTTTCTCACGATTCTATTTAATATGAGAGTTAAGTTTATTTTTTTTATATGTATTAAAATGAAAATGATGAGCAATATAATTATATTGGGCAAAATAAAATAATGTGTGATTCCTATATAATGAGTTGGAGACATGATTTATAAGTGTCAAGTTGTTAAGTGCTATATATTGTAATTTTTGAGATCAATAATAAAACAATGTGTGATTGATTTGTGTAGTATGAAATCATTGTCTCTCACTGTTCTATTTAAGCTCTATTTAATATGAAAGTTGAGTTGACTTTTTCCTATATGAGATCAATAATAAAACAATGTGTGATTGATTTGTGTAGTATGAAATCATTGTCTCTCACTGTTCTATTTAAGCTCTATTTAATATGAAAGTTGAGTTGACTTTTTCCTATATGAGTTAAAAATAAAAATGATGCGCAATATAATAATATTGGACAAAATAAAACAATTTGTGGTTCCTATATAATGAGTTGGAGTTATGATTTATAAGTGTCAAATTGTTAAGTGCTATATATTGTAATTATTGAGATCAATAATAAAACAATGTGTGATTGACTTGTGTAGGGTAAAACCATGATCTCTCTCTTCCCTATTTAATATGAGAATTGAATTGAACTTTTTTATATAGATTAAAATGAGCAATACAATAATATTGGGCAAAATAAAATACTAATAAAACTATTGTAAATAAATTCCAAATACCAAAACTTAATAATTAAAAAAAAAGTAATGATAAAACTTGCATCTTCCTATACTAAGGATTTGATTTATGAGTGAGAAATTGAACAACAATAATTTATATATTAGATTTCGTAATCTGAACATCTCTCATTTCTTTGCAAAGTGCACTACATATTTTGGAAGTAAGTATTCCGCCTTCTTAAAGACCAGGACTTTTGAGGAACCCCCATTGCTATAATCTTTGCCTGCCTGGCCAAGTAATGCAAAAGATAGAAGCATCATACTTTCTGGTCGGCTATAGTGAAGTGATATAGTCGGATCCAAAGCAGTGTATACCCCACTTCCAAAGGAACGTCCATTCTGCACCTCCACGCCTTCGCCGCCAATCTTAAATCCTTCTTCTATGATCTTCTCAATCGCATGTTTGCGTGTTCCATGAAAAACCAGCCTCTCTTCCACACTTGGTTTTTTTCCACCAAATTCTTCCTTTGCTCTCTCGTATCGCCTTAACAGCGCTTTATTTATAATCAATTCCACCATCACCACCTGCAACACCTATATATATGTTACAATAGATATGCAATGGAAGAGGAACGAGGTAATTTGAAGAAATAATCAAGAACCCTAAGTCATTCAATCAACTGATTCACCTTGTACAAATTGCTGCTGGTCATTCTAAAAAATTGAGATTCTGCCAGTCGAAAATGATATTCTGCAGGACTATCCCCACGAGACATTTTGTACTGGATTCTCGTTAAGTTCTGATCAGCCAAGGTTTGGGAGGGTTGCATGGCTACCGGATCAAAAATCGGGTTGTTATAATGTACTATATATCGTGGTATTGCCTGATAACAATCGTATACAACGAACTCGTCGAATAATGGACCTCCGCTCTCGTTTCCTGCTCTCTTCGATAAGAGTGGGTCGTATCCTTTCCTATTGATTATCCACTTGTTCATCTCAGGTTGAGGTTTTTGAACACTCTGAACACAAATCCACTCCAAATTCTGAATCAGATCTAGAAGCTAGTATATATCATATCTGTGTTATACCTTTAGAACTATCGAGTTCTTTTTGAGTTTGCTTATTTCCATTTGAAATATGATATCTATTTTTGAAATCTAATATATTGCAGCAACGTTATTTGTTTAACTTCACTTTTGTCCTTGAGATTTCAAAATATGCACAAAATTTCTTAGAATAAAAATGATACCTATAATTTACCACTTAACGAACAAATAATAAATCTAATATTTATAATTAAAACCACAGTTACCTAATTCAACCTTACTGGAAGAAAAAGTTCGATAATTCGACTATTCAATTCGCTTGGTGGTTCGAAGTTCGGTACGGTGTACAGAATATTAAATTTATGGAATAATATAGGAAGACCAGCGCAAATTTTTAATCAGAATTATAAATTTCTAGCAGCCCGTCTGCCCTTCAAAAACTCCTTCCGGATGGATGAAATGGCATATGATTATTAATCAATGATAATGTTGTAGTTGATTTTTATACAATAAATTTTCCTGCAGGAAAATTCTAATCAGTGTTAGAATTCTTCAATTTCAACAACGATTCTTCTATATGCGGAATAACTGAAAAGAATCATTAAATCTTAATGCCCAGGGATACGAGTTACCTCCAGCCATTGGTGATGTATTGATGCAGGCCACAGTCCACAAGCTTCTTCTTCAGCACTCCAGCTTCAATCCAAGCAAAAGAAAAAAGAACACAAAAGATCTGAAGGCACTTCCAAGCTCTGCTATCTCAGCTAGATGGTGTAGAACTGAAGGGGATTGAGATGCAAGCTTGGGGACCAAACAGATGAATTTATAGCTAAGCTTCCATCAAGCTTCTGATAGCTATGTGTCAGATGTCCCACAGATCAAGGCAGAGAACTCCAGATGGGAGTAATGGACCACTTCAGTAGCTCCTAACAATAAATTTATTAGCTGTAGTTGATTTCCTTAACTTAAGGAAACTACTGCAGTTGGTTTCCATAAGTTAAGGAAAGATTGCAGTTTAAATTCCATAATTTTAGGCAGCAATTTTGCATACACTAATGGAGCTTAACATTTTCCCACTTGGTCCATACTTCCAAACTTAATGTCTCAACTTAAAAACCATTGATAATCTGTATTAAGTAATAGATACATGAATCATGGCGATAAGTCCTCTTATGACGAGTATTATCTTCCATGTATTACTATGTATTTATTCTTATTATAATTTATGTGGCAACAATTTCTTAATGAATAAACCCTATGTTTATTCTTGGTCCTTCTTAAATGAATTTTCTCAAATCAACTTAAGGTGCACATAAATATGAGAAAGAACATCACAATAATTAAGAATTTCATTAACATTGTCCATACAATGAAAAACTGCATAATGGAACCAAGTCCCATATTCAATACATGATCCTTGAATTTAAACGGTGGCATGCCCTTAGTCAAAGGATCGGTGATCATTAACTCAGTGCTGACGTGCTCAATGACCACTTTCTTTTCTTTAACACGTTCCCTTATAGCTAAATACTTAATGTCAATGTGTTTATTTCGACTCCCACTTTTTTAGCCATAAAACCAGCAGCTGAATTATCACAATATATTCTCAATGGCTTAGATAGAATCCATAATTCTAAGCCCAGAAATGAAATTCTTAAGCCATACACCATGTAAAGCAGCCTCAAACAGGATATACATAAGCATGTAGTCTTTGGTCCCTTGAAGGTACCTCATTACTTTCTTTGCAGCTCTCCAGTGGTCTAAACCTGGATCACTCTGACATCGTCCCAACATTCCCAATGGGAGCTACACTTGGTGAACAATCCTTCATCCGAAATTTCTCTAAAATTTTATTAATATAGGTTTCCTGTGACAGACCCAAGATGCCTCAAAATCTATCTCTATGGATCTTAATGCCAATAACATAAGATGCCTCACCTATATCCTTCATATCAAAACTTTTAGAGAGGAATTGTCTCACCTCATGTAGCAAACCCTTATCATTGGTTGCTAGCAAAAAGGTCATCCACATATAAAACAAGAAAACAAATTTTACTCCCACTAACCTTCAGGTATATACATTGATCCATAATGTTTTCTACAAAACCAAAGAAGAAATTACATTATGGAATTTTAAATACCATTGGCAGGATGCTTGTTTTAAACCATATAATGACTTCTTGAGCTTGCAAACCAATTGCTCACCATCACTAGAGGGGAATTAATGAAGATGTGTTATTAATGAAGAAGTGCTATTAATGAAGAAGTGTTAATAACCATCATCTTTTAGTGCTAGTGTGAACATGCATTGAATCATATGTGACATTGTTTTGTAAATTAATGCAGTAAAGACCATTAGACAAAATACCATTCCCAACATAATCAGATTTATAGAATAGACTAAAAGATTTTTCTGAAAAGTTTAAGGAATATCAAAAAGGTACAAGCCTTGAAAGTGAGATCAAGTTTCTAGAAAACTTGGAACGTAAAAGGTCTTTTCTAACTCCAAAACAAAGCCACTACTTAAAGTTAAATAACATGTTCTTATAGCTTCCACATGCGAGCCCATCTTGTTTCTTGATAAGATGCTTTGCTCACTTCCTACTGGCTTCCTTAGGTTTTGCAAACCTTTGCAAGGAATTCGAAATGTGAATTGTTGATCCAGAATCAATCCACCATGTGTTAATATTAACATTAACCATATCAGATTCATAACAAACAAACGTGATTACTTCCTCAAGTTCGGGAATGTCAGAACGAATTTCAGAGAAATTTGCAGGTTGTACTACTGCATCAAAATAAAGAATCACATGCTTATGTTGAGGCTTAATAAACTTTCATGTTCTACCAATGTAAAACATGGTAAAAAGAATTGAATCAAATGACATGAAAATTGCCTGTGGGCTAAATTTTCAATTCAAACAGATTCAATAAAACTTGATGAACTTTCATGTTTTACCAATGTAAAACATGCTAAAAAGAATTGAATCAAATGACATGAAAATTGCCTGTGGGCTAAATTTTCAATTCAAGCAGATTCAATAAAACTTTATGAACTTTCATGTTTTACCAATGTAAAACATGCTAAAAAGAATTGAATCAAATGACGTGAAAATTGCCTGTGGGCTAAATTTTCAATTCAAGCAGATTCAATAAAACTTTATGAACTTTCACGTTTTACCAATGTGAAACATGCTAAAACGAATTGAATCAAATGACATGAAAATTGCCTGTGGGCTAAATTTTCAATTCAAGTAGATTCAATAAATCTTTACGAACTTTCACGTTTTATCAATGTAAAACACGCTAAAAAGAATTGAATCAAATGACATGAAAATTTCCTGTGGGCTAAATTTTCAGTTCAAGCAGATTCAATAAAACTTTATGAACTTTCACGTTTTACCAATGTAAAACACGCTAAAAAGAATTGAATCAAATGACATGAAAATTGCCTGTGGGCTAAATTTTCAATTCAAGCAGATTCAATAAAACTTTATGATAAAACTTATTAATTCATAACTCCTGTGGGTAGGTTATGAAATTTTATCCTAATTAATTACATAAATATAATAAAGATTTCTGTGGGATAAAATTTATTATATTCAGTGTAATTAATTATAATTTAATGTCTAAATTTTTTCTTCATGTGACCTAACCAATATATAATTTTATTTAATTAAAGATGCTGTGGCTATTCTCTAATTAATTAAAATTATATGGATCACTTAGACATCAATTTTGTTGCATAAACAAAACTTAACCAGAGGGAAAAATAATGTTTACTGAAGGAGTAAGTCAAAACGACATTTTAATAAACTCCATATAACTGTAATAATTCTCCAGCAAAATCAAAATTAAGGTTAAAGTAGTCAGCATTACCGAAAAGGACTACAAATTGATTGTTAAATTTAAATTAAATTTCAACAACGCTAAATCTGAGCTTCATGTGAAATAAACATAGAATCAAAACTGAATGCCCAAATAAGAAATAAACCATTTTTTATTTCTTCTTTAATTACAAATATACATTATTATAAATGTAAGTTCAATGTAAAATTTTTACAATAAATATGTAATCAATTATAAAATTTACTTTGTTGATTTTTATATAGTTATCCAAATTAACTATATATATATATATATATATATAACCAA
The DNA here is from genome assembly GCA_031772625.1 of Pinus tabuliformis. Classification (NCBI taxonomy): domain Eukaryota; kingdom Viridiplantae; phylum Streptophyta; class Pinopsida; order Pinales; family Pinaceae; genus Pinus; species Pinus tabuliformis. The sequence continues at coordinate 1,348,810,882 of CM062818.1, read as the reverse complement.
ACCAAAGAAACATAATCAAAATATATACCAAACGAAACAAATCATATAATATGGTATATCACAAACTTTAATATACATATAAATCGTTATGGTATATAATCAAAAGGTAATGCCATGTGTTATAAAACAAATCCAACGTTAAACAAATACATGGCATGGTATGTATACATGGTTATAAAACCATATAAAACAAACAATGAAAACAACGTATGCCGTGCACAAGATGGGCTCTTGCCTTCCACGTGGGTAAGTGCAACCCGCACATCTCCGATACGCAACATTTAAATGTTGCATATATTCATATGACTAATACAAAGTGACCACTATACAAAATTTATTACCCCTACATATTATTGGGGCGTTAATACTTCAACAGTTGCATGTGGTCTATGAAACTATCAAATAATGCCACTCAACCATTCCGTCAAATGTGTTGTAAAAGGGCAACTGGCCAAATTTGTTGTGATCAGTAACTGGCTGACTCCTTGTTTGTAAAACAGATAACCGGTTTATTCGATGACTCAGATGAAATGTCCATGATTATGGATCAAATATGAAGCATTCAGTTCAATTAAGAAACCACTCCAGCCAAATCAAAATTACGGTAATGCAGTTATTTTACAAAAAAGAAGAATCACACATAGCATTATAGAATATAACAGCATAACTGAAACCACATAAATTTATCATTTTTCTTACCAGAATTTCAATATTTTAAAACAAAAACGAAAAAGGAAATTCCAAAAACCAAAGTCATATGATTTCCTCAAATTTGCATCTAGGATACCGCCATGAAACACAATTATTATGAGTTGGGATAAGCCCATGAAACTCAATGTGTTCTGTATTGCCGTTCCCAGCATGACAAATTCGATGAAGTCATATACCATTTGGCTTGGGAGCGCATGCAGCTAGACTGTGGCGCCCTTGGGGTGCACAGAAAGACAAAGGGCAGTGTTGTGGCTATTCTCTGAAGAGAGCACACAAAACACGAGATGTAGACGGAGTGGGCCATCGAGAGTTGAGTGGGGGCATGCTTCTCAGCCATTAAACATCTAATGGCCAGGGGGTCACGCAATTTAACACCAACCTTCGATTTCCAAGCGCCCATATTCTTATTATCATTGTTTTATGCAACCAAGAAGAATTCTTGAATCATCATCTTATCACAAGGGGACTATTGATTTGCCTGAGCGCACGGATCTATGAAATCTGTGATGTGAGGCAGCTCGAAAAATTAAATCAGATGCTCAACGAAAATCCATTTCCAGACTAGGTCATCGCGATCATCTCCCATTGCATATAGACTTGGCATAAATCCGTCAATCAAAACAGAATATAGGCCATTATCTGCCCATGGGTTTGGATCCAAATTCTTGGCATCGAACCCAATGACGATTTAAAAACAATTCCTCGGCCCTGCTTTAATTTAAAAATGATAGTTTCAAATTTTCATAATGAAATCCAACTTTATAATAACTCCATCCAGTTTGACCGGGACATGGGTAATAAACAAGAAGCCTATTACCGCAAAAGGCAAGCTTTCATAGTAGACAAATGCAATGTCCCTGTAAAAGGTTTCAGTGTATACAAACACACAAACTAGCTTATGGTATTCCTGAAATCCCCACATCGTCGAGCTTAATATTTTATAAAGAAACCCAGAATCAGATCCTCGCAGAATCCTTCCCTAAAACGTTAGAAGATGGCTTAAGCTGAATCACTCTCAGGAAATAAACCAAAAATAACACAAATTTTCCAGCATCTAAAAGTTACAGGTTCACACAACCGATGGACGTGGTTAATGTATCTATTTACGCTGCCATACCCTACAGTCAATCGCGCATATTCATATGCACTGTGTTAATTTTCACCCACAGAGGATGTAGAAACCTGTAGGTACCTTTGGGCGTGCGAAGTTCAAGTCTACGCACAGAAAAACAAAAGGGCGGCGAGAGAATACCAAGGCAGAGATAAACCACTCTGATACCAAATGTTAGAATTCTTCAATTTCAACAACGATTCTTCTATATGCGGAATAACTGAAAAGAATCATTAAATCTTAATGCCCAGGGATACGAGTTACCTCCAGCCATTGGTGATGTATTGATGCAAGCCACAGTCCACAAGCTTCTTCTTCAGCACTCCAGCTTCAATCCAAGCAAAAGGAAAAAGAACACAAAAGATCTGAAGGCACTTCCAAGCTCTGCTATCTCAGCTAGATGGTGTAGAACTGAAGGGGATTGAGATGCAAGCTTGGGGACCAAACAGATGAATTTATAGCTAAGCTTCCATCAAGCTTCTGATAGCTATGTGTCAGATGTCCCACAGATCAAGGCAGAGAACTCCAGATGGGAGTAATGGGCCACTTCAGTAGCTCCTAACAATAAATTTATTAGCTGTAGTTGATTTCCTTAACTTAAGGAAACTACTGCAGTTGGTTTCCATAAGTTAAGGAAAGACTGCAGTTTAAATTCCATAATTTTAGGCAGCAATTTTGCATAAACTAATGGAGCTTAACAATCAGGTCTTTATTTATGTGCAAAAATATATGATTTATGATGTATAACTTGAAACAAATGACTTATGATATATATAATAGTTAAAGAATAGACTATCTAGAGAATGGTCCTTATTTCTAAAGTAGCGAATCTATCAAATTTAAACATAAATATAATAGAAATATTTTTGTGACCTGGAAATTTTTCATGGCTTATATTCATTAAAGAAAAATATCTATAACTTTTTTTTAGATGTAGAATTTTGAGTAAATATAAACTATAAAATCTAACAAAATATTATGGAAGGTAAGAGATGTTATTAATGGTTAGATATTAGAGTTTACTTTTCGTTGGTTGATAAATAATCAGGTTATATTTTGAAAAAATGGTTGTATATAATTTAGGGTGATTTTTAATTGTACCGATGAATATCAAAATTTTCATGACTTCTTATTTTAAATGTAAAGTTTTTAGTTTTTTATAAACGAAAATAACTTTAAAATAGTTTTTAGGATTTTCCATATTGTAATAGTGAATTTTGATATTTTAAGATATTAAACAAATAATATATATGAATATTTATAAAAAGTATATTTCCTCGAAAATATTTTGGCATTGAATTTTGAATAGCTGAATTTTTTCCATATCCAATAGATTTGGAATTCTGAACCAAACTTAATAACTATTATATTTTGAACCACCAAATTTTCCCAATTCGAATTCAAACTCGAACTTGGTAACTGGTAACAGTTGATCGATTATGTTTGATTCTAACGAATGGGGAAATTCATTAAAAACCAAAAACACTTACGTCCATGTTTTGCCCCGAAGAACTTCGCAAAGCAATAGCTTGTTGCTGCCTCGCGTACAGTTTTTTTGTTGAGCACTTGATGATGACTCCGTTCCAAAATACATCCCCTGCTAAGCAGAAGATTTTCACTTTCATAGTTTGTTAAGCGAAAGCAATTTGAAGGTAAAGAAAAGCTATGGCCCACTGGCAGCATACCTGCATACCTGTCCAAACATATTGGTTTTATTCGCAGGTGGAAGTCGAAAACCTCTCTTTAAAATGCGTTCAATGCGGTCATCACTGGTTCGGTGGAATAGAAGCTGGGTAGGAGATCGGTGACTGATAAGATGACTCTCAGTTTCTAAAAACTTTATTTCCAATTTCGTGCTCCGATATTTTTCGATCTTTGTCACCGTAGGGAAAATTCCATGTATTGGTTGGAAAAACCTATGAGTCCGATCTCTAACCTGCATTCGTGAAACGTTCCTTTCATATTATATCAACAATCACCGTACTGTTTTATTTTATTTCAAAACACCAGACTCGTAAACGAAGATCATGCCTACAGAAAATCAAAAGAGCTAACGAACCAGCAAATATTCCGCAGCAGTTCCTCCTTCTGAATCAAGCTCTATCACTCTCGCGTCTCTCGGCAAATTCAGTCGCGCAATTTCTTCTTCTAATTCTTTCAATTTTAAATTAAGTGTCACCTGGCGAAGAAGAGTCTCCCAGCTACGAGAAGATTGCTGTCCTCCGGAAGTTTTGATCAAAAGCTTGAGATTCATCACCGTTGTTGTGCCTAAAGCCACTCTGCAACCGTCTATGGCTCTCTCCATCATAACGTTCAAGTGTAGCCCCTTGGTTTTCCATGATCACCAAACTGGATAAAATGTTACGATGTATGTTACGTATAAATTCGGCCAGCGAATCTGGCTCCCGAGCATATTACGATGTAAATTCGTGTTTTCTGGCCACTCTCTTTATATTGCTGGTCTCTTGGATTTAAAGATCGTATCTCAATTTTTCCAATGACATTTAATTAACAGATTGCATCGGGATATACATTTTACGCCTTTAGACTCTGTTAGTAATGATGATTATCAACTTTTCTCGAGTTACTAGCCAAGAATATTTAATTAACGGATTGCTATCTAGATTTTATCCGTGCAGTGTAATGAATGAATGGAGGCCTGCTTTGCCTTAATTATCAGCTTTAACTTAAACCTCATTCACATGCAAAAGCTGAATTGATAGGCGCATCCATTTTTCTCATACGCTGCGGAAGATTGCAGTTGGGGACCGACACCCTAAATCCATTCACATCACGTCGATGGATGAGAAAGATTGTGTAATATTGGCTGTTTTGAAAAAGGCAAACATGATTCTAACTTACTTTGTTTGGAATTATGACAACAATATTGATGGTAGAGTTATTGAGGCTAGAAGTTTATTTTACAGTTTAGTTAGTAGGAGGGGAGGTGTCATGTCCTTACACCTGCGGTAATTTTTTAATCGTTTGTAGCAAGGTGCGGCACCATCGAATGCTTTTTTTTCACCAATACTAACATTTGTGGACTACACCTACTTTCACATTAACAACCTTAGCTTGTGTTTCGCAATCAAGTAAAATGCAATTATCCTTTATACTTAATGAAGTCCATACTCATTCATTATCATCATGCAATTATACCAAGAACAACAACAATTGCAACAAGTATAAAGGGGAGGGGCAACTCGCCGTAATGTGAGTCTGCCCGACAATTTTATTAAGAATATTAGTTTACAATACAAGTGTGTCTTGGCCAAACCAAGTCTCACACTTAACCGAATAATACAAAGAGAGGAAATCCTGCCTTTACAACATCTTGTGCATCTCTTGCACAAAGGACGGTGCTCACCGAGCCACCAAAAATCCTTGCCAAGTCTTACACCAAAAATCGCACCTTAGAATCCACCCCAGGCACACTTGCCCAACCTTCGACTTGATCACAAGACTTCACCAAGCGTACAATCCTCCTTAAGGTAATGCACATGAGATATGCGCAGTTCCCTCTTTAACTTCGCACTTCCTTCTTGTCTTATGCGAAGATGTGAAGAGTGAATGATGGTTCAAATGAGCTCTCATGCTCTCACACTTATATGCTTCTTAACTTGTTTTCATGTGTGGGTTTACATGGGGTGTTCAGCCCCTTGGTTGACCCCCAAAACCACTACAAGCGCCCACAACGCCCTTGTAACATGCTCCTTTCAAGTCGCACTATAAACTCCCAACACTTAGCCGAATTTCCAAGTGTCGCACAATGTTTCTGTTTTCGTCGCATTAATCGTCACATTTTTTCCGCAACCCGTCACACGTCCGTGTCGCCGCGCCCCCCCGTCGTGCAGCCCTCGCCCACTTCGTAGGCCCGCGCGCCCATCGACCACCCGTGCACCCGCGCGCCCGTCGACTCGCCCGACGCCCAACCGTGCCCGCGCTCGGGTAGAACTCGAGGACCTTACAGGGGCTGTATGAAGGAAGTGTAAGTTTGTGATACTTTGTTTTTTAAAGAAAAAATATATATATTTTTTAAATAAAAAAATGACCTGAGTTATAATTAAAAAAAGGATATTGTAAAATAATTATAAGTAAAAAAATTGTGTGAATCATATGTTTAAATCTTAGACTTTTCATAAATATTGAAATTTATATATAAATTATTTGAACATTTATCCTAACTAATTTATATCTATATCAACTTCATATATATATATATAAATTGAATTTTTATGATTAAATTTTCTAATTGATTCTATATATTTTTTATTTAGCATTAAAAATATAATTTAAACAATAAAAAAACATATTATAATTTACCTTCCAAAAATATTTACGGGCAAAAAGATTTGATGGCTTATATTAAATCAGTAAATAAAATAAATCTATATAATTCCGTGGAAATGACTTAGATTTTAAATTAAGACCAATAATTTAGATTTAAAATTAAGTTTACCGATCTAGCGAAGTTTATGGGCATTGCATGCTGGGAAAAAAAAGTTTATGGGCATTGCATGTTGAAAAAAAAAGGTTTACGGGCATTGCTGGTTTTTGGATTTAAAATCGGATCTACATTTTACACGTATAATCTCACCGTTGATAATTATCAGCTTTACCTGAGTTACTGGCCGATAATATTTAATTAACAGATTGCTTGTGAGAATCAGATGTAGATTTTATCCGTGCAGTGTAATGGTGAATGGAGGTCTCTCTCGCCTTAATTATCAGCTTTAACTTCACTCACATGCCAAAGCTAAATTAATGGGGCCGCATCCATCTTTCTTAGTCACTGCGTGTGAGCTGCGGAAGATTGCGGTTGGGCGCTGACACCGTAAAGCCATTCGCATCAAGTATGCTAAATAAATCATTCCAAATACGTTGCCGCCCATGTTTTTAATTATATTAATAGGCTTTTACTCTACGTTGATGGCTGAGCAAGATCGTATAAGATTTGCTGTTTTGAAATTGGGCAATCTTAGATTATATTGTTTGTTTGGAATTATGAGAATAATATTGGAATCATCAAAGCTTATTTGGCTATGAGGCTGTTTGTCAACCGATACAGGGGTTTATGAAAACATGGTTCTATTGGTCAAGCTAGGCTTGTGGGTAGTTATGCTAGATTGGAGTCCTATTGAGTTGATGCAGTTTTAGATTTAGATTTACTTAGTAACAAGCAACAAATTTATTAATTTTTTTAAGTTAAAAAAAATGAGATTATAAAAATTAATAATATTTTAATTAAAAAATAAATTAATATATTTTTAAAGTAAAAGACGGGAACATTAAGAGAAAAATGATAAATTTTGATTATATGTATTGAATGTAAAGTTAACAATTTATTTAAAGTATGGGTGGGTAGCTTAGTGCATGCCATTAGAATTAAAAATTAGGCTCTTAGAAAAATTACATAAAACATTAAAAATTGCATTAAACATTAAAATATGCATTTGTGAGTGCTAAATTAAAGGTGGTTAATAGGCAAATTAAATCTTGTAGTTTTTTTTTGGCAAGAACAAATAAATTGAGAAGTCTAAATAATTTAATTTTGGATAGTTCTCTTGCAAAGGTTAAAAATAAAAATAAAAAATATTTTAAAAATGATGCATGAATATTTAGAAATTATATGATAAAACAAGTGAGGCAATTATCCACTTGGAATTATATTGTGCAAAGGCTACAAGAATACCTTCAAGTTATGGTCCAATCAAATATTTGAAAGATAGTTTTTTTAATGACATTTTCTTTTGCTAAAACAAGAGTCGGTCCTTCTATTATCTTGTCACTAAAAATATATTATATAAAATACGACGCGCCTAAAGAGGAAGCCGGCTGAAAAAATTAGTAATTTCTTCCAGCTTAGGGAAAAGAGTCAACTTTTTGAGAACTGGGCCTAGGGCCCAAGAAAAACAAAACACACGGCCTCCACCGCTTGAACCATGATTCGAGGTCAAGTGGTCGAGGGGCAAAATGGAACGAAAACAAGAGAACCCGAAAAAACTATAAGCGGACCCAAAGAGGGGAATAAAGACCTTATCAAAAAGATTTCAGGTCCGCTGGGGATCACCCAGACCCACTAACCTGCTCATCGAACCTAAGCCGTTGATCAACAGCTACATGATCCAACGACTGAGGGAAATATCGGGCAGAGAAGAAGCAGGAGGAATACCCACCCGATGAGGGCGGTATTCTCTCTCCTCCGAGAGCCACGTGTTGAACGCTAAGTGGCATTAGATTCATTTATGAGAAACCACTTCGGGTTTTGAGGACGCCCAATAACTTGGAAACTGCTTTGACGCCCGAAATCCGGAAACCACAGATACTCTGAACCTACTGTCATCCAGTCAACTGAGCCACCAATTAGAGCGAATTATCACAATTTTCCTAGCTGCCCGCTCGCTAACCGAGCTCCCTACAGAACCAATGAGAAGGCAATCTATGGTATCCCACTGCAAGACCCGAAAATGCCAAATCTCAGGTTGTCTCTCTATCGAACCCCTGTCATCCATTGATTAAAGGTTAACTGGCGGATTCCTTTCTTGTGCTGATAATGCTCCTTGTCTGTGAGGGCCAGAGTGTAACAACCCTCACGCAGTTGACCTGAAGGTACTGACTCCCACAAGCAGCACCAGTTGTTTCTTGTGCATCTTACCCCTTCATTGGCTAGCTAGTCCGCTACTTTGTTGGCATCTCTGCGCACATGAACAAAACTAAGAGTTCTTAGAATTCTTAGGTGCGATTGAATTCGGTAATAGACTTGCAAAAGTCTCCAGTGTTTCGAGACTTTGTCTGGTGCAGTGCCCGTGCCTAGCTACTTGATCGAATTAATGATTAATTCCGAGTCAGCCTCGATGATTGTATTATGTAAATTGAACTCTATCAGAATCTCCAAGCATTTCTCAATGGCCATGAGTTCAGCCATATTGTTGGTGGCCCTCCCCAGGTGACTGTGAAAGATGACTTTTATGTTGCCCTCTTCATCTCTTATGACTCCTCCATAACCAGCGTCCCCAGGGTTACCTTTTGAGGCTTCGTCTATGTTGAATTTTAAAAAGCCATGGGGAGGGGGTTGCCAGAAAGCCTTTCCTTCTGAAATGTGCTTTGCTGTCGTATTTATGCCCTAAGGGACATGTGATTGGAGTCCCAATAGTTCCAGAATGTGAGCATCCCGATGACCTGGGGGCTTCTCAGGAGGATGCTTCCGAAGGGCTTTGACAGTTTCTTGGAGCTGTTTTAGGATTTGTGCTATGATGCTTTGAGTTGGGCCAGATTTGTCTTTGAAGATCCTGTTGTTACGTTCTTTCCAAACATTCCAGATCAAGAATCCTGGAATCAGAGCCTAGGCTGTATTTACTGTCTCATTGTTCGAGAAGTCCTTCCTCCAGTTCTTTAAAGTATCAGTGATGTCATTTTCGTTCCTATCTATCTGCTTGAAGATATAGGCTACCCAATTCCATAAGGTTGAGGTGAAAGAGTAGAGGTTGAGAAGATGATTCATAGTTTCTTCCTGCAAGCCACATAATTGGCATCTTGATGGACCAACAAAACCTCTCTTTCTGAGATTTTCCCAAGTTAGAATCTTTTTGTGCTGAACTAGCCACCTGAACAGTTTGATCTTCGTCCAGTGTGGGTTGTTCCATAGGTCTTTCCATGTCTTATCAGGGCTTGGGTAGTTAAGTCCCGTGGCTATTCTTTTGGCTTCTTTGAGGTTGAAGATGCCCTCATTATTTCTACCCCATCTTAGTAGATCATTCGAGGTTGAGGTCAAAATTTGTCTCTTTTCCAGAATAGTTTCTAGAACTTTGGCTTGGGTCTTCAACGGGGTCTCATCACTGTAATCTGGTACCTTCCAAATTCTCCATTTACCAGTGTCCCTTGACTGATCCCAATAGTCACTTACTTTTTTCAGTCCTTTGTTAATGGTGTCATTTTTGATGATATCTAGTCCTTCTCTACAAAGGTTATTTTCCTGCTACCAGTTGTCCTCCCAGAACCAGGCAAGATTCCCATTTCTGATCTCCCAGAAACTATGTTTCTGAACTAAAGCTCTGTTCTCCCATGCCTTGTTCCAAATATGGGAATCCCTGATGTGTCCTGTCATTCTAATGTGGTCAATTTCTTGCCAATCCATTGCATATTTTTGTTTCCAGAGTTTAGCCCAGGGTTTCTTATTTCCTTTAGCCATCTCCACCAAAGTTTTTCCCCCAAAACTTTGCTTAGAATATCCGGATCATGGAGACCCAAACCACCATGGGTTTTGGGTTTACAGAGCTTGTCCCAAGCTACCAGAGCCCATTTATTTTTCTCTTCCCCTTTACCCCAAAGAAAATCCCTTTGAATATTCCTGATTTTCTATAAGACCCCTGTTGGTGCCAGAAGGGCTGATAACATGTAGATTGGAATGGTTTGTAGTATTGCCTTTGTGAGGACTAGCCACCCTGCTAAATTCAAGGATTTTCTTGTCCACTTGTTGACTTTGTCCTTCAATTTATTAGTTACAAACTCCCAGATTTCCTTGCTCAGAGGTTTGTCAGTGAGGGGTATTCCCAGATATTTTGAGGGAAGATGATCTCTTTGCAATCCTAGAATTCTGGAGAGATTTATTTGAATTGAAATATCAATATTGAAAAAGAAAACCTTTGATTTTGTGAGGCTTACCTCAGTACCAGCAGCCATTGCGAACTCATACAGGATTTGTTCGAAAACCTTGGCTTCCTTGACTGTGGGAGTGCCCTGCAGCATAGTGTCATCCACAAATTGTTGATGGGTCAATGTGTCCCCATTCTGAGTGAGTCTAAGTCCCTAGATTCTTCCTTCCTCCTTGGTTGAAATGATCGCTCTACCCAATCCTTCCATCATGAGAATGAAGAGGAAGGGGGAGAGAGGATCTCCTTGTCTGAGGCCTCTCGATGGCCTGAAGGTTCTGGATGGAGAGCCATTAAGAAGAATTGAACAACTGGCAGTGGTAACAAGAGCCATGACCCATCTTATCCAGTTGTGGTCAAAGCCATATGCTTTAAGAACTTCCCTGATGTAAGACCAGCTTAGCTTATCATAAGCTTTCGCTATGTCCAACTGTATTATCATACCTACTTGCTTATTGGTCTTGAGGGAATGCACCACTTCATGAGCTTGAATGATATTATTGAGAATTTGTCTACCTTCTACATATCTAGTCTGCTCCTCTAAAACAAGTGTTGGAATAAGGGGTTTGAGTCTATTAGCAATTACTTTGGACATGATTTTGTACACCACATTGCATAAAGTTATGGGTTTGAATCTATCTGGAGTCATGGCTTTTTCCTATTTGGGGATTAAGGCAATGAAGGATTCGTTAAGTGATCTCAGAACTATTTTAGATTTTCTCGAGTCCTCCACCACATCCAGAATGTCATGTTTGACAATTTCCCAGCATGTTTTGAAGAAGTCTACATTGAAACCATCTAGGTCTGGATCTTTCCCAATATGCATCTCTTTGATTACTTCATTGACCTCTTCCTCCGTCATTGCCATGTTGAGATTATAATTGTCTTCCCTAGTTACCAGTTTTGGAATATGCTGAGTAAAACTTTTATTAAATTGAGATCTGTCTGCCATGGTCTCCTCTGCAATACTTTGAAAATGTTGAACCAGTACAACTTCCATTTCCTTGTGAGTATCTTGCTCTATTCCTTGAGGATCTATAAGTTTTGTGATCCTATTATGTGCCCTGTGTTCCATGATATATTTTTGAAAGAACCTAGTATTTCTCTCCCCTTCCTTAATCCATTGCACTCTGGATTTCTGTCTCGAGAAGATTTCCTCCTGCTGGCATCTGTTATCCCATTCTTGTTGAAGTGAGTCTGCTTGCATTTTCCTTTCCTCTGTGAAGCCTTTTGTGATGAGAATTTTATTAATTTCCTACTATTTTTTTTCCACTTCTCCTTTGGCTTTGAAGATGTTTCCAAACTCATTTTTATTCCATTCTTTGAGCTTTCTCTTGATGTGTTTGAGTCTTTGATGTAGGAGGAACATTTTTGTGCCTTGGGTGTGTATTTCTTCAGCCCACCAATTTCCAATGTTAGTGATGAAATCAGAGTGAGTGAGCTAGACACTTTCGAACCTGAAAGGTCTATTCTTAGGGGTTCCAATAAAGGAAGCTTCCAGCTAGATGGGCCAGTGGTTCGAGCCTTCGCAAGGGAGGATGAAAGCTGTCATGATACGACCGGTGAGAAGGAGATCCTCTGAGATTATGAATCTGTCTAATCTCGAGGCTACTTGGGAAGTTCCTCCTCTTTTGTTGTTCCACATGAAGATGCCATTTATTGTATCCATATCCACCAGTCTCATATTGTTAAGGAAGTTCTGGAAGGCTATTGAGTCTCTACCAAGTGTTCTAGTTCCTCCTTTTTTCTCTATGAGAGATCTGATCATATTGAAGTCCCCTCCCAGAATCCAGGGCATTGCTGGGTGTCTTTCTCTCAGTTCCTCTAGAGAGGTGAGGAGCCTGAGTTTATCTTCCAGTAGTTGAGGACCATAGACATTTGTGATCATGTAACAATCCTTGTCCCCTAAAGGTTGGATAACCAATGAAAGGTGGTTTCTGGATGCCTCAGCATCCAGGATTCCAAATTTCTAAGGATTCCATAGAGTGAGAATTCCTCCAGCTGAATTATTTTCTTTGACTTCTAGGTACTCATACTTAATCAGCCATTTTCTATGCTTTTCTCTAATTTTATCTACTGAGCATTTTGTTTCCTGTATAAACACCATATCTGGTTTTTCTTCTTTTATTCTGTTACTGAGATTTCTTTGTTTTCTTTTACTCCCTAGTCCTCTAATGTTCCAGGTTGTAAGCTTCATAATGATGGGTTTGTAAAAGAGTAACTGGTGAGATATTTCATCTTACCTGAATTAATCATGAGTTTTCCACACTCTGTCAGCAGTTCATTCTGTCTCTTCCTTCCTCTTTTCTTGCCTGGGTTTTTGGTGGAGTGTCCTAATATTATCTCCATTGATTTAACCCCTCTGTCTCCTGGCTATCATGGTTCCTTTTGACTCCTAAAGCCTTTGTGTGAGACCTTCGGAGGAATAGCTGTTGTACTTTGTCAAACTCCTCTTGGCCTTGGGCTTGCAGGGTTTTGTCACAAACATTTTTCCAGTTCTCTGACTGTTGTCGCCAAGATTCGTTTCCCTCCTAGCTTCCTTGTGGGTCCCTTCCCTTTCATGGGAATTGTTGCTTCCCAACTTGTGAGTGCCATTTGTCTTTGTCTCTGCCTTTGGTGGTTTCCGGAAATTGTTCAGACTCGCCTCTTTGCTTCTGTTTGAAACCACGTTACTATAGGAGGGAGTGGAGCTCCCTCCTCCAAGCCCCTCCATTGATACCATCTCACTTTTGTCGCCCCCTGTTCAAAACCCTAGTGCCTCAAGCTCCCAAAAATGTGTGTCAAAAAACGCCCTTTTTTAATAACATTGAAATAATAATTTCATTTTCAATTCATTTTCGAAGTTAAACATTATAAACTGCATTGGTGGATGTTAAACTAATAGTAGTCCATGGGAAAATTATTTGCAACTTGATAATTGGTTAGGAAAAGAAGTATTTTAAGAACATGATCATAATTGAGCTTTTTAATGAAGCACATTTCTAGCTTAATGTGTTTGTTGTAATAATGAAACACATTTCTAGCATACTGTGTTTGTTGTAATGATGTTGAATCAGGTATTTGGAATGTTTGATGGTGCTCCAATTGTTTTACTAAAGATTAATTAGACGTTGGTTTTGGAATACAAACTTTGAAAGCCATAAGGCCTCTTGAATTGCACTAACCATTGCTAAAGACAAATAAATAGCTTGTTAGAATACAAACTTTGAAATATAAATAGCTTGTTGGAATACAAACTTTGAAATAGGTAAGGCGTCTTGAATTGCACTAACCACAAATAAATAGCTTGTTGCGGCCCGGATGAAAAGAATACAAATATCTATATCTGGAAAACTATAACAGATCCTTTTTACGAAATAGCACGACCACAAGAAGATACGACAATCACAAGCGTCACCTAACGTAGATCACACAAGTCGCTGCTTCACGAACATCCCATTATCATCTTTCCATTGACATGAAAAGTTGAAAACTAATATCTATATCTGTAAGACAATAACAGCTACTTTTTACGAAATAATACGACCACAAGAATCACAATCCAATGGCGACTTATCATCCCGATTACACACTTCACTATCTGAGCACAGTAAAGCGATAGTCCAAATTACACTTAAATAGCAAGAATTCTCTTCCACTAACATTCAGTTTTTGGAAACATGTTTCAATCCCATAAATAAGATAATAATAGCAATCATACGCACAATCATTCAGGGCATATCCCAGTTAGAGAGTCAAAATAGCAACAAATCTCTACCGCAGAGCAATCAGTTCTTTAAACGTATCTCAGTCACACATAACTACCCAAAATTTCAAAAGAGCGTACCCAAAATCTCGAAAGAGCCTAATCAAATTAGGCAACCAAAATACAAACGGATAACTTCAAAACAATCAGTTTTGGGAAACATACGTCAATCACACAATTGAAAAAAACAAATATTCGCTCATTACAAATAAACTCGTCAGTGAATTGTTTCTTTAATGTTGCGCGATTTAGTTGCTGGGTGTGAATTACGATTACGGCATCCATAACCGTTGAATATTACCATTTCAGATTCACCCATAGACGCTGCTTTTTAGACTGTGATTCTTTCTAGCACGTGATTTTGTACAGGAGGAGGAGATTTTGACCTTGGGATTTCGGATAGTCGAAGATTAATTCACTAACAATAGCTTATTGTAGGGATGAAAAGCTCAAATCTAGTCATGTTAATATTCAATTATGAATTTATGGAATATCTAAATTGAATTTATGGAATATCTAAGAGATATGGTAATTTTCCATTTAAAAATTTCATTTCAACTCACTACTAAATAAATGCATTTCATATAAATTGGAATCTATCATGAACATGATAACACTATGTTAACACGGAGCAAATTTCATGAAAACTCTCAAAATCAAGCCAAAAAATGGTTATATCATTTTTATTATTTAATTATTGAACAACTAAAAAACCTTTCAATTTAATTATTTTATATTTTTTTTATATAGCACCAAGATGCCCATGGATGAGCCCTTGAGTTTCAACATTTGGGTTTAGGGTGCATGTTGTGGGATTTCATCATGTAAGTTAAGACAAAGACAGCTTTTCCTAGCATACTCAAAACCCATAGTCATATAGTGAATGTATCATTTGTGTATAAACATAATGTAATAAGGGCTTATCTTAGAGTTCCATCTTGTGTCTAACTATTTTTATTTTCTTTAATCCAATTTGAAATTACTTATATCTAAAATATAGAGTCATAAATATATAGTAGATATCTTTATTTCTACATTACACAAATAAAAAAACCTTAAAAATAAATAAATTAATCAATATCACACCCATCAAATTAATCATATTGAAAATTAAATAACTTGGGATTTTTAGATTACCATAATTACTAACACCAATGACATATCTATATTACAAAGATGATGCTATATCTTAGATGTTTTTTTTATTATAAATATTGCGCTTATGTTAAAGATTTTATAAGGAAATATAATTTTTATTGTCACTATTTAATTTAAAATTTCTCATTAATTAAATAGTTATGATTAAATTGTTAAATTATTCTTATGGGCAATTTGTCAAATTTACTTACATCAGTGTCTTAGTATTCATCAATTTATTTATGTTCATAATTTATTATTGAATTAAAAACAAATGAACAAATAAATATTGTTTTTCTGGTACAACACACACTCAGAAAATATAAAAGAAATATTGCGATGTTATAAACAAGTTTAAATTGATAATAAAATTTTAAAAAATATAAATTTATATTTTTATGGTTAGAATTAAATTTAAAAAAAATCAATTTTATCATATTTGAATAATAATAATAAAACAATATTTTTAAAACTTAAATAAAAATAAATAAATTTACAACTATTACACTTCTGCACTTTTAAAAATTTGATCGCATATTTTATAATTAAAATAAACATAATCTAATTATAATAACAAGCTACTTAAAACATTCGATGCATGACTTTCGCCCACTTTATATTAATTTAAATTCAAAGCAACATTGCATTTATTATTGCAATAAGCTCGGATTATATGAAACATAGTGTACGAGATATAATTATTAAATTTAGCTAAATTCTTGAGCTAGGATTACATGAAATATAGTGTACAAGATATAATTATTAAATTTAGTTAAATTTTAAATTTGGTATTAGAAGTAGTGCTTTCATGTCATGTGTAGGGTTGTTGAAATTAAAAGGTGTTGATTCTTACTTAATGAGTTGGAGTCATGATTTATAAATGTCGAATTGTTAAATGCTATATATTGTAATTGTTGAAATCAATAATAAAACAATATGCTATTGATTACTACAATGTGTGATTGATTACATTTGTGTAATGTGAAAGACTATTGTCTTTCACTATTCTATTTAATACAAGAGTTGAGTTGACTTTTTCTTATATAAGTTAAAATGAAAATGATAATGATGAACACTATAATAATATTGGACAAAATAAAACACTAATAAAATTATCACAAATAGATTCTAAATACCAAAATTTTAAACACCAAAACTTCAAAAATTAAAATTAATAATAAAACTCGTATCTTCCTATACTATAGATTTATGAGTGAGAAATTGTACTACAATAATTTATATATTAGATTTCATAAACTGAACATCTCTCATTCCTTTGCAAAGTGCACTACATATTTTGGAAGTAAGTATTCCCCATTGCTGTAATCTTTGCCTGCCTCGCCAAGTAAAGCAAAAGATAGATGTATCATCCTTTCTGGTCCGCTATAGTGAACTGATATAGTCGGATCCAAAGCAGTGTATACCCCACTTTCAAAGGAACGTCCATTCTGCACCTCCACGCCTTCGCCGCCGATCTTAACAGCGTTTTATTTATAATCAATGCCACCATCACTACCTGCAAAACAAATATGCAATGGAAGAGGGACGGGCTAATTTGAAGAAATAATCAAGAATCCTAAGTCATTCAATCAACTGATTCACCTTGTACAAATTGCTGCTGGTCATTCTAAAAATTGAGATTCTGCCAGTCGAAAATGATATTCTGCAGGACTATCCCCACAAAAAGTAGGAGACATTTTGTACTGGATTCACGTTAAGTTCTGATCAGCCAAGGTTTGGGAAGAGGGTTGCATAGCTGCCGGATCAATAATCAGGTTGTTATATGTACTATATATAATGGTATCGCCTGATAACAATCGTATACAACGAACTCATCGTACAATGCGCCTCCACCCTCGTTTCCTGCTCTCTTCGATAAGAGTGAGTCGTATCCTTTCCTATTGATTATGCACTTTTCATCTCAGCTTGAGGTTTTTGAACACTGAACATAAATCCACTCCAAATTCTGAATCAGCTCTAGAAGCTAATATATATCCAAGCTGTTATCCCTTCAGAACTATCAAGTTATTTTTGAGTTGCTTATTTCCATTTGAAATATGATATATATATTTATTTTTGAGATCTAATATATTGCAGCTAAGTTAGTTCTTTAATTTCACTTTTGTCATTGAGATTTCAAAACCTAAATTATAAACTATAATGTAGGACTGTGAGTAAATATAAACTATAAAACCTAATATTTTGTATTACATTTTAATATTTTGTATTACATTATAAAAAGTAATAGATGTTATTAATGGTGAAGCTAAGACACCAATGTCCCAAGAACCAGAAGAGATGAAGGAGATGCAAGATAAAAAAGAAAGCTACAACACCAATCTCGCCAAGAAAGACGAGGAGCCAAACAAGTAAAAATTAAGAAAATTGTAGGTCCCATAAACCAATTTGGTCTCAGTGGACGCTAACCATCATCATCATCATCATTAGAGTTTACTTTGGGTTGGTTAATGAATAATGAGGGTTTATTTTGAAATAATGTTTATATATAATTTATGGTGCATTTAAGTGTATGGATGAACTGAAAAGTTCTTGCCATCTGTTATTTTAAATATAAAATTTTTGGCATTTTTATGAGATTTATGATTGAAAATTATTTTTAAAGAGTTTTTGAGATTTTCAATGTTAAAATAGGCCATTTTGGTTTGCTAAAATATTTAGCAAATATATTTTAATATTTATAAAACATATATTTAGAAAAGAAAATCTGTATTAAATTTTGACTAACTGATTTTATTTTCCTATTTAATCCAATTCGAATTCAAACCCAAATTTGATAACTATTAAATTTTGAACAACTAATTTTTTTCCATTCAAATTTAAACTCGAACTCGATAACTATGATATTCAAATTTGAACTTGGTAACTATGATTAAACTAACAAATTGTTTGATTCTGTTTGTTTCTAACAAATGGATTTCAAGAGTTTTTATAACATTTATGATTGAAAAGTATTTTTAAAGAGTTTTTGAGATTTTCAATTTTATAATAGTCAATTTTTTTTTTTTAAATATTCAACAAATAATATATTTTAATATTTATAAGAAATATATTTGGAAAAAAAATTATGTATTAAATTTTGAACAATTGAATTTTTCCCTATGTAATAAAATTCGAATTCAAAATCAGACCCAAATTTGATAACTATTAAATTTTGAAGAATCGAAATCGAATTCGAATTCAAACCTAAATTTGATAACTATTAAATTTTGAACAACCAATTTTTTCCATTCAAACTGGATATTGAATGGAAGACTATGGTATTCAAACTTGAACTAACTTGGTAACTATGATTAAACTAACAAGTTGTTTAATTATGTTTGTTTCTGACAAATGGGGAAATTCATTAAAAACCAAAAACACATACGTCCATGTTTTGCCTAGAAGAACTTTGCAAAGCAATAGCTTGTTGCTACCTCGTGTATAGATTTTTTGTTGAGCACTCGATGATGATTCTGTTGCAAAATAGATCCACTTCTAAATAGAATATTTTCACTTTCATAGTTTGTTAAGCGAAAGCAATTTGAAGGAAAGAAAAGCTATGGTCCACTGGCAGCATACCTGTCCAAACATATTGATTTTATTAGTATGTGGAAGTCGAAAACCTCTCTTTAGAATGCGTTCAATACGATCATCACTGGTTCTGTCACGCCCCTACACCTGTGGTAGTCTTCCAACCGCTTGAAGCAAGGTGCAACACCACCGAACGCTTTCTTTTCACCAATACTAACATTCGTGGACTACGCCTACTTTCACATTAACATACTTAGCTTGTGTTTCGCAACTAAGTAAAAGCAATTATCCTTTATACTTAATGAAGCCCATACTCATTCATTATCATCATGCAATTATACCAAGAACAACAACAATTGCAACAAGTATAAAGGGGAGGGGCAACTCCCCGTAATGTGAGTCTGCCCGACAATTTTATTAAGAATATCAGTTTACAATACAAGTGTGTCTTGGCCGAACCAAGTCTCACACTTAACCGAATAATACAAAGAGAGGCAACCCTGCCTTTTACAATACATGTACACCTCTTGCATAAAGGATAGTGCTCACCCGAGCCACTAATTCACTTTACCAAGTCCTGCACAAAACCGTACTTCAGAATCCACCCCGGGCACACTTGCCCAACCTTCGACCTGTTCACAAGACTTCACCAAGCGTACAGTCCTCCTTAAGGCAATGCGCATGAGATATGCGCAAGTCCTCCTTTTACTGCACACTTCCTTCTTGTCTTATGCGAAGAGATCAAGAGTGAATGATGTTTTAAATGAGCTCTCATGCTCTTATACTTATATGCTTCTTAAATTTTCATGTGTGGGTTTACATGGGGTGTGCAGCCCCTTGGCCGACCCCCAAAACCACTACAAGTGCCCACAACGCCCTTGTAACACGCTCCTTTCAAGTCGCACTATAAACCTTCCAACACTTAGTCGTATTTCCAAGTGTCGCACAATGTGTTTGTTGTAATGATGTTGAATTAGATATTTGGAATGTTTGATGGTGCTCCAATTGTTTTACTAGAGGGTAGTTAGGCATTGCTTTTGGAATACAAACTTTGAAAGCCACAAGGCCTCTTAATTGCTTTAACCATTGCTCAATACTCTACTTTTTCTAAAGACAAATAAATAGCTTGTTGTGGCCATCAAAAGATATATCTCTATCAAGAAACTCATTTTGATTGTATTAAAGGAAAAGTTCCTCAAGCATTATGACAAATGTATTTATTAGAGTTCGCCTATTATAATTAGAGGTCTAATTGAAAAAGGTGGAGTTAGGACAATGTTTTGGAAGAAAACATACATTTGAGTATGGTTGTTAGAGGATATGCCTAGGCTCCATGATTATTCCATTTGTATTTTTCCTTGAATACCAATAAAAACTCTACACCTACCACCCTTACAAAACTTTTTTATTATATTAAAATATAAAACAAATTATATTAAAACAATTATATAATTAAATAAAAATTCTTAATTTATTAATATATCCTAACATTTAAGAAGAAACAAATTTACAACAGTACATTAAAATACAAAAATATGAAAATGTCCACAATAATAATAACAAATAAGAGCATATTATTATGTGAATGCAAAATCCTTGAGTGGGATGTTGGCCATTTCC
Source organism: Pinus tabuliformis (assembly GCA_031772625.1). Taxonomy (NCBI): domain Eukaryota; kingdom Viridiplantae; phylum Streptophyta; class Pinopsida; order Pinales; family Pinaceae; genus Pinus; species Pinus tabuliformis. The sequence continues at coordinate 1,348,790,379 of CM062818.1, read as the reverse complement.
CATCGATGTTACAAATAATGTCGTTGATGGGAATCTTCTTAGGGTAGTAGGGAAGTTCTTACGACATTATTTATAACTTTGAGTATGGACATTATTTATAACATCAAGTATGCTATTAGGGACCTTCCAGATAATGTTAAAGAGGCGATCAAGCAAGATTGTATTATTGTTCTTAAGAAGGCTAAGCCTCCCAAAAGAAACCTTAGCAAAGTTGAGTTTCTCGCCCTTAAAGCCCTGAGGGAGAAGCTCGACATTTTCATCCTAAAAGCTGACAAAGGTGGGGCCGTCGTCATTTTGGATAAATCTGACTATGTCAACAAAATGATTGACCATATATCTAATAGTGGTTGTTACATCATGCTTAAAAAGAATCCCATTAAGTCTATTTCTAAGGATGTAGCAACAACCATTCAGGCGGATCTATCTCTTAATCCTCTTTCCAAAAAGCTCATAAAGATAAATCCCCTCCCCTGTAGAATTTATGGCCTTCCTAATATTCATAAATCTGGTGCCCCCTTGAGACCTATTGTTAACACAATAGGTGGGCCTACCTATCTTCTTGCGAAATTCTTAGCTCTTAAGCTTAAGCCTCTTGTGGGTTGCACTGATTCTTATGTTAAGGACTCTACGTCCTTTGTTAAAGAATGGAAGGATGTGAGGTTGGAACCCAAGGATCTGCTTTTTAGTTTTGATGTTGTTTCCTTATATACCAAAATCCCCATACAAGAGGCCATTGATGTCATAAGTCGGATCATTGACTAGAACACTGCCAAATTGGTTGGCCTCTGCCTCACCTCGACTTTCTTCAGTTTCCAGGGTGAATTCTATGAGAAAGCCTACGGTGTTGCGATGGGCTCCCATCTTTCCCCTATTGTTGTTATCTTATTTATGGAAGATTTTGAGACTAGGGCCTTAGCCTCAGCTTAATTTCACCCTAAGAAGTGGAAGAGTTTTGTTGATGACACTTGTGTCATCTGGCCCCATGGTCGTGAAAAATTGGATCTATTTTTGAACCACCTTAATTCCCAATCGAAATCCATCAAGTTCATGATGGAAGTTGAGGTGAACGAACACCTTCCTTTCCTAGACATTCTTCTCTCTAGAATGGATGATAGTTCCATATCTCACCAAGTTTTTTGCAAAAAAAATTCACACGGAACAATATCTTCATGCCAGTTCTCATCATTTTCCAGCTCAGAAATTTGGTGTTCTCAGCACCCTTGCTACCCGTGCTTTGAGAATCTCTGACGAAAACCACCTAGAGCAGGATAAATCTCATCTCCTTTAAGTTTTAAAAAATAATGGGTACAATAGAACTAAGAGCCTCAAGGCCTTTCAAAGAACCTGTAAAGAATCAAGAGTTAAAACTGCTCGTGTTGATCCTATTTCCAAGGTTCATCTCTCATTTATTCAAGGGACCACAAATAGGATTGCCATATCCTTAGGAGGAATAATGTTTCCTCTTCATTCAAACCTCTTCAGAGCATTAGAAATTCTCTTGGTTTGGTTAAGGAGATGATCGACTCAAAGGACATGAAAGATGTTTAACTAGTTCCATGTTCCCGTGGTATTCCATATATTGGAGAAACAGGTCAATCAATTAACAAGAGGATCCATGAGCACACTATAGACATACGACACAATCCTTCCCGCTCTTCAGCCCTTGCTAAGCATGCAGAGAAATCCAAACAACATGTCTGCATTGAGGATTCTAGAGTCATTGCTAGAGTTGATCATCTCCAACGTAGGAAGCTTAGGGAGGCTATCAAGATTGAGAGGCATATTAGAAATCTCAACAGAGATGATGGTTGGAAATTGAGTAAAAGTTGGATTTCGGCCCTCTCCTTATGATCCTCTTGTCTTTTCCCCCTTTTATCTTTTTCCCTCCTCCCTTTTTTCTTTATATATTTTTATCCTATTATTATTTAACATAAATATAATAAATTCTCAAGCTCCTTAGTTCTTTATATTAAAGTAAATTCCCTCCTCTCATCTTATTTATATATTTATAACATATATTATCCTTTATCTTTATATTGATTCATTTTGACCCTATCTTTAACTTAATTAAAATAAATTAGTGAGCTAATAATTACTTCATTAACTTATAAGATTTTGAATCATACTCTTAACCTCTCTTTACATTATACGTTATAGTATATAATATTTTAGATCTAAACCTTATTAGTATTTAATACTATTTATAAACTCCTAACAACCATTTTTATTAATATGTATAACTTATTCTTAACCCTCTTATTAATGTATGGAGGATTCGTTCTCCTATTTGTTAATTTATAACTAAATTTATTGTATTAAATAATTCCTCCCCATTTTAGAATATTTTGAAGCCCTCTCTTAACCTTACTAATTATATAACAACTATTTTTAATACTTATAACTTATTAAACTTTATTATTATTTAATAATATATAATATCCGAATAACTATTTTATTAAAAAACTTATTATTATCCCCCTTATTAAATTTCTTAACAATCTATTACTATTTTATAACTAAATTTAGAATATTATATAATTTATAACTAAATTTATAATATTAAATAATCTATAACTAGATTTAAAATATTATATAATTTCTTTCTAACTTTTTAGAATTTCTATTTTAACTAATTTTCAACGACTAGTTTTCACACCTTGACGCAATGATGCATCGCTGCTATTTATTCATGAAGATTATATGATTTTTTCACTTTGTCCTAAGAATGAATCATATTAGTTGGTTCGAAACCTCCACCAAATCTTAATGATGTGATTAATCCGAAAAACATTTATCTACAATATGAATCACAAAAGTCTCGGATCTAATAAAATTTTATTATTTAACATTCTTAATATATTTTATTTATTAATTGTATTCCTTTGAAAAAAAATGATGGACATTTCCATACTTTTAGATGTAACAATTATATATAAAAACTATATGTTATGTAGAATGTCTCTTCATTTTTTGGTAGTATAATACAAAATAATGAATATTGCATAAATAATATAAAACATTGCTTTTCATTTACACTTTTCTAATAATAATGATAATATATTTTTTAATATTTGTCATTTCCATGTAAAAAAAAAATATTATCTAAACAAATAACATATCAATATCAAGTGTTTTTATATTTCAAATATGAATCAATTTTATATAAGAGTGAACTAAATCAGATATATATTTTCTTCTATAAAATCTATTTAAATAGACATTTTCAAAATGTGTAGTTCGCTCTCATATACATTTATATCAGAGACCTAAAATTTTAAAAATTATATTATTCATATCATCAAAATATAAAACTTTACTTTACTACTATATCATACATATTCTTTATTAATCTCTACCTAAATAAAAATACAAATATATAAACTATTATTATTCAAATAATTATAATCATACATTAACAAATATAGTGATACTTTAACATATATACATTTTAAATATTATGTATTCTCATTAAATTCCAATTTTATTAGTTATAGCTTTCCTTATTTTACCTAATGTATTTCTTCACGAGTTTTCCCTTTGTTGTTTTTTAGTTGCTTTCTATTTTCAATTTTTTAAAACTAAATATCAAAGGTATGTCATATATATTGACATCAAATCCTATTACAAGGCTTCGATATGGAGAGATTATTGGTAGTTCTATTCTCAAATTGGAAATGGATCATTGATTTAACTTGAGATTTCAGTCGTAGATTTATGTACTCAAGTTACCTTTTTCACTTAGCTCAATTTTAGTTATTATTAATACAACTATTTTCTTTCTTTTCTGCGTATAGATCTCATTCTTTCTCACTAGTAACACACATACTACCTGCATTTTACATTACTTAATATGTGACCACTAATTAAAATACTAATTGTAAATTTTTGTGCATGAAATGGAAGTGCATATTTTGAAAGAAAAGGTTATTAGTGACTTTAGATTGGACCAATATGTACGTGCCTTTGGAAAGAGTGAAATTTTAAAGCTCGTTTACATTTTTTTGGAAAGCGGGGGAATTTGGGGTGAAGAAAAGTAATTAGATTGAGTATTTTTAAGTGCTTTATTAAGCAATATTTTAATTTTCAATTAAGCTATGTGAGGGTTTAAATATTGTTCCATCTAGCAATAAAATAAGCCCTCAATTGAGCTCCTATGTAACTCGAAGTTACCTAGACACTTGATCATGCTCGATGGAGTTAGAGGCTCGATGAAGCCCCTTTTTTTTATAAAATCACTCACCATGATCTGAGTAGGCCATTTTCTCAGATCATGGAGCTTGGAGCTCGAAGAGATTGACCCAAACATCCAACACCTCGACCGAGGAGCCAAAAGCTCAACCCAACTGAGAAGCCAAATGTATGGAGATAGAGGTATGTTTTCTGCCATTTTATGCTTATTCCAATTTTTTCTTGTAAATGAATAAATGAATTAATTTTAAATGAAAAATCATCACAAAAACCCAAAAAAAATCATAAAAAAAAAAAAACAAAACAAAACCAAACCAAACCATTAAAAACTACCCAAACAAACCATAAAAACCCACCATATTATTGAACTTTTAAATTTTAACTTAAAGTTAAAAATTAAAAAAAAAATTGAAATTTATTCTCTTTTATAATGGATGATTTCAATAGCTTTTTCTCGTTTTACAAGCTACTTTATTTAAAATCTGAAATATAAAGAATTTATTTTACCCCACTTTGATGTCTTTTTGGTTTGACAAGCCATTGTTTTCTTTTTTATTTAGGATTAAGAAAACACTATCTTTCAATTCTTACACAAAGTTATGATGAGCCATGAGATTTTTTTGACAATGGTTTCTGACAAGTAAAAAGCCAGAATTCAACATTGGTTTCGACTCAACATTTAAAATGAAAAAGAAAAAGAAAAAGACCAAGCCAGAATTTTAGAGCTCTTTTCGTTTCCTTGTGATATCCCAGATTGTAGTGTTGAATGTGTAGGATTATTAGTTATAAGGATCATGGTGGCATGTGGTCCACGCATCTGATATAGATTCACATATTCTTTTCACAAATACGATGAGAATTCGCATGATATTTATATCAATGATTTAACTCATGTTGTGATCTTTTCATTTGGGAATCAAAGGAGTATGTTGTTAGTCATGCTTGTGTGTAACACTTATCTTGGCTCACAAAAAGGCATCCAAGCCAAAGATGTATAAATTATTTATTATGGGAGGTTGTCCAGCCAAAGATGTATAAATTATTTATTATGGGAGGTTGTCCAAAGAATAAAGTGTACATAGAATGGATGAAAAGAATGTTAAATTGGGATTGATTCACTTATCTAGATTCCAAAATATCCAATATGACCACATCTTCAAAAGAAAAGACAAATCTTGCATTAAGCTGGAAAGAATATATGAATCAAACATATTCATGGATTTATTTCTATGAATGGAAGAAGCAAGAAGAAAACATGGATGTACATATGAGATTTAGAGAATTCCCCCCCTCCTCTTCAAAACATCAGTGGACAACCAATGATGGCACAAAGATTGAATCCTCTTCTACTTTTCCTCCATATAAAGGAATCATCCTTGAAGACACAGACAAAGTTGCTAGAGCAGTACCTTTAGTCCTAATAGATGACTTTGCTTTAGGGATTGATGGAAGAGTACAAAAAGTTAGTGAGAAAATAAATTGGACTAATATTGCCCTGAAAGGATTAGCAGTACATTCATCAACAACCAATGCACAAAAGGAACAAGTAGACTCTTTACAAGTTTCTGTAAATAGTGTAAATAAAAGCATGAATGAGTTTCAGTTTTTTGTTTCTACTATAGAAGGATTTGTTTGAGAAAGTTATAATGAAGAAAATACATTATTGACAAAAATAGATAGTCAGTTTGAAGAAATAGAAAGTGAAGTTCACAAAGGATTTGTTTTAACCCATGCAAAGATTGAAGACCTTTCCTCACAGTTTGAAAAAATGTCTTTAACAAATAAAGACAAGGAGATCCCTTCTTCACTATTATTTAGCCATCCTGTGCCAATACATTCTATCTAGAAGACTGTAGATAAATTTCCTAGTTTGTTTCCAAAAGAAAAAATAGAAAAACCAGAATCCTCATATGATTCTCATATTTTGTCGGTCTATGAACCACTCCCTAACTAATACTCCATTCCACCCATGATTTGAGTGGTAAAAGAAAATTTTCTGAGCCCCACACATTTTTAATTGATGCTCATAAAGAATGGAACATTGATAACTTAAGCTCAGACCAAATAAGGAAAATGATTGATCAAATGTTCATAGAATATAAATTGATGTGCATGAGGGGAAAAAGTGAAGTAGAAGCCTGTAAGACATTGATTCAGTGTTTTATTGGTACCCTTCAAAGATGGTGGGAAGAAAAATCCTCTCCAACACTTGTAGACAAAATGGCAGAAGAAACAGTTAAAGATGAAGCAGGAGATATTGTACATAATGAAGATGGGAATCCACAAAATAACATGATAGGTGCTCTGACATCATTCATCCTTGAGAATTGGTGTGGTGCAGAGACAAAGATTTCAGATAAACACTCCCTGGTTTTAATGAATCTCAAATGCAAAAATATGTCCCAATATGAATATTTTCATAGGGATTGGGTCCAGAGAATTTATGAAGTAAAAGATAGAAAAAATATTTTATGGAAACAAGTATATCTTGCTCTCCTTCCAAATTTGTAGATTACTTGAAGATTCAAGAATTCTTTCAAAATCCATATGAATCTTATACTTGGGGAGAGATATACAACCTCATAACTAAAGCTTTGGTAGGACTTTGTACAAGCATGAAAGTGAACAAATCCATACAAAAATTGTCCAAGTTTCCTGATAGCAGATCTATCTGTAATAAATATGGTCTATCAATAGATGATCTAGTGGTACATAAGAAAAGAATGAAAAGTCCATAAAGAAAATTTCAAAAAGAAAAATGAATTATTCTTCCAAGCCCCAGAGATCTAAAAAAGAAAAAGGATATTACAAAAGGATTCCCATAACCCACTATTATGGTCCTCAAGATATTCATCTTAGGACACATAAGCAAGAGGCTTGGAATAAACTCACCTGTTGGTTATGTGGAAAAAAGGGGCATACTTCAAATAATTTCCCACAAGGAGAAGAATCAAAATTACACAAAGGGAAAAAATCACAGGAAATCGCTAAGAAATACCAACATGATAGACAAAGAAGAGAAGAAAGGAAACCACTAGTCCAAATTCAATGTTACAAATGTGGTTCTAAATTCCATAAAGCTGAAAATTGTCCTAATATTCACATCAAAGAAGAAGTACATGTTTTGGGAAAAACTGTTGTGACTCTATAAAAACTTCCAGTTTTAGTATTTCTGATTTAGAATCCATAGATGATCATGATGTAGTTTTTCTTGCTGACTATTGTAGATGCATAGATTCAGAAAATTGTCATTGTAGTAGCTCAGAGCTAGATTCTGGATATAGTTCTGAAGAAGAGCCTGTCTTACAACAGAAATTAAAAATATGTATGGCTCATATTTCCAACGATGAAGAAGCCAAGGCCTTAGCAGGAATCAAAATGCTTCCTAAAGGAGAGATGAAAGAAAAGTTGATGGAAACATTCCTACAGACCATGCTTAAGAACCAAGGTTCTACGTCAACCCCTACAAGCAAAGGTACTGCCTCAAGAGCCCTCTTTGTTGATGCTTCATATGAGAAGAATACTAAGTCATTTCAAAGAAACCATCAACAAGATAAACAAAGAGTTCTTACAATCAATGAAGTTAGTCAAGAGATAAAAAATATGAAAAATGAAATTAGTGAAATTAAAGCTCAAGTTGCTAGATTAGAAAAGGGAAAAATGAAGAAAGAAAAAGAAGATAATATCCTAGAACATCATTGGGTATTAGAACAAAACCCCTCTTTAAGATATAATTCAAACAATATGAAAATTATGGCAATGCAACACCAACAATATCATGTTATGCTCAAATTTAAAATTCAAGGTGAAGTCTTTACTCTAAAGACTCTATTGGATATAGGGGCAGACATAAATGTATTAAATAAAAATTATTTCGTGTTAAATATTAGGCTAAGGAAAGAAGAGAAGTCATAGGGATAGGAACACAAGAATACAATTTTTAGTATGAAGTTCCTAAAGCCACCATTTGTTTAGAAAATTATTGCATAAATATTAAATTTGCAGTAGGAAGCATCCCAATAGACTGTATTTTTGGAAATCCATTCTTAACAACCATTGAACCCCATGGTTCAACAAGATTAGATGATGGTCGGTATGGATATTATATCTTTTTCCCAAATCAAGAAGGGTATTTACAAGCCATCACACTACTGTTTATCTCAAGTCCAATGATTTCAACTACGGTCCAATCCATCCAAGAATTGGGTCAGTACGAAATGTGTGTGAAAGAGCTCAAAGACCTGAAATCCCATCTTAAGATTGATGAAGGATTGAGATAAGCTATAGTCATAAGAAAAATAGAATATTTGAGGAAATAGTTAGAGGCAAAATGTTGTGCAGAAGAACCCAATGCTTTTTGGCACAAAAAACAGTATTTTGTAGAACTACCTTACAAAACTGAATATACAGGAAAACCCTGTAGGAGCAGAGCCATCCTAATGAATGAAGAATAAAGAAAGCTCTGCCAAAGAGAAATACAATATCTTTTGAAAAGATAGCTAATAAGAGAATCTAATAATCCCTGGAACTGTTATGGATTCTATGTGAATAAGCTCTCTGAACAGATTAGAGGAGTACCTAGATTTTAATAAAATATAAGCCACTTATCCTATTCCCCACAAAGGAAATCTAATAGCTAGAATTGCAGGAGCAAAGATATTTTCAAAATTTGACATGAAGTCAGGTTTCTGGCAAGTATCAATCAAGGAAGAAGATCGGTTCAAAACAACGTTCAGTGTCCCCTCCAGACATTATGAATGGAATGTTATGCCTTTTGGACTCAAGCATGCTCCTTCTAAGTTCCAAAAATTCATGGATCAAGTTTTCAGGCCATATTTTGATTGGCTAATTGTATATATATATATATATATATATATATATATATATATATATATATATATATATATATATATATATTGATGATGTTTTAATATTTTCCAAGTCCATAGATGAACATTTTAAGCATGTATATAAATTCATGCATATAGTCAAGAACAGTGGATTAGTCCTAAGCAAGAAAAAGATGGAGATTTTTCAAACCAAGGTCAAATTCCTTGGACATATCATAGAAAACAACTAGATTTCTCTCCAACAACATGCAATTGCATTTGTAGACAAATTCCCAGATGAAATAAAAGATAAGACTCAACTGCAAAGGTTCCTGGGTTGTCTGAACTATGTTTGTAATTTCTATAAGGACTATGCACAAGACAGAAAAATTCTGAACCAAAGACTACAAAAGAATCTAGGGCCTTGGACCACAACACATACAATTGTTGTCAAAAAGATTAAAGAAAAGGTAAGAATGCTTCCCATCTTGTATGTTTCAGATGAAAATCTGTATAAAATTGTTGAAACATACACCAGTGATATAGGTTGGGGTGGAGTTCTCAAACAACTAAAAGAATATCAAGCTAAAATTATCCAATTTGCCTAAGGTGTGTGGAATCCTACAAAGAAAAACTATTCAACCATTGAAAAGGAAGTAAAAGCTGCTTGGAATTGCACTGATAAATTTGATATACATCTGATAAAAAAAATATTTCTTCTTAGACTTGATGTTTCAACCATGAATAAGGTGTTAACCAAAGACATCAATTAGGAAAATTATATGAATTCTTGGAAACCAACTTGGTAGCTTCAAAACACTCAGGTCGTAGACGCAAATATCCAACCTCGTGGAGATCTACAACATTTGGTCCCAAGACGTAAGGTTTATCCAAAATCTAGCAAATGGATCCATGATATGGTTTTTGATCATTCTATACATCTAGAAAACTTGGAAGAAGATGGATTAAACCTTCATTTCAAAGACATAATCATAATTTGGGAAGAGGAAAATAACATATTTAATATTTTCCACAAATATTATGTGATAAATAGAGCCAAAGATCCAAAATTCCATAGACTCCTATGGACTCAACATAATACATAACTTATTTTTCCTGATTATATATTCGTTTCTCGTGGGCTTTGCACAATAAAATCATTCACTGTGTGAAATAATGTAAAAGTATAGTCACCTGACGATGAGTGTGACCGATATCATGGGATTTCGATAATATCTCCACTATGTAAATAAAGGTATCATGGGATGCCTTACATCTCCACTTTGTATACTTTTAGGATGATTCCTTGTCCCAAAAGTCATTATTATAAAACTTTACTGGATGATTCTCTGAGACTCGAAGCACTTCTCTGATGATTGGTGCGGTTTGACCCACATCTCAAAGCATATATAGAAAACAAACTATTCAGTATCAGTAGTAACATTGTCACATCTCTTATAACTATTAAAAAATAATAATAATAATAATAATAATAAAAAAATAAAAAAATAAAAATAAAATATATAAAAATATATATATATATATATATATATATATATATATATATATATATATATATATATATATATAGATATATAATAAAATAAAAAATTGGTATACCTAACCATTTCCCTCTAAACTATGTCGCAAATAATGGTGAAAACATGTATTCTCTTCTCTATGCATTTATGCCTAACTTATTTATTCCCTCATAATTATATTTCAATAAAGAAACCTTTGTTAACATTATCCTAGGCATTAGTGTGGAGATTATCACCACTACCCACCTCTAACTCAAACACCACACCTTGGTTAATGCCTTTAACCTAAAGTATTTGTTTGAGGTCTAAAGGTGATGTGAGAATGGCTAACATATTTGATGTAACTAGCATGGGGTGTGATTATGTTGTGGTTCTAGCCCCTGGTATCAAGTATCACTCTTATTGGATTATGGAGGGGTTAATATACAAGAAGTTCCATTCCTCGGTCGCTACCTTAGATTATTCACGTGGGTAGTCAGTGGGTCTTGGGGTTAGGCATGACGGTGGAGATGTACTCAGTTGGACATCAACGATGGAGGTTACTTTCAAAAATTTAGCCTATATTTACTCTCAGATGGCCCTTTTGTTTCTCATTGTTGTCGCCGCTCTCTGTGGGGAGGCCATGTTGAACTCTGCTCCCAGGTCACCGATGAAGACTCACCCTTAGCTTCATTCGACACTGTAAACCATCCCCACACACAACCCTGCCTTGTCGCTGAGACTGTGTATTGGCCTACAAATCCTTGTTCTGTCAGTGAGGTTTATCGTCGAGCTCTTAGCTTTATTCGTAGTGCAGGGTGGTCTTGTTTTCAGCCATGTCTCCATGGCACACTCGGCTTACATAATGATTCTACGCTAACCCCGTTTATTTTTCCTCTTGCCCTGATATGGTTTGGTTGGATGCCAGTTCCAACACTACTTCCCCAATTTCGCAGGTAAACCCTTCGCGTCATGAACAATGTCTTAAAACAATTTTCTCTTTACTCAGTCTTCACAATTTTCAATTAAGTCATAATGCTTATTTTTTGGATTAAGCACATTGTTCTATATAGAGTCATGGTTTCAAGGCTTCCTAATTTTGTTTACTCTTGGTAATGTCATGCATAGGTACTCCAGCACACCCTCAATTTACTTATTGTGTGGCTTGCCCTAGATTTTGTGTACTATGTACCTCATGGGTTATCACCTTACTGCTTCCTGCCAGGATGGTTTCACTTTCGTTTGTTGGACTCTGGGTGATGGAAACATTATTTCTATGGGTTCTAGGTGTTGTAATATGTTTCTGCATGCTAATACTATGAATGGTGTCGACCTCTACTACCCAGTCGATTTTCCTTAACTTATCTTTCTTTCAGTTTTTATCCAAGGATGACTTGGGGCCAATGGTTGTGATGTGAGAATCATCATTTTGTCTCCGAGGGACTACCCATTTCGTATAATCTCTTACATTTAAATTATATTAATGTACATTTACAGACCATCAAGGAGTGTTGTTTGTGATCTATGTAGAGCTCTTCTCTCTCTGTTTTCCTTTATCTAGTTAATGTTTTTTGGTAAAAATTGTGACTCACTTTTCTATGCATTGTCGCTAGGCTATTTTGTTCGAGATTCAGGAACAAAGACTCCTTCTATATTTGATTTAAATTATGCCTATGGTTTATCAGTGATAGCATTAGCGAATACCATTCTCTATGCATGAAGAGTTGTAGGGATGCCATTACTTCTTCTTTCCTAGTTGTTTTATACCAATTTAGGTAGGATTTAAGGTGCCTATGTACCAGCTGAGAACCTTGCTTAGGTGATTGCTAAAAATACAAGATTGTTGCCTTCATTTGAATTCAGTATCAGAGACTATTATCTCTAATTATTAATCTATTTAATTCGAGGGTTCCCATATCTTTTGTTTGTATTCATAATTTTATTCCCATGGACAAAATGAATGAAATGATTTAGTACTATTGTGATGATCTTCTTATTATGAATGGTAATTATACTTCCCGGTTTCTTATGTATTTATTTTCTATTCCTTATACAAGTAAGGATTACTTGTATGATTTTGTGTGCATGTCTCTGCTCTAATTACTATCTTTGATATAAAATGCTCTTAAGATTACTAGTTTTTTTTCTTTTCTATCTAGCATTAATTAGTAGGATTTGGTTAGCAATTATTATTTTGTAGATGATATACAGACTTAGGACCGTTGCATGATAACACATGCCTACATGTCATTCCACTTTCATGTGGTAATATAATTATGTTGTGAAATTTATATACAATTTAATACTTTATGCTACATGTTTACTAAGTTTGATCCCTACTTTTGATGCTTCTAGTATTATTTTTCTGCAACTAGTAATACCCATAGATGCATGCAGTTCTTTCCAACCTAAATAAAATACTAGCTTGTTGTCTAAAATTGTTAGATGATAATCACTCTTATCCATTGTAATATTCATAATATTCTCCCACCTCCATAACAAAATAAACAGTACAAGGTAACTTGAATTTAATCTTCCCAGTAATCATAATCTAACCAAGATGTTACCGATGGAATCCACTTGGAAATAGAACATTGCTTTCCTCCTAACAGTAGAACTATATCTTCCCAGTTCACTCCCGAGCATAGTTTTCCTATCCAAGACATCAACAACATGTTGATTCTTGCAATAGGAATTTTTATGCCTTCTTTCCATGTGAGATATTTCTTAAAGTGGCGTCCTGCTTTATGGGATTTTTCCCTTTTTCGCCAAAATATCTCTTTTTGTCGTTAGCAACGCTTTATGCCAATCTCAACTTATCATCTCCAGCTAAGTCCTTAATGGATCTTTCTCTCCCATCCATTAAGTTTATCCAGAATTCTTCTAGATTCTGATCATGGAAAGATTATCATAATATACTCTTATATACCAGTGTTCAATTTCCAAGAAATTCCAATTTATTTCCAAAACATTTATATACAAAATTACATCATCATTCTATATGTCTTTCCTGACATCATTGTTATTATTTTTAACATACAATGGAAAAATACTAATGTTTTCAATAGGGGGACATATTACAACCATAGGGAGCCTTTTGTCCCCCCAAACTTCTTATAAATAAGGGGGAGGAGAACCATTTGGGGGAGCGGGAGTTAGAGAAATATAGGGTATGAGAGTCAATAATTATCCTTACTCTACATTTGCATCTTGAAGGCAATCTGCTTGCATCATAGAGAAATTCTTAATTCTGAGTCATAGAGAGTCTTAAGTATGAGAAGTCTGCACATCAAGACCTGTGAGCCTGGTGAGAACCTAAAGTGGCTAGACTTTCTTAGGGAAGAGTACTTTTGGTTTGAGTTCTCTAGTTCATAGGCAAAGTCTGCAATGAGCTAGGAAGCCTTCAGTTTCTAGCTTGTTCTGAGCTAGTATAACTGATAAATGGCTTAGCAATCAATCTTTGATAAAAACCAAGACTCTATGCTTGTAATATCCAGTTATTATGAAAATTAATAAAAGAAATATTATGTCTCATTTATGGTTGTGTTATATCTCTATGTTATATTTTGACTGTGTGAAGTTCATCTGAGATTCATTGGAGGTTCGCTTAACATCGTGAAGTGTAGCTTTTCTCGTATAGGAACATGACTGTTAAAAGAGCTTGTTTTTGCATTGGATATATGTCTGAAGGTTTATGTACAAGTTTGTGTAACACAATAAATAATCATACTTATATGCAAGCTTCATTCTCCATTGGACGAAGCCTCTGCGACCGACGCAGTCCAAATTGTGGATAAATCCTCTACAACCGACGTGGTCCAAATTGGTATCAGAGTTAGTAACAGCTAGTTCATCGAGCAATTCTAAAAAACTTTCTCCTTGTTACAACGGAAGCTGGAGGAAAATATGTATCTTTCTGTGAATTTTAGGAAAAGGAACAAAATCCTAATAACTTTGGTATGCCAACTCTCTTTGATAAAGCTTCTTCTTCTATGATAAATGTTGTTGAATTAGAGATTATTGAAAATCAACCCTCCTCTTGTTGGAAACTACCTTCAATTAGCCCTTCTAAAGTCTATTCTGATCTATCTATGTTCCATTTAAAATCCATTACTAGAGTGTCTGTCAAAGAATGTGTTAGTCAAATACAAGAGAATGTTGAATCCATCCAGACAATTCCTCTACTAGATCCCAAAGAATTACAGAAAGAAGCCCAAAATCATAACACTTCTTATGTTCATCTAGGATGTATAAGGGTAGGAATCTTCGCCTTAACCCATAGAGGCTTGAATACTTTTGTCTTGGCTACAATTAGAGATTTGACACATAACAAATATATTGACTCCTTGCTTGGTGGTATTGTTTCACCCCTCTCAAATGGCCCTGTTTGGTTTGATTTCTATCCAAACTTTTTTCGTGTACATCTTTGATGAACACATCAAAGATATTTTACAGTTGCAGATCAAAACTTTCGGGTTTGATATGAAGAGAAAAAGAACAAATATCTCTATACATACCAGGGGCTTCTTTCACCACACAAATACACTTTATCCTACATGCCCCAAGCCAAGACTCCAAATCAAGTGTTGTAGTTATTACAGATACCCAGAACCAAAAAATAGAACACCAAATGATAAAGTGGGAAGAGTTGAGTTTCCCTAAGAATTGGGTAGTTGATATACCCAAAACTCCCAGAACCCAAAATATAACTTCTGCTCAAATAAAATAAAATTCTTCCTCTATTATCTTATCCTTTCCAAGATGTTCTACTATCCCCAGATTGTTAAAAGCCACTATTTCTTCTTCCTTATTTTTATTTTTTTTCACTATTTTTAAATTTTCCTTCCCGTTTATATATATAGATAGATACATACATAAAAGTTCATTCCATTTTTATATATTTTATATAAAGAGTTTTTTTAAAGCCTATGGGTTTTGGTTTATTGGTTACATATGTTGGTTAGGTTCGCACAAGTTTTGTAGTCTATTTACATTGGTGACTATCTTATATGCCATTTCAAGCTTGAACTTCCAAGCTAGAATATATATAGATAGATACATACATAAAAGTTCATTCCATTTTTATATATTTTATATAAAGAGTTTTTTTAAAGCCTATGGGTTTTGGTTTATTGGTTACATATGTTGGTTAGGTTCGCACAAGTTTTGTAGTCTATTTACATTGGTGACTATCTTATATGCCATCTCAAGCTTGAACTTCCAAGCTAGAATTTTTTGTTTTTTAATAAATTGAATGTAGGAAAAATTATATTCCAAATGTTAAATATTTTTGTGTTTTTATATTATTTTTGGAATTTTAAGGTTCATTTATTTAATTTGTAAAAATCAAATACTTTGTAAAATTTTCAAAATGTTAAATTTATGTATACATTTAAAAACGCACTTTAAATGAGGGCTACATAGTAGTTAGTACCTCCCCCTTAGCTTAAATATAGCGTAATGAAAACAAAAATAACAAAGAAAAATATTTCATTCCAAAAAGAAAACAAGTAATAAAATATTATATTGTTGAATGTCATCTCCAGAAATTAAGAAACATGATTAACTAATATTGTTTATATTAAAATAATATATCTATATGTTTTATTTTTATTAATATATATAATTGTCTATAATCAAATTTCTTAAAATATGTTTTTAACATAATAATAAGTCACCTTAAATTGAAAATATTGTGAAAAAAAAACAATTCATGAAAATAGATTAAATTTATTAAATTGTGTTTTTAGTATAATAATAAATCAACTTAAATTGAAAATATTGTCAAAAAATTATAATTCATGGAAATAGAAATAATAAAAAAAATAAATTAAATTAAAAATCTAAATAAAAATGAAATAAAACTAAAAGAAATAGTAACTAATAGAAATGAAAGTTAATAAATAACCCATAATAAGACCTCAACCAATCACTTTACAAATAAATAAGTTTCAATAATAATAAAAAATAAGCCTCATAAATTTTTGGTCGAAGACAAACTATTACCTAGTTAAAAACAAATAGCTAAAATTCACATATCTAGAAAAATAAGAAATTTGGAAAGTATATTGTTATATTTATTATATGTTTTTAATTAAAATATAAATATTTGTAAAATTAAAGGGTTATATGCAATTTTTTTGCACTAATGTTTGCTTGTTTTGTGATTTTCTTTTTGTGAATTTAAAGATGGTTGATTTTTTTTTTTTTTTTTTTTTTTTTTTTCGAATTTAAAGATGGTTGAAAAAAATGTTAAGAGATGGTTGTAATTTATTAAATTTTTGGATTTGTGAGAAAAGTTTTCTATATTTTTTTTTACATTTACAAACACTTGTTTTGGAAGGTGGAATTGTCATAATCTAAAATAATGTGAAGAAGTAGTATATATATTTAAAAAAAATTGAAATTTTTGTTAATCTAAAATAATGTGAAATAATGTGAATAAGTAGTATAAATATTTTAAAAAATGAAGTTTTTGCTAATTTAAAATTATGTGAAGTAAATAATTATTATGATTATGATTATGATTATGATTTTTTTTTTTAATTTATATAAAGGGAATGTTTTGAATTTTTTTTAAATATTTTTATGTTAAATTTTGTAATAGCAATAGATTTTTAGAAATTTTATTTTTATTTTTATGTAATTTTATCAAGTCAAAATATTTAAATAACATAACATAATAAAACATTACAACATCTCTTTCATACTTTACTAAAAAACACAATAAAATTAGTTATAAATAAAAAAATCAAAATTAAAAACCAATATTCATCACCTCTTTAAATGATTACGAAACTAACCCAAAATAGTTAGAGATGAGAAAATAGAGAAATTTAAAAATATATTTTCTTTTTAACATGTTTCACTCTTAATAATATAAGGTATATAACTTTACCTATTTTCATATTTAACTACTTTTCAATATTTGTAAACTCGCACTATTATAATGGTCTTGATAATTTTATTTTAATATATTTAAAATAAAAATGAATTCATGAAAAAAAATATTTACTAAATTAATATAATTAATATTAAAAATAAAAAAATAAAAAATAATATAATCATTATTATTAATTTGTTCTCTAAATTATACTAATAAAAAAATAATATTTTAATATTCAATTGCATAGAGTTTATTTACTTTATATCATCCTTTTCTAATGATGAACTACCAAATTTTGATTAATGAATATTTTTGAACTATTTGATATGAGTAATTGCATAGAGTTTATTTAACTTATATCATTCTTTTCCCATAATGAACCACCAAATTTTGATTAATGAATATTTTTGAATTATTTGATAAAAGTGAGTGAGAGAGGATTCAACTTCCATTTAGTGAAACAAATGGCTGTGGAAAAAAAACATGTACACGAAATTAATTTAAAAGTAAATTCTTATTTGGTTGGCTCATGCCACATGTGTATGACAACACTATGGAAAATATTTACATTTATTTATATAATGACACAAACACAAATCCCCAAATCAATGTCAGCCAAGTAATCCAGTGTCATGAAAATCAAGTGGAATCTTACGTGTATTCATAGCTTACTCATATTCATTAATTATTTGCTTGGTTGACCACAATCCAATGGGATATGAAATGGTGGGGCTTCATGTGTAATGAGAGAACCCAAAGATATATTTTATCAATAAAATCTCTATTATATTTTGTGCTGTTTTTTATTAATAAAATAAAAAATTATGATAGTAAGGGAATAGTATAATTATAAAAATTAAATTATGTATTTATTTTATTTGTATTGTAACCATAATAATTAATAAAATAAAAAATTATGATAGTAAGGGAATAGTATAACTATAAAAATTAAATTATGTATTTATTTTATTTGTATTGTAACCATAATCTAATTGAATGTGAGATTGTGGATTCTTCAATCATTATACAATTCAATATATATATTTTAATAAGTGTCAAATGCATGTTAGCTTAAGACCATCTAAGCCACGTCTCACTTCACCATGCACGCTATGTCCACCAATCTACACGATACCTGATATCTGTCAAAGGCTCTCTGCATGCCTTTGATCTAGCTTCGTTTTAATCTGCTGGCGAGCTTTCTGTTCGAAATTTTGTCATCCTTTTACTCCTCCCTACGTACTCCTTACGCAGTGGAGGTTTTCATTAGCATCCGAAATCTCTCTGTGCATGCACTCCATCACCTTTCAACTGATTCTCCTGAGATTCTGGTTGGGTTTGTTTTGGATGGTTATGGTGTTTCTCCTCGGCTACCAATTGCACCCTGCACTCGGCATGTATGCGGCTCCAGGTTAGTCTCACTTTTCCCCTTATTATCATTGATGTCATAAAAATGTTTTTGTCAAAAAGGAAAACGCAGAGCATAGGAATTGAGTAAATCTCTCTCTGTTTTGCTTACAGTTCTGATTTGGTTTTATGGTGTAAACTTAAAGAAAATACAAAGGTTGTTTTGTGATAGTAGTTTTGCATTGCTTTTAGTTCTGGGTTTTTCCTTATGAATTCTTATGTCCGATAAATCATCCTCAAACTGGTCATGGGTTTCGGGCTTAAAGGTTCAGAATTATTTTGTCATTTCCAAGCCATGCTCAGATTTTCGTTTTAGGTTGGGGCCCTGGTGGTGTGTCTGCGAGATTTTCTGTTGTTGCCTAGTTTGTCCCGAAGAAGCATCGTGAGGTGTATCACAATTGCTCTGTCCTTAGACTATGCTCAAATCTTGATAGGGAGAATTTCAGGAAGCAAACTGAAATTTCCTTTTGGAACCATGTTGACACTGGTATGATCTCTCTGGTTTTTCCGGTCCGGAAAATTCTCCGGGAGGTTGGAAGCAGTCTCGAGGTACAAGCTTTAATTACAACAAAATATAAATATCTTAGTTTAGCTCAGGATATTAATTCCGATATGGGACAAGAAGATTTTCCGAAATAAAGCAAGCCGTCAATTTTTAAAAAAATCCCCCTTCATGTCAAATCCCAGCTCATGTTATCGTCATTCCTCCTTAAAATTGATGGACAGATGGGCTCCTAATCAAAATATCTACTTTCGGATAAGAGTCATTGTTTCCTGAGACTTACTTTGTCAATACTTTCTGCCAGAGGAGCTTTGTTTAACCCGCTTTGAACCTACCTTCTCTAGGTTGTTTTTTCAGAAATTGACTGTTCTACAGTGTTAGACATAAATCCTCTTGGATTCTATAGTACCCCCGATTGAAGAGTTAGGCAGGCTCTTTATGAATGGAGTACCCGTCTGACTCATCTTCCATGGAGGCTATGGTCCACGCGGTCATTCAGGCGGAGTCTATTCATGAAAACGCCAGGCTGTCAAGTGAGTGGCATTCCACCTTGGAGGACATGCTTATTCACCCAACGACCCCAAAAGATGACATGAATGATTTTAATGGGGGGAAAACTAGAGCATTCCATGAAGACATTCAAAATGAAAACAAGATAAAAGGAAAGTCTTCAGATGCTTCTATGAACTATTCTCAGAAAAACACAAAGCCTATTAAAACTGCTCGTCCACCCGCGACTATTAAAATAGAAAGTGTATATTTGACAGATCGCATAGAAAGTCTCCAAGACTATGCACTGGTTGGCCGCTGGCATTTCCCGGAGATGGAAGACTCCAAGATGAGGAGCTAGCTTGAAAAGCAATAGAAGCCTCTGATATGCTATGTGCCTATCGTAGCCAGACTTTTGAAAGAGTGGTATTTTTTTCACTTTTTAAGCTCTTCGGACTTGGAAACCATCCTAAACCAGCAATGGGTCTCAGGAAGAAGCTTTCTGGCTTTTCACAGATGGTATATGGGTTATAATCCATTAAAAAATACTCCCTCTAACAACTTGATATGGGTCAAGTTGCCAGGGCTTCCCCTGGAGTTATGGTCAAAAGAAAATTTAGCGGAGATAGGAAACGCCATCGAAAGGTGTGTTTATGTTGATCCGAGATGCTTAGGTGAGAAAGATAAGAGAGTGGCTTGGATTCTCATAGACAAGCCATACAGAGGAGGATTCCCGGATCATATTGATATTTTCTGGAGGGATTTAAAAATTAGTCAAAGGCTGGATTTTTGGGGAATCCCCTTTAGATGTTCAGCGTGCCACCAGACTGGACACTTAATAAAGAGCTGCCCGCGGTGCCCCTCAAGAAGTCGAAACCAGCATGGCATCCCCCAGTTAGCAGCAAAATTTTATAGGATAAAGTCCCCTTCCCCAGAAACTGAGAAATTATCATCAAAAAAGAGCCTGTCTGCTCCTATGCCCGATGAACAGCGAAGAGCCTCTCAGGAAGCCCATCAACTTTCTCCACTGCATCTCAAAATTCCACCCCCCTTGGATGCCATCTCTCCTTCAATGCCCCCTCTGGAGCCAGCCTCTGATCACGAAGTCCGGCTTCCCCCACCAGTCCCCCAACCCCTCATATCCTCCAACATGGAGATCCATTTCATCCCATCCTCATCTCCTTCTCCTAAAAAGAAAAAAATCTCCAGGTGGAAAAGGAAAAGAACCAATGATTACGGCCACTCCTGTAAATACTCCTACATCCTCTCCAACAAACTCAATTGGAAATGACTTAGACTATCTCTTAAGTAAAAGATTGCTGGAGCTCAGGCCGCTTACTATCCATAAACCTGGAAAACATCTTTCTCCTTAAATAAGCCCAAACTCTGCAAGCAACATTACAGTGAGGAGAAAGAACAATAGGGGCAGTAGAAATTTCAGGGGAAGGGGTGATGGAGCAGGTAGAGGAATTCGTAACATATATCTCATAGATGTTCCTATTATTGACATGACAGAAGAAGGGCCTCTTAGAGCAAGCATGGCCGCAAAGTCTCCGAAATGAATTTTATCATATCCATGAATATAAGAGGTCTGGGGGCAGACCAAATTTTTTTGGCTTTAAAGGACCTTTTCCGTTCAACAAATCCCAAAATCATTTTAATTCAAGAGACCATGCATGACTCCTCAGCTACAATTTCCTATTTCAGGAAGATGTTTCCATCCTGGCACATCACTGCGTTGGAAGCATCCGGACTCTCTGGAGGCTTAGCGGTGTTATGGGATCCTAGGTGGATCAATGCAAAAGCAAATCGATGTCTGGCGGGCATCCTCATATCAGCGAAAATAAGGGGGCATAAAAATCCAATAAACATTTTGAATATTTATGCGCCTTACAAGAACAGATGGCTATTCTGGGAAAAACTTTCGAGTCTGAAATTTTTGACATTGATTTCTTGCTAATTGCAGGAGACCTTAACGTCACTTTAAATATGAACAATGTAAACTTTGAAATGGGAACTATAAACTCAAAACGGGAACTCTGGCCAAAAAACCCCAAAAAAACATCAAAAACAGTGCTAAAAACGAAAAGTGTGTATACTGGAACGATGTTTTTTTTTTTTAGGTGTCAATTTTGAACGTGTTTTACAATGGCGGTGACTACGAAATTTTCGTGCAAAATATAGCTTCAAAACGAAAGTGATGATACTGGAATAATGATTTTTTTTTTATGGTCAATTTTCAAACTTTTAAAAAAATGCTAATAAAACCAATTTTTTATGTCTCAAACAAAGTTAATTTTTAAGGAAAAAACACATTAATGTTTCTGGTAGAATATCATTTTTCTTTCCTAAGTATAAATTTAACATGTTTTCAACCACACCATGCTAGATACAAAAGAAATTGAAATTTTTTCAACTATAAAATTAAAAAACCATGACATTATGAACAAATTATATCACTGAATGAAATCAAAAGTCTTTATTTGTATACTGAATAAAACAGACATTATATCTCTAATTTGATATTGCATTGTAGATATTTAAACAATAAAATTTATCATACTTAAGACATAATCCAACAACATAAAAATGCTTCATAACTTCTCATTTAACAACATATGGAAAACATTAATTTTATTTGAAGATATGACGCATACATCAGTTATATAATCTGTCTTAAACAATTATTCAAAATCACTCATATTTTCTTGCACACCATCACAATTCACATCTTCAGATGAGTGACTGGATGCTGACGAAGATGTTCCATATTCTTCTCTTTCATCAACTAGTGCCCCATCTGAGTCCACATGCATGCCCAACACTCTAGGTTTCAAAAGTCTTCTAGATCTACGACTGGTTTCAGCAGACTCCCATGTCAACACTATTCCTTCTGGTAACAACCTTTTCAGAATCTTTGTCGTCTTGAAGCGAAGAGTTCCTCTCTTTGTTAAATTGAAGTCATAAACAAGTATGTCAACATCCTCCAATTGTAATATGTCTGTGCAGCGACGATTTATATTTGTACCCTTTCTTTTTCTTTTTCCACCATTTTTTTGTCAACTACCATCTCTGGCTTATACACACCATTGAATGGGTGTGTATTTGTGGCATACCAATATACTTCAACACTTGTAACATCCTCATTTTCTGTAAAGACCTTTATAACTTTAGCAACGCAAAATGGATAGCCTTTGGGATCTCCATCTTCTAGCACTGCAATCATGAAACCCTCCTTAATATCATGTACTGAACCCCTATAAAGGTCTTCCATGGCTTCACGTTGTGCACGAGATCTTCTGGAACCAATATACATCTCTCTTTCCATTCCCTGTGAAGAATTAATAATACCTTGAGTTTGTTGATGTTCAACAATGTTTACTTCCTCTTGTTCATTCGACACATTTTGTGGCCAAATAAATGGATTTTTCAAAGGTATATCTTCATTGGTTGTTGTTGAAATGATATCACTTTGATTATTGAAAAATGACTCCCACCAAACTGAATCAGCAATGTCAAAGTACTCATATGTATATCTAATACATTTTTTAATTTCTTCTAGGCAATCAGAATAATTTATATGTCTATTCTATCTGCGTGCATTCTGAACTTCACCAACTGATTGTAATAACAATATTTTTGATGCAAATATTGGACGATCTGGAATGAACTTCAAAAATTGCAAACCTGATGACGGTTCCCATTCTGTAGTAGTTGAAAACTTCTTGCCCCATATTAGTGTTTTCCCATCAATTTTTTTTATACGAAATTGATGTTGGAAGCTAATATCATTAAGTTGTTCAATGCATTTCCCCTCACCATATGATCCTAGAATAAACCTTCGCATCTCAACAGTTTCTTCCAACACTTCAAAAGCAGGCTCTGGCATGTATGATTTCTTAATACATTCAATTAGTGATGGCAAGCTCCCAACTTCCTTCCTCCTCAATGTGACTGAAAAACGACTGAACATCTGATCAATATGGTCATGAGTGTGCCCAACAAGAAGGAAAGCAACCTTTACCTTTTGAAAAATTCTCAATTCAACAAGCATGTTCAGATACCCAAAAACAACCTGATTTTTGTTTTCACGGCAAGTGTTGTCCAATTGTAGATACAAAACTTCAGGAAGATTACTAGACCAATGAGAAATCACATCATGAATTATGGTTATGGTCAGATTTGCATCATTATGAATATTTGGAGCTGTGAAGTACACCCTTGGCAACATTTTCCCATTGAAGACCATACAACCGACCAAGTGAAACTGAATAAAATTTTCCTCTTGTAGATTTTTGGGTGTGCGAACAAAATGTGGTAAAAGTGTTTTCTTCTAGTCCATACCATCAATTATCAAACCCAAATATTTATTTGGATTATCATAACACTTCTTTCGATGCTTGCACAACTTCTTCCTTTCATTTGTTTGTTGTTCGCGATGCTCCTGAAGTTCTTTGACAATTAAATCTACACAACATAAAAGAAATTCATTAAGAAATATGTTTTCATAGTTGATGACTATACAATTTTAAAAGTAAAAGTTATGAACACTTACCTCTTTCTGAGCCTTCACATTTGTCCCTTTTTTATTTAAGAGAAGCACATGTACTGCAAATCCCCATCCTTGTCTTCTTAGGAATACGAACATTATTGAATTCTTTCTTCCATATCTTCACAAAATATTGATATGTAATAAATTGGCCCTGTCCCTCAGCACTTTTTGCATATTCTTTGTATAAGTTGTAGATTTCTCGTCTTGAAAAATTATCTGGAATATGTATTGTCTCTCTATTTGGCATACACTCTCCATGCTTTGAAAAGAAATCTTTCATCCATGACATTGCAGTATTTGATAATGGCCCAAACTGTCTTTTATAACGTACTTCTGAATAAAATGTGGGATCCTTTTCCAAATTTTCTTGAATTCTCGAGAGACGAAAATTCCCAATTGAATGAAACATTTTGAAAGCTTTTCTACACAATAATAAATTCCTAATATGATAATTATAACCTGACAATGTAGATTGCATGCAGCCAACTAAATATGAGTTTTGCATGCTTTTATTCATTGACAAATATCTCTTCCTGGTTTCTAATGCAAATGTGAAATCCATACGTTTCGAGCAATTTTTTTGGCAACATTCACTTGAAATGAGAGCGCTGATAGAACTTCTTCTCGTCAGATATTCTGCTCTACCCCTTGTATAAATAGAATAGTTTGCATTAATACAAAAAGGTCTGCTCCTACTCCTCAATACAATATTTCTTGGCAACATCTCCATCATTGGATCATCATTTTTATAAGGATTTTCATCATCATTAAGAGGAATGTTATCCACACTATGATCAGCTCTGATTTTCAAATTTTGACTGAGAGGATACCCTTCATCTTCCCCTTCTTCAGTGCTACTGTCATAGTCCTTAGGATTCAGACTAAATGGAAAATCTGACTCGATGTTTAATGGATATTCTTCCTCATGTACATTGTCAGTGCTACTCTCATAGTCCATAGAATTAGGACTACGTTGAAAATGTGGCTGTTTACTTGTTGAAGATGCTACATCCTGTCCTTTGTCACTGCTACCTTTATACTGATTAGAATTAGGACTAACTGCATCATCCTGTTCTTCATCACTGCTGCTCTCATAGTCCTTAGAATCAGGACTAAGAGGACATTGTGATACTCCAATCTTTTGAAAATCATCATCCCGCGCTTCATCACTGCTGCTCTCATAGTCCTTAGAATCAGGACTAAGAGGACATTGTGATACTCCAATCTTTTGAAAATCATCATCCTGCGCTTCATCACTGCTGCTCTCATAGTCCTTAGAATCAGGACTAAGAGACATTGTGATACTCCAATCTTTTGAAAATCATCATCCCGCGCTTCATCACTGCTGCTCTCATAGTCCTTAGAATCAGGACTAAGAGGACATTGTGATACTCCAATCTTTTTAAAATCATCATCCCGCGCTTCATCATCGATGCTCTCATAGTCCTTAGAATTAGGACTAACTGGACACTTTGACACTCCATTCTTTTGAAATTCATTATCACACTCATCATCACTGCTGCTCTCATAGTCCTTAGAATTAGGACTAAGTGGACACTTTGACACTCCATTTTTTTGAAATTCATTATCACACTTTTCATCACTACTGCTCTCATAGTCCTTAGAATTAGGACGAAGTGGACACCGTGACACTCCATTATTTTGAAATTCGCCATCATGCACGTCAAAACTGCTGCTCTCATAGTCTTCAGAATTAGGATTGAGTGGACACCATGACCCTCCATTCTTTTGAACTTCACCATCACACTCTTCAAAACTGCTACTCTCATAGTCCTCAGAATTAGGACTAAGTGGGCATCGTGACACTCCATTCTTTTGAACTTCACCATCATGCTCTTCATCACCGCTGCTTTCATAGTCCTTAGAATTTGGACTAAGTGGAATCTGTGACTCTTTATTAATTTGAAATTCTCCATCCCCTCTTTCATCAGTGTTGCTCTTGTAGTCTTTAGAATCAGGACTAAGTGGAAGAATTGATTTTCTATTCATAGTGGATGAATTCCCGCTATATTCATCAATATGAATAGAGTTGTTACGCGATGAAGATGTTGATGGTGTATAAATCGAAACTTCACCATCAGAACAATCCATCCCTTTCAAATAGAAGATGTTGAATGATACAAATGGAATCTCCTAAGAATATTATATAGCTTAAAGAATGAAATATTCCCTCCAAAATTATTCCCTCCAAAAATTTTCGCGAAAATATTTCCCTCCAAAAGTTTGTTAGATTTATTTACCTTTATTATTTTATTCTACAATTCATTGAAAAACGTAAACTAATTTTTTTTATGAAATCAATCACTGAAATTCAAATTGTAAACTATAACTTCTATATTAATTATTCTAATAGTTAAAGTATATAATATTTACTAAACAACTAATTTTTTTTTTTAAATTTTTATAATATATTCTAAAGCAAATTAATCCCACATTCAATCCATTGTAAAATAACTCTACAATATTCGCTCTATAATAATTTAAAACAAATTATCCCACATTAATCGTACAGAAAAACATCTTCATAATTTCACTTATATATTAAATTTCGTTATCACTATTACTTACCTTACATCCAGGTTTTCTGAAGTTCATTGAAAGACTTGTGAATTTGTGGAGCAGCTATATTGCTATCAACAACATATTCAACGAAGAATTATCGCAATTGAAAGGTAAGTTCAATTTTTTTTCAAAATTTTCATATTAAATTAATTTAACGAAGAAGATTTTTTTTTTTAAATTAATAATTTTTCCAAGCCAAAATAACAATTATGTCAATCGTGAGCATGGTGGGCCCAATCAAACTCAATCACCCAATAACCGTGGGTAGGCCGTCATCGTGCCCCCTTCCCCCAACCCATTACCAATCTTTCCCATTCACCCATGCCCTCTTCCCCCTTCTACCCTTCCCATGCGCCAGCCTTTGCCACCCCCAACTCACCCATCCATGCACCATTTCCCCAACTCTTCCTTCCGTACCCCACAACTCTCCTCCCCATAAGCCCACCCCATAACTCCCATTCCCCTCCAATCTCAACTCCTCCCCCCCTTCCTTAACGCCGGCCCCATGGGCCCCACCCCCTAACTCCACCCCCTTCTGCCCCGGCCCCTATCCCCCCCTACACCCTAACCCCTACCCTTACCCCCCCCCATCCCCCCCCTACACCCTTCCCGCGCCTAACCCCCCCCCTACCCTTACCCCGCCACCCTACCTGCGCCCTACCCTTACCCCCCCATCCCCTCCCCGCGCCCTACCCTTACCCCCCCACCCCATCCCCCTCCCCCCTCCCCCCCCCCCCGCCCCTACCCTTACCCCCCAACCCCATCCCCCTACCCCCCCATTCCCCCCCCCCCGCCCTCTACCCTTACCCCCGCCATTCCCCTCCACCCCCTCCCCACCCCGCACACCCTCCGCCCCCTACCCGGCCAACCCCGCCCACCCCTCCCCTTCCCCCACCCCTCCACGGCGCCCTCCGCCCACCCCGCCCCCTCCCCGGCCCCTCCGCCCACCGCTCCCACTCCTCCCTTGCCCCCTCCCTCCCCCTCCCCCAGCCCCTCCGCCCACCACTCCCACCGCTCCCCCTCCCCTGCCCCTCCGCCCACCCCTCCCCCTCCCCCGCCCCTCCGCCCACCGCTCCCACCGCTCCCCCTCCCCCACCCCCTCCCCCCACCCCGCCCACCCCTCCCCCTCCCCCGCCCCCTCCCCAGCCCCTCCGCCCACCCCACCCCCTCCCCGGCCCCCTCCGCCCGCGCAGTGCCACCCCCGGGCCTCCCCGCCCCGCCCGACCGGCGGCGGGTCGATTCCCGGGAATCGACCCGCCGCCGGTCGGGCGGGGCGGGGAGGCCCGGGGGTGGCACTGCGCGGGTGGAGGGGGCCGGGGAGGGGGTGGGGCGGGGGAGGGGGAGGGGTGGGCGGGGGGCCGGGGGAGGGGGAGCGGTGGGCAGAGTGGGGGGAGGGGGAGCGGTGGGCGGAGGGGGCCAGGGAGGGGGCGGGGGAGGGGGAGGGGTGGGCGGAGGGGGCCGGGGAGGGGTGGGGGAGGGGAGAGGTAGGCGGGGTGGGCCGGGGAGGGGGCGGAGGGTGTGCGGGGTGGGGAAGGGGCGGCGGGGGAATGGGGGGGTAGGGGGATGTGGGGGGGTAAGGGTAGGGCAGGGTAGGGCGCGGGTAGGGTGTAGGGGGGGGGGGATGGGGTAGGGCACGGGGGTAGGGGTGGAGAAGGGTAGTGGTGGGCGGGGGGTTGGGGGGGCGCGCGGTGTGGGGAGCAGTGGGCACAGTGGGGAGGGGCGGCCGCGGGGAGGTGTTGGGGGGTGTAGGAGGTTTGTGGTGATGGGGGGCGGGGGATGGGGGGGGAGGGGGTTTTGGGGGCGGGGGGCAAGGGGGGATGGGGCACGGGAGTGTGGGGGGACGGTAGGGGGTAGGGTGAGGGAAGGGGAGGGGGGACCAGGGAGAGGGGGAAGCTTAGCGGGTTGTGGGGGGCGCATAGATAGGGGCTCGCCCATACTTGCCTAAATGTCTACTTAGCCTCATTATCCCTCACCTGACCTCCCGCTCGCCCATCGATCCGCCTGCCCGTTAGAGGTGGCTGGGAAATTCTGATTATACAAATAAAAAATTTATGGTATATTTTTGTTATTAATTTAAGTTAATATGTTTTTTTATTTACTAATTTATGTGTTTTTTTTTAGGAAAATGGCATCAAGGAAAATTCCTGTGAATCTTTCTGGACCAAAGAGTCTTAAAGGGGTATATTCAAAAAACATTGGTGAACGAACTCCACCTGAGCTCATGCCTACAAATATTTCAAGTGCTTCAAGTGATAAGAAGCTAATCTCAGATTGGAAAAGTTCAAAAGAGGTGAAATTTCCATCAAGAGTCTTGTATGTGAAAGAAAGAGAGAGCACAACTGTGAATATATATCTATACATTGATATACCCCATAATAATGAAAATTTGGAGGTGATGGGAAGAGTCATAGATATGTGTTCGGTACCAAACATTGAAGTTGTTTACGTACTTACAAAAGCTCCCAAGTCACATGAAAGGATTAAATACCGACTATCATATTCATTATATGACACGAGAGAGGTATCTACAAAGTTGTGTAAACAAATCGTAAATGATATGACACAAAACATCATAAGTATTGTTATTTGTATTTTTATTTTGCATTTTGAAAGTGTCTCGCTATATTTTTTTAACTTTGTTTATATTAACATATGATATTTTGTTTGGCAGAATTTTGTTGAAAGTTGTTCAATTAGGTTGGGAGGCATTCATTTCATAGAGCATGATATCATGAAAGTTGTCAGCGATTTTTACTCAGTGTCAGAAGAAGATATGGAAAACATGGAAAATGTAGTAATTGATGATGCTACAAAACTACATCCAAAGAATCAGAAAAAAAGGCCTCTGGTGGATAAATCTAGCAAGGGTAAAAAAGTTACTTTTGAGAACGATGAAGTTGAAATTGACAATAAAGCATATGTTGCCATTACTAAAGATGACATTGGAACTGAAGAAGGTCGTAAAAGACCAAAAGTAACAATGCCCAAGAATAGATCTCTTGAGAATGTTATGACGAAAAAAAGTAGAGTTGAAGATCTTGAAGTAGTCATTACCAGCAGTCAAGAACCTAGTGAAACTTCAAAAGAAAGCAGAGAAATCATTACACCAGGAGCTGATTTAGATGATGGCATAATCAAAACAAAACAAAATGCCATTCGACAGAATTTGACAAAGAGAAACTTAATTGATGGTGGTCGTACATTTCAGTTAAATGTCAGACAAACCTATAAGGCAAGTGAAAGACAATGCCAATATCAAGTCAGAAAGCCACATCATCTGCATGTTCACAACTTGAAGACATTGATGAGGTACAATCCATATGCTCATGTGGTTAGTTATGTGCTTCTTGTTGATCCACTTCAAGTTCCCAACAAAGAAGCATTTGATAAGTCAAAATGTTTTGAATACAATTATTATGTGCTTGGGGGGAACCATTCTGTTGAAGCTCAAAGACAATTGATGGAGGAATATCCTAATAACCCACATTTTGAAACAATGAAATGTATCATTTATGTTGGTTTAAATGAAACAGAAGCAAATTTAGTGGCATGGGATCATAATTCAGATAATGAATATAGGATGTCTATGACTTTGATCCAAAAGGTTAGATTTATTCATAGTGAATTCCTAGAAAAATGTGGTGGGGATAAGATAAATATTACTGCAGATTTCCGAAAGGAATGTTGTATGGAAATAGGCTATCAAATTGAAGAGAAACCAATTCAAAAGGTGGAAAAGACAGCAGATATAGCGATTTATTCAGAGGTGTTGATAACATTTTCCAATTGGCATTTAGAACTGGAGATATTTGGAATTTGATTGATGACATTTTTAGCATGTGGGAAGACATTGGCATTAAAAACCAGAGGGTCAAAAAGTATAAGCCATTGATTAGCAACAATAAATCAACTCCTGAACTGAAGCAACTTCCAGACGATATGACCATCACGCCTTGGAGGGCGATGCAAGGAGTGAAAGATGAAAAAATTGTCAAAACAATATTATCTCGTGTGAGGTCAGGGGAATTATCATTGGAAGAAATGTCTGAAGAATTTCAAAAGTAAGTTTGCTGAATTATTTTTACTTATTTCCAGGATTATAGTTATCTTTTAAATAAAACATGTTGTTATTGGTAGTATTTGTTATACATATCATTATATTAACTTTTTCTTACTTTATCTATGCAGTCACAAAGTTTACATGAAAATTCAGGAACAAATGGTTAAATTGTTGAATGAAGATAGTTGGGATGATGTTGTACGCAACTATCCAGATTCAAGTTCTACATCAACATTAAAAGCTTTTTATCTTGCATTTAAAAAAGGTAACTTGATTTATACATTCAATTTTAATCATCTGTGTACTATTTTTAATTTAAAACTTACACATACATTTGTTTGTTTGGTAAAAGATGAGGAAAGAAGATAATGGAGCACCAGACAGTTTCAAGACTTTTATTGAAAAAATAAAGATTGAAAGACTGAGAAAGCAACGTATTAAGAATGTTGAAATTGATCCAACTCTTAATCATTTCATTTGGAATGGGCTAGACACTCTTCAATATCAAGTAATACAAGGCGACTGTGAAGACATTGCTAAACTCGTACCAAAAAGGGATTATGCCCTGGTTATTGCAGATATTCCCCATGGTTTCAATATTCCAAACATTTACTATGATAGTGACCCTTATACTTATCAAGCTTTTAATAAAGTGGTGGCGGGATTTATGGATGTGACGTCATCACCATTATGGAGATTTGTGACATTTCATTCAGACACACAATTGGCAATGGTATTGTCAAGCTTCAAGGGGAAAACAAATTCAAGGATGCAGCTTACATGGTAAGATGTTTAAAGGTATATTTGATTAATGTTGAAAAATTCATTTATGTACAAGTTAATTGAACTTTTACTATTTTATGTTACAGGCAAAAGTCAAATATTCTTAACAATGAAGATCAACAATTTATAAATGACCGTGAGTTCATTCATATTGATAGTTGGGCAAAAGATGATAGCCATATGTCTATGATTTTTAATCGGGTGGACAGAAAGAGTCATAGCCAAATACTGACTTATGATGTTGTTGTGAGAAAACTAACATATGAAGACAAAGAAACGAAAGGAGAGATAGTTAACATTTATCAAAAACCACAATTATTGATTAACTATCTTATAGACATATGTTCAAATGAAGGAGATTGGGTTCTGGATTTATTTTCTGGCTCAGGTAGGTTTTGCCACATGGAATTGAATTTCAATATGTTCTTTTTTTTAATTAATATGTCATTGTACTAATTTACTTCATTATTTTTTTGTGCTTGATAATTAGGTACAACACTAGCATGTTGCCTTCAAAAAGGAAGAAATTGCATTGCAATTGAGAAAGATCCATTACAATGCAATTTCATTCAGCAAAGAATTACTGCTCTTCAATTTCTTCCAGATGCAATGCAAGAAATTGGGTTGAAGAAAGGGGACTTTAGTGAATCACGTGTGGCAAAAAAGGCAAAGGAACCCCAACCACCATTACATGGAATGTTTGGAAAGACATATATTGGGAGATTTGTAGACATCAAAGACCCATTAGAAGAGGAAATTGCGCAAAAGGAAGCAGAAAATATTGTGGAAGATGACAATGATGAAACTCTAGAGGACGAAGAGTTTGGATTACGTGACATTGTTGATTAAATTTAAGTTATACCTGCAAATCAAGCTTTGCAATGTTTTGACTCTGACATTTCATGAAAAGAATAATCAATGAATTAAAGTTGTTATGTGTTCAATATTTGTAATTGGTGATTTTCGCATTGATTTTTAAGTTAATTATTATTTTTTGAAAAAAAAAGTTGTTATTATTATTTTTTTGACATGAAATTCATAAAAAAAAACTATTATTTGACCATTTTTAGTTAATATTTTTGTATAAAAATTGTGATTTTGACATGTTAATTCTAGCAAAAAGTTATCAAAACGTTTAGTTTTTTTGTTATATTTATGTTAAAAATGTTTATTTTTATGTCCATTGTTAAAAAATGTTGTTTTTTAGAAACAATTATTTCATGTGGATTGAAAAAATAATTAAGGATGTATAAATATGTAGATTATCTAAAATTCAAACTATCGACTTTCTAATTTAAAAACGCAAAACAATAAAAACCCCACTAAAAAAAAATTAAGATAGAGAACAAGAAAATATGAATAAAATGACCACTTCAAAAACTATCAAATTTAGAAAATAAGTTTTTACATTTCACACACTAGAAAATTTAAAGTCAAAAAATAGGTCTTTTAAAAAAAGGGTGTGATGCAGAATACTCACTTTTTAAAATCAACATGAAAATTACTACCATTCTAAAAATTAATGCACATGAAAAAAATTAAAGTTCCAAAAACCATGTTCTAAAAAAAACATGTGTATTCTGCATCACCACTTTTGAAAATCGGGTCATTTTTTTGCTATCTCTACGAAACGGGTAACATTATCAGTTCCCGTTTCAAAGTTTACATTGTTTATGGATGAAATATGGGGCATCAACAAGAAAAAGGATCCACTTGCTAATAGAATTAAAAATGAGCTCTTAAACAGGAATCTAGTTGATATTATTCCACATAAAATGCTTCCGACGTGGGAAAATGGAAGAATTGAAAATGCTTATATAGCTAAAAGGCTTGATAGATTCATTCTTCATGATAGCTTAATTGATGAGATGGGCATGTCGTTCTCATCGATTGAGAATGTATTCATTTCAGATCACAGGCCGATTCTGTTAAGCTGGAGGGAAAAGGGCTTTAGGAAAGGTTACTCATTTAAATTCAATAGAACATGCCTCGAGGATCCAGAGTTTAATGAGAAGATAACAGAGACCTGGAATGGTTTGTCGTCAAATAAAATTTATCCATCTTTAATGACCTTCAAAGATAAAATGGATGCTATTAAAAAGGTGGTAGAGGAGTGGAAATTCCAAAAAAGACAAATGAACAGAAAAGCTCTCCGTGAAATCCAAATAGAGTTAGACAGCGCAACGGGATCCATGGCTATCCATCAGCTTCCTTTCAAGATTCAATGCCGAATAAAGGAGCTTCAAAGGAAAAAAAATTAAAATTTTAGAATAGTAGGAAGCCTTCTAGAGATTAAAGAGTAGGGCGATCTGGCTAAAAGAGGGGGAGAAGAATACAACATTTTTTCATAAATATGCGAGTTCCAGGCGG
Organism: Pinus tabuliformis; assembly: GCA_031772625.1. NCBI lineage: Eukaryota > Viridiplantae > Streptophyta > Pinopsida > Pinales > Pinaceae > Pinus > Pinus tabuliformis. Next base: position 1,348,756,210 of record CM062818.1, on the reverse strand, counting down.
GAAAAGAACTCTATTTGGAAAATAAAGGATGGAAGAGGAGGGTTCTTATACTCTCAACAGGACATTTCAAACGAGGCCGTGAGATTTTTTGAAAATCAGTTCAAGAGATCTGAAAATTGCAGGTTTCAGGATATTATGTGGGGCATAGAATTATTCCCTCAGATGTTTGATGAGGATTTAAATGACCAGGTCTTCCAGCCGGTAACAGAGGAGGAAACCTTAGCAACAATGAAATCCTTTAAAAATGATAAATGCCCAGGCCCAGATGGCTGGACGATAGAGTTCTTAATACATTTATTTGATCTGATTAAATGTGATCTGCTAAGGATGGTGGAGGGAACCAGAATGTCCGGCAGTATTAATCAGAAAATTTCTTCCACCCACATAGCGCTAATTCCAAAAAAGGGAGATGCAGAATCTCTCCTGGACTATAGACCGATTTCTCTGTGCAACATCTCTTTCAAAATAGTCTCAAAAATCATCGCAGAAAGAATCAAAGAAACTCTATCAAATTTCCTAACGAAAGACCAACACGGTTTTTTAAGGGGTAGAAATATTTTGGACGAGGTTGCAACAACACAAGAAGGTCTGTTTGCCATTCACTCAAAAAAAGTGAAGATGTCATTTTCAAGATTGATCTACGCAAGGCATATGACTGCCTTGAATGGGGATTCATCAGATGTTTACTTGCAAAGATTGGTCTGAGAACCAATATGATTAACTGGGTCATGGCTTGTATTGAAAAGGTGAACTATGCAATCATTATCAACGGGATCCCTTCATCTTATTTCACTGCGGCCAGAGGACTCCGCCAAGGCTGTCCCTTATCGCCACTGATATTCATTTTGGCAATGAACTCGCTCAGTCTCCATATCAACAAAGCAGTAAAGGAGAATAGATGCCGCCCTTTAAAAATCTGCAGGAATACATCTATCTCTCATAACCTTTTTGTGGATGATATTATTTTGTTTGGTATGTTATGTAGGCTCACTTGGTTGTGTTTTTATGATATCCTAAAAAAAAATCAGAAGGCTACTGGATTGCAAATAAACAAGGAAAAGTCAATAATTTATCACAATGATATCAGCCAAGAAGCTGTTGATTGGTTATCAGCCCCTTTTGGAGTTGAGACCCAATCAATCAAACATGGAATTAAATATTTGGGTTACCATATTAAAGCAAATGGTTATTCTAATAGGGATTGGCAATGGGTTATTGATAGATACTACAAGAAGATTTCCTTATGGGAATACAGATGTCTATCGCTGGTGGGAAGAGTAACCTTGGTGCAATCAGTGTTGAACCAGCTTGCAGTATACTGGGCCCATCTTTTCTACCTTCCTGCAAGCATTATTCAAAAAATGGAGAAGATTACGGCGAATTTTATATGGGGAGGCCAAGCGGAAAAAAGGAAATACCATCTCTCAAAATTATCAGATATATCTGTTCCGAAGAGCATGGGAGGATGGGGTCTGTTGAACTTTCAGATTTTTGGAAAGGCTATATTATGTAAGTCTTTGTGGAGAGGAATTTTCGGAGAGGGCTCTTGGAGCGCCACTATCCAAAAAAAATATTTGGGTAGAAAGGATTTCTCATTATGGTTCAGGGAGGGAAGGATTGGCCCCTCTTATGGCTCGTCAATTTGGTTAAGTCTTCATAAGGTGGAAAGATATTTCTTGGGAAACTTAACCTGGCGTTTTCAAACAGGCAATAAAATCCTAATTGGAATTGACCAGTTTTTGAGTGGTGACGAGGTAATTAATGTGCCCGAATCATTGTTAAACCTTTTTCACAGAAAAGGTTTTTTCTTTTAGGAAAGTTTGATCGCTGGTTGGCAAGGTTCGATCCCACTCTGGAAAGATGCAGAATACCTGAAGATGCCGGATGCTATTTCTAAACAATGGGAGCCCATAAGGACATGCCTCAGAAATTGCGGTATTTTCCGCACGGCGGGATTTGATTGCATAATCTGGAAAAATTCAAAGGCGATGAATATTGTTCGAGTAAAAGATGTTTATCAGAATCTAATTGGGATGAAGGGTGCCCCGCACAATACTATTTTTCCAGTGATTTTTTGGAAAGCTGCATGTCCATCGAAAATGATATACTTTGCCTGGTTGACATTCCACAACAGAAATTTAACCTGGGAAAAATTGATGAAGCGGGGATGGCAAGGTCCTGGGTTTTGTACAATTTGCAGGTCAGCAGAGGAAACAAACTGTCATTTATTTTTAAATTGCCAGATATCTCAGCAATTATGGCAAACTTTGGAGAACTGGTATGGTTTTCAACATTTGTCTCACTCTTCAATTATTGATGCGTTTCTCTGGTGGAGTCAGCAAAAAGATATTTGGAGACCTTTGTTTATTATCATCCTCTGGTGCATTTGGAAGTGGAGAAACAATTCTATTTTCAATGACAGGAAATTCACTTATCTGGATATTTTCTCCAATATTGTATCCATTTATGACAATCTCCCTAAAAAGATGATCATGATAAAAAAAGAAGCAGGTATTGCCAATCCACAGGCGTTAACATCTTTCCCAAGGGCATTCTTTGATGGAGCTGAACAGTTGGGACTATGTGGTTGTGGGGTTTATATTCTTGTAAATGAAAGCAGTCAATTTTTCATCCACTGGAATGGCGGGAGGGGCTCCAACAGCAAGGCAGAAGCGATGGCTCTTGCAGGCCTGTTATTTTTTTGTTCCTTTCTAAACATTCAATCCATCTCGATTTTTGGAGATTCAAAGGTAATGGTGGACTTTGTGGAAAAGAAAATCAACATTTTCAAACCCCACCTTATCGGATGGCTGGATAGGATCAGGTATTTTTGGGATGGAATGGAAGGAACCTCTATTCATCACATCAACAGGGCTCAAAATCAGCAGGCAGACTCTTTGTCAAAAAAGGGTCTTCTTTCGGCTCCGGGATTTTGGTTTATGCAGGTATCTTCTGAAGAGAAAATTTTCACTATTCAGGAATTTTCTCTTCCAGTTTTCTAATTTCATTAAAACAGATCCTCAGGTATGCCTGTTTTTTTATCATCGTTTTAGGTTTTATCCATGTTTTTTGTTTATAAAATGATGCATATGGTGAACTTGTATATGTAAAATTGCCTTTATTAGAACAGTCTCTCCTATGCCAATGTTGTGGGCATTATAAAGCTGGAGGATAGTGTTGTGTTTCTTCCTCTTGACAGACCTATATGGACATATCTCAGAATTATATGCAAATGTAATATTTGTGACTTTTTATATTTCTTATATAATACAATATGGCTTTTTTCGTCCTAATATATATATATATATATATATATATATATATATATATTAATAAATTATTAATGAAATTTTATGTATTATTTTTTTCCGATCAAACAATTTTTATTAATTTTTCAAAGCATTATAATATATCTGAATGATTTTCATTTCTCTCTTGGTCTCACTCCGACTAGATTTTTTATCCAGGAGAGATATACAAAAGCTACTAGCAAAATACCAAAATTTACACCGTGGCCAGAAACAAAATGCATAGAGTACCCAAAACACAAACAAAAAACATATGCAGCCCACCACCATCAAGGATTATGAGGAGATGTTGGAGCTTTCCCAACACCAAGGATGTCTGGGGATCTAGGATCCCTATGAACATGAAACTCTTAGTGTTCAATCTATCCCGCAACCTGAGTCAACCACTCACTGGTTCATATCGGGCTTTGTCTGATCGAGGCCATCCTGTCTAGAATTTCCTATTTATTTTGTTGTAAGTCATTTGTGAATGCGATCACCTCGTTTCTATCCTCTTGCCTTTGTTTCGCCATTTATACCAAGAGTGCAGTGGTATTCCGGAGCTACATTTCTAGAGATAGCAAAGATGGTGGCATGACCACATTACTCGATGACAAAACTTGGACATGGGCCAACTCACCCTCAAAATCTACCTCAACACCCCCATCACCCTCCACTTCATCCACTTGACTTCCCTAGGCCACCTTATGACCACGAGGTGCCCCGCGTCATGCGACAGGCCCCTGTTTCATGAACATCTCTCCAAATGGGTAAAATCACCAAAACTAGTAATAAACAACTACTCGAATGTCAAGAAGTAGCCAAGGAGCCTAGCTTTGAACCCTAGAAAAAGAAAACCTGCCAGACACCATGTGCTCATCTACTAGAGACATAAGAAGAAACCCCCCTATAGCCCAATGATACGTCTAAATTGTAATAACCCAAACCTTTGAAAACGTAGTCGCCCATGGACGAAGGTAGATGGCCAAATAATTTAAATTCCCACCCCCATCCCCAAAGAAACCAAGAGATAAAATGCCTATTGTAGGGAATTGTGCTCGGTTGGATGAACAACAAACCTCTCATGTCTTCTCAGAAACCCGAGACAAACAAGGTAAGGGAAAGATAGTTCTAAGGATGAACATTGTCACAAATGCAAGGAATAGAGTTAGATTGACATAGAAAGGCTAGAGAAGAACCTACTTGGATTTCTATGTAGATCATTTGGATTCATCAACGTAGTTGAGAGGATCTCCTGGCTAACTCCATAGGCTAATCCTGCACATGAAGGAAAACAAAGCAACCTTCACAATATAATAATATGATAGATCAAAACTATAATAAATGAACACCTAAACATTATTGTATAAATCATGATAAGGCAATCTTCCAAGTGATCATTACTTAGACACAAGAAGTGAACAATGAACAACAGTTAGAAGGCAAGAACAATCGATCTATATTATTAATCAAATAGGAAGGAGATTACAACCAATAGATGTAGTTGCACTAACACCTTGTTTGGCTCCTAGCTCCAAAAATCTCTCTCTCTAGGAGGATCTTGACAACATAACAATAGAATTATTTTTTATCCCTTTCTCAATGGCCCAGCCTCCAATATATAGGCAAGTGGAGGCTATGAAGATTACCAAATTATTCCTTAGTTCAATTTGGGAAGAAATAGGGGGTGGGTGATGTTTCCTCCTATCATAATTCTTTGTGGCTTTAATCCGCTTTAGTATGCTTTGGTTGTTTGAGGAAAACAATAGATGAGGAAAGGAAGAGTTTATTTAAGTGAACAAGAGTGTTAAAGTGAGTTAACTTGGGATTTTTTCCTTGTGACTAAGTGAGAATTCGGTAACACAAGTTAGATGAAGGGATATAGCCTTATAGATTAGGATAATGTTTTCCTCATCGTACATAACTTACATTATAGTCTTAAATAGGCTAAAAAAAGGGGTGTATTTCAACCAAAAGCATAGTAATCTCCTCCGAGCTAATGAGGAGGTATTTTCATCGATAAGAGATGCCCCCTAACGTGTGAGGTGAATGAAGAAGGAGATGGCCAAAATAATTTGTAAAACAGCCAAGGGGAGAGATTAATTAGAGTGTTAGAATGGAAGGATTCCTGCAAACAACATCAAATATATGTCATATATAAATTATGTCTTGAGTCAGACATTCCCATGCTTGGTAGTTAGAAAAATACATTGTGAGTCCATGTAGAAGATGAGAGATCATGTCCACGAGTAAGTACAACGTGGAGCTATGTCGCAATTTAGTCAGACTGAGATAAGTTGTCTCCAGAAACAAAATATGCAACTTGGGAGAGGAAACAAGGCTTAGTGATGTAAGCCTCTACCCAAGGTATTCATTACCATCGCAAAATAACATAATTCTAAACATGTGAATAAAAGAGCTAAATTCAAACATGTGGGAAATCGTCTGATGTAAGGATGGAAATTGTTAAGAATGATTGTCTCCAAGATGCGTAGTACAATCTAGCAAGTGTGAATAAAGGAGTTGATGTCAAGCACTCATAAAATCGTTCATTTTTGGATCCAATAATGAAAACCCCCAATAAAACGCACAGAAAATTTCCATTGAGGATTGCAAGCTCTACGATACTATAACATTTCTTAACCCACGTTACAGATAATTTATTGAAGTTGATATGAATGGATCTGTCGAAGGAGGGCAATAAGGAGTCCCTCATCAATTGACACGAAATGGTAATAAGTGATTGATTTTGAAGTGATCTAGAACAACAAGCTAGAAGAACTTAGGTTAAATGGACATATGATAAAGTGGTTGATAAGGTCAACAGATAGTAGAAAATCCCTTGAACAATAGAAGGCATGACACCAAGGATACCGGGAAGCTAAGACTTAAGAACAATAAGAGAGTGAGGATACTAGGATGTGGGACATCAGGGTATTAAGGAAAATCTCATAATATAGTAGGGTTCAAAGAGAAACTAATGAAAGGTGAATATGTTGGATGAGTGCCATGTTCAAGGGATAGACATTAGGTTGCTACCATAAAACTTTCAATTAAATATAGATAACAATGAATGTTCTTTTTCCCAATTTTTTCCTAATCTACTTAGGTCTAACGAGTCCAAAAATGGTAAAATTGGCAGGGTTTTCATGTTTAAAGAGTCTAAAAAGAGCTTAAAGAAGGCTCCAAGAGGCACCTTTGTCATCGTTGATGAGAATTATAACAACCCTGGGTTAAAAGTTCATGTAATAAAGTTAATAAAGGAAAAATAAGACCAAGATCATGGGACACGTATTCCAAGCCGAATGTTGGGAAAAACATCCTAGTGGGTGTTCATTTGGTTTACTATGGCTAAGGGAAATTGGTAAAGGAAAAGAGGCATTAATTAACATTTATTTACGAAAATAGAAGAAAATAGGAGAAAAGGGAGATGAAAGGTCACAAATTTTCATGTGAGGAAAACTAGAGGAAAATAGAGGAAATTGAAGAAAACAGAGGCCTCTATAATGAAAAGGTTTATAAGCATCAATTCACAAACTTTTGTTAATTTTATCTTGGATCTCTCTCTATTCTATCATACTATTGCACACTTAGAGAATTCTTGGAGTACTCTAGCATTGGAGAAAGGAAATCAAAGGAAGGACAAGAAGGCAAAGGAAAGCAAGGGGAAATTAAGGAAAAGTTGGATCAAGCAGTTTCAACAGGAATACTTGCAAGTAACAAGTTGCATGTGTGAAGAATTGAAGATCAAGGAGAGAGTGTTCATATTATTTCAATAGAAGTTTTCTCTTTTGAATACCTTGAGGAATTGCAACAAGATCCTATCCTCGACAAAAAAACAAGAACTTCAAGAAGAAGGAATGAGAAGCACCTTCGTGTGTATCTCAAAGGTAATAATCCAAGAAAATCCAAATGGATTGAGATGGAAAGGGTGAGGGAACTATACCCTCATTTTTTTATTGACTGAAAATAGTCTTTTGAAGGTCCAAGAGTTTCCATTTGGGAGGAGTGATCCAGGGGATCAGTAAAGTGCTCAAAATTCAAAGTATTCAAAAGTGCTCGAAACTGGTGAAAAAGCATACATCTCACCGATCTGAATCCAACACAACTTGAATCGCTAAAAACCGATGTCATATGCTCACGATATCACATTCTGATAATTTTACCCAATAGGTAAAAAAATTGCAAGTTGAATGCAGGACTGCTGACTTGGAAATCTGTAAGATGACTGGGCAGGCTGACTAGGTAAGTTGAATGTACCTCATATGTTAATGGAAGGCTACTAAGTGGCCTCACTTGATTGGTTCGAGTTGGCAATTTTTAGTTGTTTGGTTGAATTTTTCATGGCCCAATGATTGGGTGCCATGTCGCCCAATCATAGGATGCCACGTGGCACCCTAGGGTCACGCAAAATTTGGTTAAGGGTTGAACAAACCTCGATGTATTAGAACCTACAACCTCATGTTCAAAAATCCAATGCCTTACAATTAGGTCCTCGTGGTGGTTCTTATTATACAATGGGACGAACCCATATTTAAGTTTTCAATAGGCGCCCATAGGAGGAAGAGGTCGAGCTACCAACCCCAACCCCCTAGTCACGTTCATTGCATACAACCTCGGCAGAGAAGTTTAAGCGCCAACTAAAGGAGGGTTAGGTATAATCCTAAGCCTTGGTTCCATGCGCACCCATAGGACCAAAACTCTAAGTCAAAGGCACTTGCGGAAGGTACTAAGGTGAGGGGGCCAGCCCCAAGGTCATATGTGCACCCACAAGACTAGTACTCTAGGTTTGAGGTGCTTTCTGAAAGGCGCTCCAGCAAGGGGGCCAACCCCAGGTCCTTCGTACCATTATATGACCGTGTGCCAAATTTAATGGGGTCCGACGAGAAGGGTGGGTGGTTAGCCCAACTCTTGGACCCGTGGCACCCATAAGTCCACGTGTCTGGTGAAAAAGGCGCTTAACTAGAAGGGAAGGGCGTTAAGGCCCAACCCTCGGCGCTATATGGCCTATATCACCATGATTTTAAAATTTAAGGGGTCAGAGGACATTTAAAATGTTTGACAAATTGCACCTGAAACGATGTGAATCTTGTCGGTGCTGGGAAAAAATGTCACATGGTAGTTTCGGAAAAGGCACAATTCATAAAACATTTAACAGGAGAGTGCAGTTTGTAGGGCAGTTAGCAGAAAAACTTCTCCAGAGCATAACTTCTTCAATTTTTGGCCAAATTGAGCCCAACAAGAGCCCAGGTTGGGGGGTTTTACTGTTTTAGAGCCATTGGAGACATATTTTTACATTTTGAGCACTCTAAATCTATGTAAACACAAATTTGAGCACTTAATGAAAGAGGCCCAACATTGGAAGATGGAGTAGGAGATGTATGAAAGGAGAGGGGTGAACTCCTTTATCATTTTGTTGTCTTGTGTTACTGATATGGTATATTTTTCTATGTTTTTATGTTGTTAACTAAGTTTTAAAATCATCATTTTATCTAGTTTTGCAACGTGATCCATTGCCTAAAAGACATACAATTTTACTTGCATATTTCCTATCACCTTCAAGTTTGCATTACAGATCAGAGAGGGAGGGAGAGAGAGAGAGAGATAAAGTTGTAAGGGGAGAGAGAGGGAGAACCAAAGGGAAATGTGTGTGTGTGTGTGTGTGAGAGAGAGAGAGAGAGAGAGGTGGGGAGAGGAATACAAAGGAAGAGTGAGGTGGATAGTAATAGGGATAGAGGGATTGTTGCGGGATGAAACCTTCGAGGCTAGGGTTGATAACCCCAATAGAGTGGAAATAAAATATCAACAAATAGCACTCAAAATGTCATATAACTTGCATAAAATTTGTGGAAAAAATAATTGAGACTCACATGTGGGTCATATGTTTGATGTTGATCCCTAGGGTCCAAACCCACATTCTTACTCTAGAGATGTTGAACTGCAACACTAGTGAGGAAACATAGAGCATAACAACAAACTCCAATGTATCTAAGTATATATGGCAAGTTAGTCCATAAATAATTACAATATTACATATTCATAACATGAAACATAAACAATAGAACTGGGAAAAAGTGTGAGTTTCTTTTATTGATAACAATAACATATAGGTAGTTACACGATCACCTAATCCTAGAAATTGAAACTAATCAAAATCTTCTTTTGCATCCTCCCTTCCCAAGCAACTGAAGGTATTCTCCTCCAATAGAAGCTAGATAGATATAAGATACGAATGACTCAACATCACAGTGTGGAAGCAAGGGTTTCCTAGAGATAGGGGAGTGCTTAAAAGCACAAAACAACAAACCTAATATGGGAATTTTTTCCAGAGTAACGAAGGCTAATGATGCTCATGAGGGCCACCTAAGGTGTGTATTTATACCACTATAAATTGGATTGGGTGGTTATTCCATGGGCTGTTGTAGGTGCTTTTCTAGTGTAACCTATAAAACCTACTCGAAAAATCACATTTTTATATTTTTTCAATATATTTTAATCCATATGCAGGTTTATTTAGGAGTATCCACATATATATGTGACTTTCATATGGGCATTTCATGTAAAAAAATTGTTAATTTTTTTTTAATATAAACTGAGGTCTCCATAGGGGAAATGGATGCTACCCTGTCCAATAAATGCATTCGACGATAAGTGAGGAAAAAGATGCTATAACAGGGGTGGAGAGTGAGGAGGGGAAGGGAGATGAGGGAGAATTATAGAGGTAAATAGATAGAGAGATAGAGAGATCAAGGAGAGATAGAGAGAGATAGGGAGTGACAGGAAGAGAGAGTGATGGGGGGAGAGAAAGAGAGAGATAGATTCAAGAAAAGTGAGAGGGGGAGAGAGAGATATCAAGAGGGATAGAGTGATAAGAAGGGGAGGGAAAGAGAAATAAAAATGTTGGGGAAAAGAGAAAGGAAAATGCATAGAGAGAGAGAGAGAGAGAGAGAGAGAGAGAGCATGTTATTTCAAACATTTAGGGTGGAGGTTAGATATGATGCCTTCCTAGGTTGCTATGCTAGCTAGGTGGGAGGGGTAGAGGGAGAGAGAAAATGTGGGAGAGAGAAAGAGAGAGAGGAGGTATGGGATGTGTGTGTGTGTGTGTGTGAGAGAGAGAGAGAGCATGTTATTTCAAACATTTATGGTGGAGGTTAGATATGATGCCTTCCTTGGTTTCTATGCAGGCTAGGTGGGAGGGGTAGAGGGAGAGAGAAAAGGTGGGGGATAGAAAGAGAGAGAGGAGGTAGGGGATGTGAGGGGGAGAGAGAGAGGAGGGATGGGATAGGGAGAAAGAAAGAGGAAAGCATAACTGATGAAAGAATTGATGCACTCTTAGTAACATGTGCACACTATTAATAAAAATACATGTGCTTTCTTTCTAAGGACCAAGATGAGAGGAAGGGAAAGGATGGAAGGAAAAATAATTAATGATGATGAACATTAATTGTCATGTGTCATTCTTAGAAATAACACATGCATTCTATTTCCAAACATTTTCCATCTCATGCTTTCCACTCACTCAACATTCAAACAACAATTTGGCAAATAGACATGGAACAATAATGACAAAAAACACTTGGTATGCATTTTAATGTACTTGGAAAGAATATTTTTGTCTTCTTATGCTATTTTGAAGCAAATGTTTGTATTGTTGTGTAACTAGAAGATAATTTTTTTTTTAATTGGAAGGAAATTTGTGTAATTTGAAGACAATTGATGTATTCTAGAGTAATTGGAAGACAATTTTTATCTTCTTGTGTAGTTGAAAGGAAAGTTTTGGGTTGTTGTAAAATTAAAAGACATTTTTTTCCTTTTTTGTATGATTGGGAGACAATATTTTTCTCCTTGTGTAATTGGAAGACAACTCTTATCTTTTTCTCTAATTGGAAGACAATTATTGTCTCTTTGAAACTACAATCCATTTAAACATGGGGATCTTTCATAGTTGAAAAAGAAAGTGGTAGAGGAAAAAAAAATAGATGGAAAAGGCCATTGAAACAAGATAAAAGGAAAGGGTTGGTATGGAAACACATAGACTTTTTAAAAAGGATAACCCATATATTAATACAATAGATGAAATTATAATAGATATTATATCAAAACAATTTTGTGTGGATGATCAAATGATGATGGATTTGCTTGAACCTAATTATACCATGGATAAAATGATAGAGGAAATTGGTACACAACCTCTTGAGGAAGAAGTTTTTCTAGTACAACCTCTTATTCGACAATGTCAAATTCCAAAAAATACCCTTAAGGATGTCTAATTTCCTTCCAGAATTGTGACTCCATAATAGAGAGGTCAAGAATGCCAAAATATGCATCCATCACACCTACCTAGATGGGACATTATGTAATAAAAAACTCCCAAATGAATTTAGGTGGATGAAAGTGGTTTATCATCACTTGAAGGTAAGTTACCTAAATGAAATATGCATTATCAATCCTATAAAGTTATTAAAGAATATTTTGAACCAGATTATGAGGAAACTATAAGTAAATTATTTGTATCTTTATTAAAATCTAGGAGTTTGACAATTGCTAGAAGAATTCTAGGCATTAAAATAGTTACAACTTCCAAAAAAAGTAATCGTACCATTATAAACTTGTGGATGCTTTTAAAAAAAATGGTATGACAAATCAATCTCAAGACCATAATGTGGTCTGTCATGTCATGTTACAATCAATTATTAGTAATATCACAAGGAAATGTCATTTTCTAGAACACATCTTGTTAGGCCCCTATACTACTAGTGTAACCCATTATTGTTATTAGTATAACCCACTTATTATATTGATGTACCCATGTAGTGCCCATATTGTTACTATTGTGCCCCATAGAAGCTCACTATTGTTATTATTGTGCACTTACATTATTATTGTTATGTCGGCTCTGATTATGTTATGACCCCTTAGACTCCTATATATAGAAATGAGGTCTTTTCATTTGTATCATCCAAGAATTGTTCATTTATGTAATGTAAAGGAGGTTGCCCCCTCGAAGAGGCTGAATTCTAAGGTGTTGATCTATCTTTTCTATCTTTTCTTGAACTGGTTTCATAACATTTGGTATCAGAGCTTTGGATTCTAGGGTTTTGCTGCTCCAAACAGGTCATCGTGGCATTTTCTCTATAGCATTTTTCTGTGACATTTCAGAAGTCGCAAAAAAAACCATTTTAGAATAAATTGCGCTGAACCTTGGGTCCGAATTTCAGAGCTTTTCGCGCGATATTTGCGTAGATATGATTTGAGGAAGTTGGTCTTTTTGCAGACTCCTGAATTACATTCAAAACAGGTGACCTAGGGAAAATCGTCATAACTTTCTCTCTAGGGATCGGATTGAAATTTTGTAAGAAGGTACAGAAAGAGACGGATTGTAGTTTCTTGTATGCATGTTTCAGATCTAAAGGTCGAAACTGTGACACGTGGCACTTCATACAAGTTCACTCTTCTGGAAAGGTCTATAATCAGGTCATCTTGGGAGATTGTGCATAACTCTTTCTTAGAGAATCCAATTTGGATCAGAAAGAGGACACAGAGGGCTACTATAGGTCTCAATTTTAGAACTTAAAGATCTGAAAGTACAAAGTTACAGTCGTTTAAAGGTCGAGCTCCTAAAATAAAATAAAAAGCAAGATGAGGAAGTTTGATGGCAAGGATCCGGTAAATTGGATACTTCAGATGGAAAAATATTTTGATCTACATGGTGTACAACTGTTACAAAAGGTATGTACTGCATCTTCATATTTAGAACCAGATCAATTTTTATGGTACGAAGGGCTTTGTTCTCGTAAACAACTTGTTACGTGGTCAATTTTCACGGAGGAAATGATAGCACATTATGAGGATACAAAGAGCAACACCTTCTTTGGAGCAACACCACAACAATTGGAAAGAGTAAAAGGGCTTTGTGACATAGTGGAAAGAAAAATTATGGAAACCAGGAAGCGTACCCCTCACAACTATAAATATGGAAGTGTTGTTTCTCCTAGCCTTCCACAGCCTACAAGGGTTACACCACAACAATTGGAAGAGAAAAGAGAAAAAGGGCTTTGTTACAATTGTGATAGCAAATGCACTAAAGGTCATAAGTGTGCTGAGAAGAAATTATTTTACATAGAATATGAAGAGCAGGAAGAAAAGGATCAAGAAACATCAAAAGAAGAAGATATACGCTAGGACCCCACCCCAGAGAAAGAAGAAATGAATCAGACCATATCTTGTAAAGCATTGGCAAGAATTACCACTCCTCAAACTCTCAAGATAGAAGGACATATCAAGAAGAAAAATGTGCAAGAAGTGAAAGATCACATCGAGAAAGAAGAAATGAATCCAACCATATCTTGTAATTCATTGTTCGAAATTACCACTCCTCAAACTATCAAGATAGAAGGACATATCAAGAAGAAAAATGTTCAAGAAGTGAAAGATCACATCGAGCATGAAGAAATGAATCCGACCATATCTTGTAAAGGATTGGAAGAAATTACCACTCCTCAAACTCTGGAGATAGAAGGACATATCAAGAATAAAAAGGTTCAAGCAGTGAAAGATCACATCGACCGTCAACAACAAGTTCTCCAACTTTTAAAGGATAACGCCACTTCGGTGCAAAATCAAATGAAACAACAGGTAGATAAACATCATAGTGAAAAATGTTTTGATGTAGGTGATTGGGTATTTTTACTGCTACATCTCAAGCAAGCTATTTATGAGAAGGAAATGTTGGCAATACTACATGCACTTAAAAAATGGCGACCTTACCGAATGGGAAGACTCTTCAAGGATGAGGATGTGGAAGCATTGTTTTGTGCTATTTATATTATCCAACCAGATTGGATAAACAAAGCAAGGGATGAATGGAAGAAGGACAAAGAAGTATGGCCATTTATTCAAAAGTTGCAAAAGATCCCAATTCAAACAATATTGCCAGAAATTGAAGAGGAAGTAAAAATCATATTGGAACCTAGAGCGGTCACAGAAACAAGAACCCGAAAGCTACGAAATCGATCAATTTCAGAGTATCTCATCAAGTGGAAGAACTTACCTGCTAAAGATTCCACATGGGAGGAAATAATTTTATACAGAAGCATCATGAACTACTCAAGCGTTGAGGACAACGCTTTTTGAAGGAGAGGGGCATGTTAGGCCCCTATACTACTAGTGTAACCCCTTATTGTTATTAGTATAACCCACTTATTATATTGATGTACCCATGTAGTGCCCATATTGTTACTACTGTGCCCCATAGAAGCCCACTATTGTTATTATTGTGCCCTTACATTATTATTGTTATGTCGGCTCTGATTATGTTATGACCCCTTAGACTCCTATATATAGAAAGGAGGTCTTTTCATTTGTATCATCCAAGAATTGTTCATTTATGTAATGTAAAGGAGGTTTCCCCCTCGAAGAGGCTGAATTCTAAGGCGTTGATCTATCTTTTCTATCTTTTCTTGAGCTGGTTTCATAACACATCTGATCCAATTAATGCAATGTCAAAACCATTCGAACGTATTCTATTAAATTAGATAACATATATGTAGGTGAAAAATAGATATGTGGGCCTTCACTAGAAGTCTACCTCATTTCTATATGAAGATAATTGGAGTAGTTAAGGGACTAGTGAAAAAATTTTAGCATGAAAAAACTAGAACTTCTTCCAATTAAAAACATGTACTAAATTTGAAGGGTTTCTTGGGATTGTGAACCCCACATTAAGTGCTTTCATCACATGACATATAAAAAATTGTATGAGATATTTAGGAATGTGCAATGTGTATCGTGCACTTAACTTGGTAGAAAGATCATTGAAGAAATGCAAATCCTTGGTATGTTATAATAAGTACAATTTGTCACACATGTTGTTGTCGATACCACATTGAATACTCTTATTATTATAACACACACATTTCTATATTGAATAACATCCTTGTGCAAGAATGCTAATTTGTAATGCCACTAACATCATTTAGAGACTTTATTCGTAGCATCTTGTGTTAAAATCTTAATGGTTGTACATTTTATAAAAAATCTTGCTTAGATGGAACATTCCACATATGCAATGGAATGACATTATTCAGTGAGTGCATCCATGTGAGTGATAAGTGTGAATTAGGGAGGAAGGAGGTTAACTTGCAAGGCTTCAAATATGTCATGCTATAATGTTGAGGGATGGAATGAATGAAAAAAAATATGGTTAGTCATTTCCCAACTTAGTAATGAGTACTTAAATACGACCTTTTCTTATTTCACTTTGGAATGTGATTTGGGGAATAATTGTAACAATGTATTTATATATGTATCTATTGATTTTCTATTAGCAATGAGTATATTACTTCATTAAGGAATTATTTGAAGATATCCAACAATTTGTTCAACATGTCCATGTGGCTCGATGATAGGAAAAACATTTTAGCTTATGCATATATACATTTCCCATTGGTGTTATGTTATATTATCAATGGTTTATTTTCCTTAGAAGTACACCTTTCAATTGTAAAATGAGATTTAAAGCTAATATTATCACTCAAAGTTGGTTAGCGCAATAGTCAATATCACATATAGGCACGGGCTAGATAGTAGCAAAGAAACATGGTTATATTGAAGGAATATTACTTCTATATAAGTGATGATAGGTGCCATGAATTAGCTTATGTATAACACTACTATTAGTTGTTATGTAATCACTTGAAGGAGAATAACATATAAATGGGCAAAAAATGGATTTGGTCAAATGATTGCATGGGAAAATCCAAAAATGCATGTGTATTTGAATGGTTGTGTATGTTGCACAAAAAAAATCAGCATACCATACATTTGGAAATCTTTCATGACTGGGGAAGAAAAAGAGGAGCATGATGGAGTAGGCACATGCACAAAAATTGAATATAGACATGAAATGAAGTTCATTACTAATTCACTCATTTGAGATGTAAAATCCAAAATTAAATGGCATTATGATAGGGCATCTTCAGTAAGGAAATAATCCTAGGTTTCGCTTCTCAGCTCAAAATTCCTCCAAACAAGAATCCTTCTTTATCAATTCTCATAATATCAATGCCATCATATTCTAAGACAAAACAACACCAAGGAATATGAAATGGAAAATAGAGAAATTGGTTTGGTAGAGGGATCATTGTTAACCACTAATCAAATTTCCCATTTCCAAGTCCCACAAGTTTAATTGTGTGTGGAAAATGTTAAATTGGTGGCTATGTTTTAAGCCACTGTTGGCCAAGGAACCAAATTGTTTGTTTTGAGGGAGGGAAGTCCCATAAATCCAAATACTTCCCATGCGTAATGGGTTGGACCTAGGACTCCCCCTATTATTAGCAATATCTTGACAAAAAATTGAATGACGAGCAAAGCATTTCATGGAAAATGATGAGGGAAGATATTAATGAAATAATGAATGAATGGGTGGCATGGAAAAATAATTTTATGCAATCTATATAGGATGAGTTCAATTTTCCTTTGGAATGATTAGGGGAACTAGATGAGGTTAGAATTCAAGAATCCTTGGCCTAAAGTGACAAAGGTCTATGATGAGCATTAGTGGGATTTAAATTATTTGGGAATTCAAGAGAACATGGCAGAGTGGAGCTATTAGCACCCCTCCTCAGATTTATCAAGTAAGACTATCCTCAGGCATCCCCTCCATGTTATGATTATGGAAATTAAAAAATTGTGTATGGTTTCAAGTGCTTTGCACTCTTATTTAATCCATCCTCTTCTTGGTAATCCATGGTAATTTCTTGGTGGTGTTTATCTACAAAGTAATTATTGGGGATTTTCATCTTTGCACCCCATATTTTTTCTAGCTAATCTATAGACTTCCTTGTGTTGAAGTTCTCTCTAGCTAGCAATTGATCCTAGTAGAGTTGTTGTTGTTGGAGTGTACTACCAAACATTGGTTTGGTCCTCCTACACATCCTATTTATTCTGGGGTGGATGTTCCTTTAGATAATTAGTTAAGTTATTATAACATTGGATTGTCAAAGTAGAGTTTGGGCTTATTTTTTTTCTCTTCACTACCTTCATTGGCATTCTAATACATTAGTTATTCCAATCTTAGTTTCTATATTTCAAACAAAATTTTCATGATCTCTAAAATGCTCTATTTTTCAAGTTTAGTTTTTGAGAAATTGAATTGGAAATTGGCTTTTACTACCCCACTTTCTAGGTCTCTTCATTAACTCTTGGTGGCGATTTATTATCTATGCAAGGGTGAGTCCTTGTGCAGCCTTCATTTCCTTTATTTAATTCCTTGCATAGCTCAAATAATTTTTCTATGTCATTCGTGGTTTGTTGTCCCTTTTCCCTATTTCCTGCAGATTTTCATCATTGGTTAAGAGAGCATGACCTAGTTTGGGTCCTATTCTCTATTAGATTTATCAGTCTAGAGTGGGATTCTAG
The DNA here is from genome assembly GCA_031772625.1 of Pinus tabuliformis. NCBI lineage: Eukaryota > Viridiplantae > Streptophyta > Pinopsida > Pinales > Pinaceae > Pinus > Pinus tabuliformis. The sequence continues at coordinate 1,348,738,502 of CM062818.1, read as the reverse complement.
TGTCTTTAGGAATCCTCCTTCATTGGATAAAACGCCTTAGGGTGTTGGTATTTTGAGCCCATTAACATTTAAATATGAAATAAATGCACAAGAAATAGAAACTAGATCACACAACAAGAAACACAAAGAATTTATGTGGTAAAACTCTGATAGTGTGTCAAGGAAAACTCCACGGGGCTAGGGATTGGAATTCTTATTGCTCAAAAGTCAAGAATGAATCTCCAATGTTACATCAAGCCTATCAGGTAATCAACATTTTAATAAAAGGACTTTGTTACGTAACTCCCTATCGTTACACAATTTCGTGAACGGTAAAACCATAATTACATTTTAACAATGATTTTAATTGTTTTCATTCTTAGCAATCTCCACCTTCACAACAATTTTCTAATTTCTTTCCCATGCCCATTCATCATCTCTTCTGTAAACGAAGAGAAGTCAAATACCATTGCATTTTCTCTACTAAAACTGGCTTCATGAACATGTCTGCACAATTCTCCTATGTGTGGAACTTCTTGAGAGCTACTTTTCTGCCATCATTCACATGTCTTACAAAATGGTACCTTACATAAATTTTCTTAGTCTTTCTATTATATGTTGGATTTGTAGCCAAATGAATAACACTCTGACTGTCACAAAATACATTCACTTTCGCCTGCGTCCTTCTAAAATCATCAAGTAGACTTTTCAACCACATTTCCTCTTTACAAGCATATGAAGTAGCTATATACTCTTCTTCAATAGTGGACAACACTGATCCAACCAAACTTCTTAAGGAATTTTACAATTAATTGCAACTAAAGGTGATTTTTTTACCAAATAAAAAGTAATAGATACTTCTTCTTCCCACAACTCCTTCTACAGGTTAGCATTATTGATCATGATTCTATCTCTCTCCATAAGAGTCTGATTCATACGTTTAATAACACCATTTCACTGAGGAGTATATACATTAGTTTTATGTCTAACAATCCCTTCATCCTTGCAATATTGTTCAAATTGTAATGAAGTAAAGTCACTGACATTGTCAGTTCTTAAAAATTTAATTGATTTTCCTATTTTCTTTTCAACCATAGATTTAATTTTTTTAAAGACATTAAATACATCAGCTTTTCTTTTTAACATATATACAGATAATTTCCTAGAATAATCATCAATAAATGTTACGAAGTAAGATGCGCCTGCATAAGATATTGTAGGAGATGTCCCTAAAAATCAGAATGAATATAGTCCAAAATTCATTTACTATTATGATTTCTAGTTTTAAATTTTTGTTTACATTGTTTTCCATATACAAAATGTTTGAAAAAATCCAAACTCAATGATTTCAAATTAGGAAGTAATTTGCAATTCATCAGTAATTGAAATCCCTTTTCGCTCATGTGGCCAAACCATTGATGACATAGGTGAGTATCTTCTTCTTCCTTCTCATATATAATTGATGTCTCACTAACCTGATTACTTACTTTAAGTCTGTAAAGGTTTTTGATCTTCTCCGCCTTCATAACAACCATAGCGCCATTTGAAACTTTCAGCGCTCCACCTTGACCTGTAAACTTGTAACCTTCCACGTCCAATAGTCCCAAGGAAATCAAATTCTTTCTCAACTGAGTTACATGTCTAACATCAGTGAATGTTCTAACAGTATCATCATACATTTTAATTCTAACATTTCCCATCCCAACAGTTTGACAATATACATTATTACCTAGAAACATAGAACTACCATTCACATCTTGATATGAAAGGAACCAAGTTTTTGGTGGACTCATGTGATGAAAAGCACTAGAATCCAACAATCAATTTTCATAATGCTAAGAAACATTGCCAACACACAAAGCCTCATCTACCATACCTAATTCAAGAGATAAAACTTCATCAATCATACTTGACTCAACTTGATTTGCTTCCTTCTTTAGGTTTTTAACAGTCTCCTTTCTTTTTCAACAATTTTTCTTGAGATGCCATATTTTGTTGCAATACCAACATTTGAATTTACACTCCTTTTCTTTTGATTTTTATCTAGAAGAAATTCTTGGTTTCTCCTTTCTTTCCTTAGGCCGACCTCTCGCTATCATGGCTTCTAGCATAGAAGTTTCAATGCTGAAGACTTCCTTTGTACTTCTTCAAATAACAGAGCTCCTACAACATAATCAAATTGTAAAGATTTAATTGTTCTCAAACTGATAGAAGTCAAAAAGTGATCCCAAGACTGAGGCAAGGAACATAACAAGGTAATAACTTTATCATCTTCTTTAAATTTAACATTCATATCTAACAATTGGAAAATAAATGTATTAAATACATTTTAAGCATTTTGGAATTATAGTACCCACCTTCATTCGAATGATATACAAATCCATCTTCAAATAGATTCTATTGGTTAAAGACATAGTCACATACAATGTTTCCAACTTTACCCACAAACCTGCCGCTAAGGTTTCTTCAACAATGTGTAAGAGAACTTCATCCGCAAAGCATAGCTTGATGGTACTAAAATCTCAGGGATCCAAGTCCTACCAGTCCAAATATGTCATGCCAACAAGTTTATTTGTAACCCCATCTAATGCTTTGTGAAACCATTTTTGCACCAACAAATCCCATACTTTCAGTTTCCACAATGCAAAATTGTTCTTACTAGTGAACTTCTCCATCTGTAACTTAGCAATAGTCATTTTGGAAATTTCTTCCTACATGGGATATTTAAAAAAAAATCCTTTATTAATGACTAGATTCCTTCAAAAAATTATGTTAGAGTTTCCTTTCTACTTTCAACTAGGATTTACAACTGCTTCTGGCTTTTAGAATTTCCAAATAATTTTTCTGCTTTAAAAAAAAAAAACTACTTCCCCTTCCTTTTTACAGAAATTCAAACCCGCAACTTTTCCTTTAGAAACCCCACTTCAATTTCATTGTTTGTTCACAAAAAAACAATTGTCAACAACAAAATAAATGCAAATAATATTAAAAATACTTGTTCTTTATGCAAGTCATGGCTAGGGTTTCAAAAAATATATACGCTTCCTTTAGTGACTACTTTGGTATGCTTCCAAAGATTTAAATTATATAAACGCTTCCTCGGCATGGCCTGCTTTATTTTTTCAGTAAACGTTGGGGCTATCTCTCCTTCTCGGCTTTCTTTTTTCAATCAATGATGGGGTTGTCTCTCCTTCTTGGCTTTCTTTTTCAGTCAACGATGGGGATGTCTCTCCTTGTCAGATTTGTTTTTCAACTAGTGGCAATGTTGTCTCTCCTTCTCAACGTCAGTCTATTGTACACATAATCTTCCCTTTAAGACTGCAGTCAACAAACTATCACGACTAAAAAAAATTGACGGCTTACGACTTTTCCCCGATAGGGTCAGCGAAAGAATTCAACAGATTTTGGCCAAAGTCTTCATCTACATTTTCTCTAGACAAGCATCCTCTTAACTCATTATGTAGGTTAGAGACAGGGTCTGCTGCTCCTCCAGGGATTGCAGCCTCCAGACAGGGTCACTTTACTTTGCTCCAGACAGGATCATGTCGCAGAATTTAGTGGTGGTGGCTCTGTTCTGCTCATTCACTCCTCTGCTCTTGGCTACATGAAACTTTAAAAAATAATTTAACCTGGTGGGTTAGAATTCAATGAGTGCAAAAAAATGGCAGTGGATCTACTCTTGAATGCACGAAAATTTAAAAAAAAACAATGTGACCTTGTGGGCCATGGTTCGTATGTGACTTAGGCGGCTCTAGGGCTGCATGAAATTTAAAAAAAGAATGACTATTCCTCTCCGACCTTCGACGGTAGACAAACTTAACAAGAGACACCTCACAGTCCTCACAACAAAGCTCTGATACAACTTGTTGGTATTTTGAGCTCATTAACATTTAAATATGAAAGTAATTCTTAAGAAATAGAAACTAAATCACACAACAAGAAACAAAATAATTTACGTAGTTAAACCCTCACAGTGTGTCAAGGAAACCTCCATGGGGCAAGGGATTGGAATTCTTATTTCTCTAAAGTCAAGAATGACTCTCCAGTGTTACATCAAGCCTCTCGGGCAAACAACATTTTAATACAAGGACTCCATTACATAACTCCCTATAGTTACACAACCGCCTGAATGGTAAAACCATAATTACATTTTAACATTGATTTTAATAATTGTCATTCTTAACATTGGGATAGCTTTTAGGTGGTCATAGAAAGGAATTCAAGGCAATTTTTTGCTATATTTCCTTGTAGTAACACTTAAAAGGCTAGCTTTGGGAAGAAATGATTGTTTTTATTACACCAATTAGAGTATAAGTTTGATGGGAATGCCTACCTACCAAGTAATTTTTTATGATGGGTCTCTTTTTCAAATTGCGCTTCATATGATATTTTATATATATTCACGTTTGTCATTTACATGTTATTATTGTATCTATTTTATTAGAACATTTTTTTTGTTGATTTAAGATTTGTGTTCTATTTTATCAATTATAGGTTGACCATAAAAAAATATAACGTGGATATACACATTAAATAATGAACATATTGAACCACATTCCTTACTGTTAAAGTAGCTAATGATTTAGGGAAATTATGTATAGTCATTTTTAGGTAATTTCAAAGCTTCTGCAAGTTATGTTGAATTATTCTACAAAAGCTTTCAATTAGCATGCTCACACCCATTAGCTATAATGTATTTTGAAGAGGAAAAATTGATCTCACTGTTCAACATGATGAGTTGGATTGAAGAATAACATTATTAAAAAAAATAAATATTGAACCTACTTTTACTTTTAAAAAGTGATTTGGGAGGATTCTAATATTTCAAGAAATAATAATATATATGGTATATGTTTTGAATAAATTCATGATTCTTTAACAAGTAAAGATGGAATTGTATAGCAAGCATCTCCAGATTTGAAAATCTCAAACCTAGTCATGTTCATATTCAATTATGAATTTATGGAATGCATAAGAGCCATGGTAATTTTCCATTTGAGACTTCCATTTCAACCCACTAAATAGATGCATTTTATATACATTGGGATCTATCATGAGCATGCTAACACTGAACAAACTTCATGAAAACTCTCAAAATCAAGCAAAAAAATGGTTATGTCACTTTTACTATTTTTATTGAACAACTAAAAGACCCTTCAATCTAATTATTTTATTTAAATAAATTTTTTATATAGCACCAACATGGCCCATGGATGAGCCCCTTAGTTTCAACATTCGAGTTTAGGGTGCATGTTGTGGGATTTCATTATGTGAGTTAGGACAAAGACAAACTTTTCTTTGCATGCTCAAAAACCCATAATCAATGGTAGTGAATGCACAATTTGTGTTTATCTTAGAGTGTATAAATATATAAATATAAAGCAATAGGTGCTTATCTTGGAGTTCCATATTGTGTCGAACTACCTTTGTTTTCTTTAATTTGAAATTACTTCTAAAATATAGAGTCATAAATATATATGTAGTAGATATCTTTTTCTCTATCATACACATATTAAAAAAAACTTTAAAATATATAAATAAATTAATATCACACTCATCAAATAACTATATTGAAAAATAAATATTTGTTAGATTTTTAAATTACCCTAATTAATAACACTAATAAACATATCTATATTACAAAGATGATGCTCTATCTTATATTTTTTTTTATTACAAATGTTACACGTCTCTGCAAGATTTAATAAAGAAAAATAATTTTTGTCGTCACTATTTAATTAAAAATCTCTGATTAATTAAAAGTTATAATTAAACTATTAAATTACTTTTATTTGCAATTTGTCTTATTAACTTATTTATGTTCATGATTTATTATTGAATTAAAAACGAACCAACAAATAAATATTGCTTCTATGGTACAATACACACTTAGAGAATATAAAAGAAATATTGATACTGCTATGTCATGAAAAAATTTAACTTAATAATAAAGTTTAAAAATATATATAAATTCATTTTAAAATAAACTTTTTGTGATTAGAATTAAATTTAAAAAAATCAATATTATCATATTTAAATAATAATAATAATAAAATTATAACGTAAATAAAAAGAAAGTTTACCATTGCTACCATTCTAAAAATTTAATCGCATAATCTATAATTAAAATAAACATAAGCTAATTATAATAATAAGTTCCGTAAAACATTCGATGCATGACTTTGGCCCGCTTGATATTATTTTAAATTCAAAGCACCATTGCATTTGTTATCGCAAAAGGAAAGCTTGCTAAAAATTTAATCGCATAATCTATAATTAAAATAAACATAAGCTAATTATAATAATAAGTTCCTTAAAACATTCGATCCATGACTTTGGCCCACTTGATATTATTTTAAATTCAAAGCACCATTGCATTTATTCTTGCAATAATTTGGCCTTGACGAACACGAAGCTCGGATTACATGAAACATAGTTTACGAGAAAATTATTAAATTTAGCTAAATTTTTGACCTAGGATTACAGATTACTGGACATAATTAATAAATTTAGCTAAATTTTTGTAGTGCTTCCCATTAATAAATTTAGCTAAATTTTTAAATTTGGTATTAGAAGTAGTGCTTCCATGTCATGGGTAAGTCTGTTGAGATAAAAAAGTGTTGATTCATATATAATGAGTTGGAGTCATGATTTATAAGTGACTAATTGTTAAGTGCTATATATTGTAATTGTTGAGATCAATAATAAAATAATGTGTGATTGATTTGTGTGGTGTGAAACTATTGCCTCTCATTGCTCTATTTAAATTTTTATCACTCCGGATATGTAATTAACATAAATTTAATCTCAATATCATATTTGATTAGCATCAACCAAAATCATAATCAACAATATGATACTTGAGTTGACATTTTTTTTATATGGACAAAAATGAAAATAATGAGCAATACAATAATATTGGGCAAAGTAGAACACTTGTGAGAGTATTGCAAATCTATTCCAAATACCAAAAACAATATGAGAGCTGAATTGACCTTTTCTTCTTTAGCTTAAAAAAAAAATAATGAACAGCGAAATAAAACACCAATAAAACTATTACAAATCGATTCCAAATATCTAAAATCTAAACAACAAAACTTCGAAAATTAAAATTAATGATGAAACTTGTATCTTCCTATACCGTACGAATTTACGCGTGAGAAATTGAACAACAATAACTTATATATTTAGATCTCATAAACTGAACATCTCTCATTTCTTTGCAAAGTGAACTACATATTTTGGAAGTAAGTATTCCGCCTTCTTAAAGACCAGGACTTCTGGGGTTTCCCCATTGCTGTAATCTTTGCCTGCCTCGCCAAGTAAAGCAATAGATAGAAGCATCATCCTTTCGGGTCCGCTATAGTGAAGTGATATAGTCGGATCCAAAGCAGTGTATACCCCACTTCCACAGGAAAGTCCATTCCGCACCCCCACGCCTTCGCCGCCGATCTTAAATCCTTCTTCTATGATCTTCTCAATCGCATCTCTGCTTGTTCCATGAAAAACCAGCCTCTCTTCCACACTTGTTTTTCTTCTACCAAATTCTTCCTTTGCTCTCTCGTATCGCCTTAACAACGTTTTATTTATAATTAATTCCACCATCACTACCTGCAACACAAATAATATATTCCATTGTATAGATATGCAATGGAAGAGGAAGGGGGTAATTTGAAGAAATAATCAAGAATCCTAAGTCATTCAATCAACTGATTTACCTTGTACAAATTGCTGCTGGTCATTCTAAAAAATTGAGATTCTGCCAGTCGAAAATGATATTCTGCAGGACTATCCCCACAAAAAGTAGGAGACAATTTGTATTGGATTCTCGTTAAGTTCTGATCAGCCAAGGTTTGGGAGGGCTGCATGGCTGCCGGATCAAAAATCGGGTTGTTATAATGTCGCGCAATTTCTTCTTTTAAAATTTTCAAGTTTGAATTAAGTCTCTCCTGTTTGCGTTTTCTTTCCTCCTCTGTAACACACACACATATATAAAGAGTTGATCATAGACGGAAACAAATAAGAAACCATAACACACTTACAAGTTAAGCACAATCTAACTATATAGAAATAGCATATGGCAGCTTGAATCTCAATCTTACCCTCACGCTTGCGGCCTTCTTCCTCTTCCTTCAATTTGATCAACCTTGCCGCCTCCTGCCTTCGATAATATTCCATTTTTCTGCGCATCTCTCTTTCCTGCTTCCTAATTGCTCGGACCTCTGCAACCCTCTCTTCTCTTTCTCTCTTCAGTCTCTCAAACTCTCCCTCACGATGGCTGACTACTTGATTGTGAAAGACATTCTGCGTTATCAAAACAAACCCAAATAAGTCAGTCCGTCCGTCCGTCGCACTGGAAAAAACATAAAATAGCTCACCTCCTGCCATGATGGTTAGGAAATTTAAAAAATGCAAAACACTACCTTGTCGCTCAACATTCGTATAAGCCTATTCTTCTGCGCAACATCTGCAACGTGTTGTTGTCTGCTCTCTTCAATTCCTTGCTGTCATTGCACAAACTTGTATTATATTAAAAAGAGCCCCACCCCACCCGTGCAGATTAAAAGGCTAAAAATTGCAGAAGCAATTCAGTCTTAAATAATCCAATATTCTCAAACTTGGTAATATTAATGTTGGACTGGGAAAGTCAAGATCATGCATTGCTCACCTGTTGTAGCTGTTGGAAGAAAATTTCATCATCTACCAAGTGTTTTTGATAGGCCGCTTCAATCAGACGGACTTCTTCTTCTCTTTTGGCCCTCTCCAAGTAATCAGAAGGCCTACGAGAAGATTGCTGTCCTCCGGAAGTTTGATCTCCAGCTTGAGATTCATCACCCTTGTTGTGCCTAAAGCCCCTCTGCAACCGTCTATGGTTCTCTCTATAATAACGTTGAAATGTAGCCCCTTCGTCTTCCACGATCGCCAAACTGGATTAAATGTTACGTATAAATTCGGCCAGCGAATCCGATTCACTAGCATGTTCCGATGTAAATTCGTGTTTTCTAAGCACTCTTTATATCGCTGGTCTCTTGGATTTAAAGATCGGATCTCAATTTTTCCAATGACATTTAATTAACCGATTGCATCGGATATACATTTTACACCTATAAACTTTTCTCGAGTAATGAATGAATGGAGGTCTGCTTTGCCTTAATTATCAGCTTTAACTTCATTCACAGGCAAAAGCTGAATTGATGGGCGCATCCACTTTTCTTATGCGCTGCGGAAGATTGCAGTTGGGCGCCGACACCCTAAATCCATTCACATCACGTTGATGGATGAGCAAGATTGTGTAATATTTGCTGTTTTGAAAATGGGCAAACATTATCCTAACTTACTTTCTTGGGAATTATGAACAATATGGGAGTTAAAGTTGATGGGTAGAATTATTTTACAGTTTAGTATGAGGGTTAATCGCATTTTGTTTTTTAAAAAATATATAGAAAAATAATGTGTTTTATAATAAAAAAAATGAGAATATTGTAAAATAATTAGAAGTAAAAAATTTACTAATTATATGTTTAAATTTTAAATTTTTCAAAAATATTTCAACCAGAACTTATATATAAATTGTTTGAACATCTATGTTAATTAATTTATGTCCATTTCAATTTCATATATATTTATAAATTGAAAAAAAAATTAAGTTTTTAGGGTTAAAATTTTTAATTGGTCTTATTTTATTTAGCCTTAAAATTAAGATTTAAGCAATGAAAAAAAATAAGTTATTTTTTACATTCCAAAAACATTTGCTAGTAAAAGTTTTGATCCTTCTGGTCTTATATTAAATCAGTGATTAAAATATATCTATACTAATTCAGTGAAAATGGCATAAATTTGATCAATAATTAAAATAATTAAAATAAATCTATACTGATTCACTAGCAAGGACTTTAAAATTAAGTTTAAAAATCTAGCGAAGTTTATGGGCATTGCTGGTCTTTGGATTTAAAAATCGGATCTACATTTTTCCTTAGAAAGGCATTTCCTTCCAATTAACCTATCCCATGTGAAAATCGGATCTACATTTTACACATATAATGTCACCACTGATAATTATCAAATTTTCTTGAGTTATTGGCCGATAATATTTAATTAACAGATTGCTTGTGAGAATCAGATAAGATTTTATCACCACTGATAATTATCGGCTTTTCTTGAGTTACTGGTCGATAATAGTTAATTAACAGATTGTTTGTGAGAATCAGATCTAGATTTTATCCGTGCAGTGATGTAGATTTTATCCGTGCAGTGTAATGGTGAATAGTGGTCTCTCTCGCCTTAATTATCAGCGTACTTCACTCACATGCCAAAGCCAAATTAATGGGCGCATCCATCTTTCTTAGTCGCTGCGTGTGAGCTGCGGAAGATTGCAGAATGATGCATATGTCATGTCATCCGAAAAATAAAATTTTCTGTGTATATAAAATCGTCGAGTCTAGTAGTGAGGTCTTCTAACAATCTCAGAGACCACTGAACCAAGATGCTGGCGTACTCCCATGCAGGAATAGAGCTGCTGCTAATATTAATTTCTCTCTTTAATGCCCTATCTGGTGTTTTCGGTGTTCGAACAAATTCTGGTTTGTGTTATAGATATATGATCATCTCGTATGTATTATTGGTGTCGCGGCCATTGATGCCAAGGTTTCATGGGAGGTTGTAAGGTACAACGCATTGTTGTGTGCATTAGCGTGACATATTTCTGGGATTTCTTGGTAATTTTGAGTGTGTTGGATTGGTCATTCTAACCGTACACAAATTTACAGGGATGATTAATTACTAGATACAATGAAGATATGAAAATAAAGATAGTACTAAAAGATGGTGACGAGAGCATCATCAAATATTAAAGGATGAGAGACAATTAAGGTAAAGTTTGTGTGAGTTTGTAGAGTAAATTTACGATGATGGTGTATTATGTGAATCACACATATATTAGTAACCAAGTATGATGTTTTGTAGTGGTCTTTGGAAATTATGTACCTGGTAACTCTATGAGTTGGAGTGTGTAATGTAAGCTTGATGACGGATATGTACCCCATAAAGTTCATGGTAACCTTAAAACCACTTTGACAACGTAGGTTTATGGTAAACTAGAAACCACTCTCACACCACTTGTGAAAGTGTATGTAAGTGCAGGGGTTTGTGGTAAGTCGGAAACCACTTTACAGTTTGGGTTTGTGGTAAGCCAGAGACCACAAGTTTGAGAATGAAGTTTGGAGATTTACAGGTACAAGTACAGGTATGCAGATAATGGCTTATTGAACCATGTACACGGAGGACATCTTACTAGACTGGTCAGAAGTTGTACTTAGGTATGCAGATAATGATTTATTGAACCATGTACACATAGGACATCTTACTAGACTGACAGTACTCATGCATTATGGTAGATGGTTGGCTTATTGAACCATGTACATGGAGGACATCTTACTAGACTGGTTTTTGCATAAGTCGTACTTAGGTATGCAGATAATGGTTTATTGAACCATGTACACGAGGACATCTTATTAGACTAACCGTACTCATGCATTCGGGTAGATGGTTGTTCCTTTATATAGACTTGGACATATTTATTTTTTGTACCATGTTTGTAAACACGTGGACCACATTTACACTTTTCTGATTTATATGAAGAGAAGTAGTCATTAAAGGAGGGACTTGGAAAATATAATTCCTAATTGTCTTTGGTGTACTCATCAATTCTAGAATGAGTATGTTCCTATTAGTTGGGAGTTTGTTGAGATCCAGTTGGATGAGATATTCTCTCTAACTAGTGAGCTTCCTAGATTGGTGTGTAGTTGACATATTCACTCAACCAAAATATTGTATGTCCAAGATAATAACTTAAGGTATTTATATTGTATTATTATTTTCATATGAATACAGCTCTTAGTGCATTTAGAAAATCTTTGTTTTATATATATATATATATATATATATATATAAAACAAAGATTTTCTAAATGCACTAAGGGTTGTATTCACATGAATATATATATATATATATATATATTCCAAAATCATTTAAACAATTAAGATTATTGTGGCAAAAAAAGAGATAAATTTTTATGTTATGTAAACATATTGTATCGTTCATATTACATAAAATAAAAATAAATTAAATAAAAAAATGCAATTGAAGTAAAACAAGCAATTTATATAGGCATTTTTTGGGTTCCGTGTTTTGATAACCCATGGTTTTTTCCATGGTATTAGTTATGAGCAAGTCTATTTAAACGCATTAAAATAAAATTGAAGTAAAACAAGCAATTTACATAGGTAGTATTTGGGCTCCATGTTTTGATAACCCATGGTTTTGTCCATGGTATTAGTTATGATCAAGTCTATTTAAAGGCGTTAGGAAATCCAATATGAAATGCAAGAGTACAAGCATAAATCCATTTAACTTTGGACTTATCCCTCTGGACACTTGGTATATCTTAATTTAAGATGAATCTAAGATGGTATATTAAGATACGTGGGATTATTGATTAAAGTATTCTTTAAATTATTACTTTCTCATAAATTTTCATATATTTATAATAACCTTTTAATTTAATTTTTATTGATAATTTATTTTATTTATATGTTATATAACTAAATATTGCTATTTATCCTTTCAATATTATTAAATTATGAAAAAAAAAATATATAAAAGCATATTAATAATTCAACAATGTAGTTAATTTATATTATTTAATCGGTTGCAATAAGTTAATAAGTTTTTATAATTTTATAATTTATGTTTATTATAATGTTTTTGGTTTTATAAAACTCAAATTTTAATGTTTATTTCACTAAATAATCATTAACAATTTTGTACAATATATATTTAGATTTTTTTTTAACCACACGCATAGGTGAATACACATATATACTATTATGCAATTTCGTGTAATAATATATAATTCCATATATTTGCTCACTTAAAAAAGTATTATATTACATTTTCCATCCAATAGTATTTTGAATGATATTTTTTCTCGTTGAAATTCAATCTCCACTGATATCAATTAATTTAATTTAAATAGATATTAATTTAATTTAAATAAATATTTTATATATTTGTAAAGAAGATATTTTCTTTAATTTGATTTTTAATATTTAAAATTATAAATAATAAAAATATTTCTATAATAAAAAATTAAATCTAATGTTAATTTAACGTAGCCATGTTAATCATGTAATATTGGCATATACAAATAGTAAATACACAAAACTATGTTAATTAATAAAGAGTAAAGTATAAATAGGATGTATGTTTAGGGTTGGTTTATGCCAAAAGTTTTATATTTAGATTAAGTTGCAACGACTTTGAAGTGTATCAAGAAGAGTACATGGGGAACCCAAAAAAATCATAATTATTGAAAATAAGTCTGTTCAAAATATAAGACTTGATTTAAGCAAAAGGATCTTGATTGCATTGAGAAAGAGTATACATTGAGGGTCACTCATACTTTATCCTTCACTGGACTAGTTTTGTTGAAAGAGCCTAATTCTATTATTTCCCTCATCCTAGATATCACTCACGGTTTAGGTTATTTAGAAGAGGGTGTCCTCAAATCTCTAGGAAAAAACAAAATATATTATTTATCTTTAGCCTAATGTTAAGAAAATTCATAAATCATGATGGGAAAACAAAAAATGATTATTGGTGTCATTAGGGCATCTACCTCGCAAAGGGTTTTAGAATCGTAGTTCATCCTCTCCCTTAACTACAGAGGGCTATACACTGCCTCCAAAAGGTTGGCTATCAGGAGACTCATCGAGATTCACTCCCCTCGAATTTTGTTTCTTTGGGAAACTATGATGTAAAGATAAAAAGCTACCCTACTTCTCAAAAGTCCTCTCCCCTCCTAGTCATTATCTTATCAGATACATGTGGTAACTTTGGAGGGAATTTAGTGGAATGCTAGGATATCCTAATAAAATGATCCTCAACTTGGTCAATTCACTTATGATTAGCCATTTAGATTCAATAAATAAACATTTATCTCCACTTCACTTGATTAAACATATATAGGCCTTATTTAGAAAGGAAACCTTTTTGGCTTAACACTTTGTAGCTTCCTTGTTCTAAAGAGAAAAACTTGATTGTGGGAGGTGGCATCAACTTTTGTGGGAGATGGCACAAAAGTAGGGTTTTCAAATTGCACAAAACTAGGGTCTTCAAATTTCACTTCAGTATACATTAACAGACATTTCCAACTTGTGATGCAAGGTAATATGGTGTGTTTACTTACATTGTCTAATTATGCACTCAAATTTGAACTCACTATGTTGGAGTTTCCACATTCCACATTTTTAGGGCTTTCAAATTCTTCAAAGCTAGCGTTTTCAAATTCCACAAAACTAGGGTTTTCAAATTCCACAAAGCTAGGGTTCTCATATTGCACAAAACTAGGGTTTTCAAATTACATAATGATATTTCCTAGTAATGAACATGTACTCCTAAACCATGCCAATCTAGCAATCTCTCCAATGTCTTGATTGGCATCTTGAGCCCTACTAAGACTATATACCTAGGAACACATGTGCATTCCTAAGAACAACCACACATTCTTGTGGGCATGTGTTCTAGATATCCCCGTTTCCACTTTTGGGGTCATCATTCTTGTGCTAGTTCCCTTAGTCGATTCTCACAAGTTTTGTCAAGTATTCATAATCCTTCCCAAGGTCTCATTATACAATTTCTCACAACATTCCTTCATACACTTCATGCTAATTGTTTTCTCATTAGTCTACATAGTTTATTTCTTTTGCCACATATGAAGTCATTGCAACACATGACTTATGTGATTCCACAACCACTTGCCACATGGTTATTCATTTACAATATACCACTATAGTTCTATGTTATTTCATTATGACTATTCCCTATGTTCTCGTTGATTTCTTACAATTGTTTGGGAAACTTACACAGAAACTTAAACATATGTACTTTATGTATCTATTTATTACTCTCTTATGTTCATTTCATAATTATATATTGTTTATGGTTATGAGAAATGCAATATGTTATCATCATTCACTTCTTACAACCCACATTTCTTTATACTTTTTTTTGCATCTTTCCATAGGTTTACTATCCTTTGAGGGGTAAGTTTCTTCCAATTTTGACTTCATTCACATGTACTTTAGGGAACTTTTCCAATACTACTTCTCATTTATAATTTCTCTTAGATCTTGATTATATTATTCTATTTTTTTCATCTATCTCAATGCTTTCAAAGTGAAAAAATTAAAGGAATCAACTTGTAGTGTCATTTTTTTAGTGGGTTCGAGTTTGAAAATTTTGGGTATGATATATTCCAGAGCCATTTTGAGGCATTAAACAATTTTTATTTGGGTAAGAAAATTCTCACTTGTGCAAGATCATCTAGTGCTAAGAGCTTGTATGCAAAACTTAAGCCTCTCACAAGTTGATCTACCATACTTACCACCATGGCACAAGTAGATGTCACATCAATCCCCATTACTCATGCATATGGGGCTAGCCTTGTGTGGACTTTCAAAAAGACTCTAGAAGGTCCAAAATTGTAGCTCTAGTTGAAGTTTGTGAGACTCAAAACTTACCTATAGTTAGCTATTGGGTTATGTTAAATACTAGGCCCATTCGATTTGATTTTTTAATATTTTGTTCCATATTTGCGCAAAGCAACTAGAAGTGGGAAGTTAGAGAGAAACCCAAAGGGGCTTAATATTACATAGCATCTTTAGAAGTTGTAGGTCTTAGATAACTCCATTAAGGGTACCTATTTCTTTGTATCTAAAGCTTTTCCATACTAGAGAATAGAGAGCAAATAAACTTCACCTTCTAGATAGGTTTCTCCCGTAAGGATTTTCCAGAGGAAAAAATGTTCCTATTTTTGTTGGTATGTATATTTATTTTCAGTCTATATCTCTTACATTTTAGCTAATTATATTTAAGCATATAAACAATAAATAAAGAATTTGAAATAAATAAATAAAAGAATTACATTCACAGTAAAAATTTCAACATCTTATCAAATAAATTATGATGAATTGTTCCAATACACAGGGGCTTCACTCAATGAACCTCTGACATATCACATGCATTCATGGCATACCAACCAACAATCTTAATTTGACTACATATTGGAAAATACCTCTAAAAATCACATTATTTAACCCCCTAACAATACAAACCCAATACACCTTCCCAATTTAAAAAACCCCTACTTTCACTAGATATTGTAGGTATCCAATTTTTCATTAACATTTTTTATACCTACCAATATAAAAACCCTCTACCCCCTTTATATGCTCAATATATTATATTATTTTTATCAATATATATCCCCCAATTTGAACGTACATGGTATGGTATTCTCCCCCAGTGAAGCCCCCGTGTTCCAATGGAACATCCATAACAATTTACTGTCATCTCCACATTTTGCCTAAATTATTAGTGCCTTGGAACATCCATAACAATTTACTAGCATCTCCACATTTTGCCTAAATTGTTAGTGCCTTTTTTACTACCACATGTTACTTTAGTCAATTTATCATATTATGTGATTATATATTATTTCATGTTTAATGTTCTTTTCTTCATGTCCATAGTTAGGCTTTTATCACCATTCTTCTCATCTTCAAAATGCAACATCCTCATAGTAAGAAAATCCAATAACCATTAATTGGAAGTTAGGCTCAACAATCATCTTGAATCCATTTTATATTATTATGTGATTGTATATTACTTCATGTTTAATGGTTTTTTTTTAATATTCATAGTTAGATTTTTATTATGATTCTTCACATCTTTACAATGCAATATCCTCAAAGTAAGACAATCTAATAACAATTAATTAGGAGTTAGGCTCATCAATAATATTGAATCCATTTTATATTTGAACCCATCATTCATCTCAACTGGAATTGCATTTGTAAATTATGCCATGATTACTAGGTTGTTACTTTCATTAACCTTATCAAAAGATTATTTTATGAGTACAAGTATAAAAGACAAATAACACATAAAGTAATGACTAAAATGTCATTGCCCACACATTATAATTATTTATTGGTCATATATATGTTCCCTTTCCCTTTAGAACTAGATAAGGTAACAAATTCCTTTATCCTCCCCTACTTAATTACATAAACCTCATTATATCTAAAATGTAATAGTAAACCTTTATATTCTCATAAATTTACAAATTTTAATTTTTATTAATAATATAAAAATTACATTTTCACCTAAGGATATAAAGATATTTATATTCATGAAGTCATATAATTTCATGTTATGGAAATAAATTTACTTTTGTTTTTTGAAAAATATACATTTATCAATAACCAAATTATCCTCATTATAAATTAGTCTACAGTAAGAAAATTACTATTTATACAAAATTATAAATCACAATAAAGTTAAATGTAAAAGTGTTTTCCAAAAATTTCATAGGAAAACATTAACTCCTTAACTCCTTACATATTAACAAGTACATATCTTACTTTTTTGGACTTATTATATAATATTGAATTAATTTTGATCCTTCCACCAAGTTGTTCAAGTTTTTGTGAGACAAGATAACATGTCTCTAAAGAATAGAACCTAAAAGGAGGGTGAAATAAACCTGCTAGAAGCTACTTGAGCTATTGGCCTTTGACAACCTTCTTAACCTTTTAACTCAACAAAACTATGGTGATTTGGGAGTCATTCTCTCATTTCTTTTTTAGCATAGAAATAAAAGGTTAAAGAATCCTATTTAATCTCTTACCTTCTTAAGGTCTAGTAGACTATATAGACCTTAGTGGACATTAATCATCATCTTTATATATTAAGATCATCATTTCACTTATGCCTTCATGTTATTATAATTTATTTTGTCTGTCAAGTTGTCTGGCTGTGATCCTCTAGGCTTGACATATGGCTTGAGGAGTCGTGACCCAGGGACATCTAAGTTGTCAAAGTCACTCGGGGATCACACCAGGCCTGGGCCACACCAGTCCTTACCTGTGGCTTGAGGAGTCGTGACCCAGGGGAATCTAAGCGGCCAAAGTCGTGACCCAGGGGCATCTAAGCGGCCAAAGTCACACGGGGATCACACCAAGCCTTAGCCACACGAGCCCTTATCTGAATGGAATTTTTAGCGTGTCTCCTCCCCCTAGCATAGGGCACAACCACCCCTGTGAGATTTGATCGTGGGTTGCCTTGCTAACAAGGCTCATCCTCAACAATTGTGCTAGTAAAATTGACTCTTCATGTTAATATAATAATACCATACATTTTTATTTTTATATATAATAATTAAATTGTATTATTAATTTATTACTTTTTAAAATATTATATTATTTTTAATTTATCTCTAGATTATTAATTTAATAATTATTATTATTAATTTACAATAAATTGACTCATTTTTAAATTCTAAACTTCTTCGAAATAAACCATTTATAATTTATAATTTAATTATTAATAAGAAATAATTACATAGTATTTATAATTTATTTAAACCATTTTTCACCTAATTTAATAGTTACAATGAAAATATTTAAAATTGAAGTTTTATATATTTTATATATGATATTTTATATATATTCAAATTGCGCTTCATAAGGTGTTTTATATATATTCATTTTTTTCATTTGAATGTTGTTATTCTTTCTATTTTATTAGAACATAGTTTTGTTGATATAAGTTTGGTTTTTTATTTTATCAATCATAGTTTGATCATAAAACAAAATAAAACCAAGATATACACATTAAATAATGAATATATTGAATCGTGTTTTTTATTGCTAAAGTAGTTAATGATTTATGGAAATTAAGTATATTCATTTTATGTAATGTCAAAGCTTCTTTAAGTCATGTTGAATTATTCTACAAAATCTCTCAATTAGCATACTCACACTCATTAGCTATAATGTATTTTGAAGAGGTGAAATTGATCAAAATTTTCAATATGATAAGTTGGATTGAAGAATAACATTATAAAATAAAATTAAAAAATTGAACTTACTTTTACTTTTAAATAGTGATTTGGAAGGATTCTAATATTTCAAGCAATAATAATATATAGGGTATATGTTTTAAATAAACTCATGATTGTTTAACAAGTAAGGATGGATTTGTACAGCAAGCATCTCAAGATTTGAAAAGCTCAAACCTAATCATATTCATATTCAATTATGAATTTATGGAATGCATAAGAGCCATGGTAATTTTCCATTTAAGATTTCCAGTTCAACCCACTAAATAGATCAATTTTATATAATTTGGGATCTATCATGAGTATGCTTAACACTGAACAAACTTCATCAAAATTCTCAAAATTGAGCAAAAAAATGGTTATATCAGTTTTATTATTTTTATTGAACAACTAAAAAACCCTTCAATCTAATTGCTTTATTGCAATAAAATTTTTATATAACACCAAGATGTCCCGTGGATGAGCCCTTGAATTCAACATTCAGAGCAAAAAAATGGTTATATCAGTTTTATTATTTTTATTCAACAACTAAAAAACCCTTCAATCTAATTGCTTTATTGCAATAAATGTCCCATGGATGAGCCCTTGAGTTCAACATTCAGATTTAAGATGCATGTTGCCGGATTTCAGGATGTGAATTAGGACAAAGACAAGCTTTTCTTTCCATGCTAAAAACCCATAATCGAGGTAATGAATGCATAATTTATATTTATCTTAGAGTGTGGAAACACAATGCAATAGGCGCTTGTCTTCGAGTTCCATCTGGTGTCTAACTACTTTTGTTTTCTTTAATTTGAAATTACCATAACTACTAACACCAATAAACATATCTATATTGCAAAATGATGCTATATCTTAGATATTGTTACACGTTTGTTGTTAAAATTAATAATAAAACTTGTATCTTCGGATTTGATTTATGACTGAGAAATTGAACAACAATAATTTATATATTAGATTTCATAAACTGAACATCTCTCATTTCTATGCAAAGTGCACTACATATTTCGGAAGTAAGTATTTCGCCTTCTTAAAGACCAGGACATTTGGGGAATCCCCATTGCTGTAATCTTTGCCTGCCTCGCCAAGCAAAGCAAAAGATAGAAGCATCATCCTTTCGGTCCGCTATACTATAGTGAACGGATATATTTGGATCCAGAGCAGTGTATACCCCACTTCCACAGGAACGTCCATGCTGCACCTCCTGTTGGAATATTAATTCCAACTGCACAGCGGCAAGCGGACGTGGGCAGCCAACTCAGCCAGCACGCTGCACCCGAAACCGCCAGAACGAAACCACCCTCTTGTTCGCACCGCCTTTGGCAAAAGGCTGTATCCGCCGGAGGGGCTCCGAACACATTCACTTGCCGCCACGCGTCCCATGTACGAGCACCGAAAAACCACTTTCCCCGGACGGTAAAAGTCGTGTGGTTTGCGGAAGAGTGGTGTGCGAATTGTGTTGGATCGGGTCTGCAGGCTCAGATCTCCGAGAAGCTGCGCGAAGTTTAATGAGCGGGCGTGACGAATGGGGTGGTGACACGTGGCACCGAAGTGACGTCAGCCGACCCCCGCCCGCGTCAAATCAATTTTCTTTGTCGTTTTCTTTGGTTGACTGCCGTAGGTGAAAAGTCATGTTTTTAATGGTTTTACGTGGAATTAGGTGGCGGCCCGTTTAATGTGGTTATGGGCACATACGTTTTATATATTTTTATATATGTATGTACGTAGTTTAGGTGTGGGCCATTTAATATAGTATGGGCCATTTTTATATGTTTTTTTATATATGTTTCATATAGGTTGTAAAAGAAACATATACGTGCAGCAGTTTTATGTAATGTGCCTACTCACGGTGGTGGCTGCGTGTGATATTTTTTAATGTAGAACAGGGTGTGCTGTAGTTATTTTTTTTTGGTGTGCCTGCGTGCAAAAATGAAGTAGTTCATGGAAGTGTAGATTGAACGCCAGGCAAATGAATGCACAGAAGAAAGCACAGCAGTGCTGGAAACATAACAGAGGCAAACTGTTATGTATTGTTGACCATAAAGAAAACACAGGAACAACTTGACGCTGTTTTGTAAATACCCACAGCAGTGGAAGACCAGAAGTGAGAGAGAGACAGAGTTTCTCCAGTGAATCCCTCTCTGCGCAGAGGATGAAGCATGTATCAGTATTTTTGTTTTAAATCAATAGAAGTTTTTTTTTGTGTAATGGACTGTGTTCTGAGTTAATTTTTTTTTAAAAGAGGTTCTCTGCAAATGATCCTGGACAGAGGAAACAGAGCATTGACTCTGTGGTGGTATTTGCTTGATTGGTTTTGGTATTTCTCCATTGAAAAATACCCAACAGTGGTATCAGAGCTAGTCCAGGCTCTTTGAAGGCTCAAAGACGCTGAAGGAAGGAGTTGTTGCAGCAGAGAAAAAATTCTCCAGCAGAGTGAAGATTCAGTCAAGGATTCAGGTATTTCTCAGATCAAGTTTTTTTTGTGTTACAGTTATAGAAACAGTCAGTGATTAAAAAAAACACAGTCAAGTATTTGAAGCCCAGTTAAGAATGGCAAGGTCAAAGAAGAAAGCCTCCAAGCCTGCTAAAAATATGTCTCCCTCCTCTACTAAACTAGAAGGCAATCTGTTTGAAAGCATTGTATTTGAGGTTCCAAAGTTTGATGGAAACTTTGATATATGGGAAATAAAGATGAGGGCTTTCCTAATGTTTGAGGGGATTGAAGTCTGGGAATCAGTGATTGATGACAGCAAGATGGATAAAGAATCCATGGAGTATGATGCACAGGCAGCAAAGACTATCTTGGATGGACTGCCTGATTCTGTGAAGAGGAATCTTGGAAAATATACATCAGCAAAGGATATATGGGACAGACTGCATGACCTTCATGCAAAGGGAGCACTGACCATGACAATGGGTCAAGAAGAACCCATCATAGAAGCTGAGAATGAAAAGCTTGACCTCATCAAGCTTCAAGTAAAAGAAAGGGATGAAGAGCTCATCAGGCTTAAGAAGGAATTTGATGAATGCAAGAAGAAACATCATGAAGAAGTCATATCCATGACAAATCAGTTGAATGAAGCAAAGAAGCAGGCAGATGTCTTGACAAGTCAACTTGAACAAAGACACAAGAAAGTGAATAAGCTTGTGGAAGAGATTGGACAGTACAAGGTAGAGGTCTTCTCCCTTAAGTCCGAACTACAAGAAGCCAGGAAGCAGGCACAAGGAGCTGAAAAGAAAATGAAGAGCAGTCAAGCAAAAGATGAAGAAATCTCTAAAATGAAGACTGATATTATCTCCTTCAAAGTAGTAGCAGCTGAAGCTACTCGTAGCAAGGAAGAAACTGAGGGACAACTAGTAGAGAAAAATAATGAATGTGAAAAGTTAGAAGAAGAGATTGTCCTCCTCAGGAAGAAGGTTGAAGGGATGAACAAGATCATGAAGAGCTCTCAAGCTTTGGATGACATGCTCAGCTATCACAGATCTCCATTTGATAAATCAGGACTTGGGTATGTAGGTGAACCCTCAAACAAGGATGAGGATGCTTTAAGCAAAGGAGATGTGAAGAAGCCAGAAAGAAGTTGTGATGCTCTTAGTTCCAGCAAAGGCAAAGAGAAAAATGAAGGCAGCAATAGAAGGAATCCTGCTCCAAGAAGAAAACCAGCTCCAAGAAGAAATGTAGCTGATGGCAAGAAGGCAAGAGGCAACGGTGATCATCAAAGGATCTCAAGGCAGCAAGAATTCAGAAGTACATCAATGAAACCTCCGTCTCCCAGGTACCAAAGTTCATTTTATGGTTATTGTTATGCTTGCTCAAACTTTGGTCATATGGCAAAAGATTGTAGAGCATTTCATAAAGATAAATGTTGTGGTCTTCGACAATCTCCAAGAAACAATTCTAGAAGAAATCATGAAGTGTTATTCATGAACAATGTTGAATGTTTCAAGTGTCATAACATTGGGCATATGGCACGAGATTGTAACTTGACATGGGCTCTTACACAAGCTAGACCCATGCAAAAGAAGAAAGTTACACAAGTATGGAGAAGAAAAGAAATGCAACCTGAAAGCCCCTTGAACTCCCCAACTGATCTAAATTTATTTTGAGAAGAGTCTGCCAAAAGAAGACAAGCATACATTAAAGGGGAGCTTGTATTTTTTTGTTGCTGAACTGTCTTAACAGTCATTCTTTAATGAAGATTTTTTTATAAAGGAAAAATATGAAGTTAAATCTGCCATAACAGCAGAGAAGAAAAGGGGACAGCGCTCAAATGTAAAGTGCAGTAGCGCAATAAGAAGAATGCAAAGCATGGAAACCCTCACAGCAGTGGGAGGACAAAACATAAAACAGCAGTTTGAAATTTTTTTATGGAGCACATGCAAAGAAATGCATAAAGAAAAACAGGGGCAGCAGATTTTTAATGCACATGGAATGAATGAGAATGTGTGAGGCAGCAGAAAATTGAAAGGGATTGCACAGCAGTGCGTTGTGAAAATAAAATGAATGAAGATGAAGATTGTGTGAAGCAAAGGTGTAAAAAGGAACAGGGGCAGCCCGTGTTAACAGGAGTTAGTGTATGGGCACACAGCAGTATGATGAAACAAAAGGTAGCGACAGTGCAAATTGCAGCCGCAACACAACAGCGAGTGTATGGACAGCAGCAGCTTGAAGAAAAGTTTTCCCATCGTGAAGAAGGAGAAGCACACAGCAATGCAAACAAGAAAGATGCAGCAGCATTAAAGTTTTGTTGAAGAAATGAGATGTAATGGACAGCGGCACATGCAAAAGAAATTTTCCTTACAGCAGTAAAGGTAAATGTAATGAATTTGTTGTTCATTGAATTGAAATGCAATATATGCAACAGCAGTGAGTGTAAGAAATGTTTACACACAACAGTGTAAATTTGTAAGTTGGGACAGTGTAATTGTTCCAGAAAAGACAGAGTATTTTGTCTTTGAAAAGTGCAGAAGCAGTGCAAGTGTAGACACAACAGTGTGGGGTAGACACAGCAAAGAAGATGCCACAACAGTGCAGCAGAGAATATGCAGCAGCATAAAAGAACATTGTAATGAGTTTGCACACACAGCAGTGCAATGATTGTTTTGTTTTGGAACTGCATTTGAAGCAGTCATTTGGTGAAACCCTCTGTTAAAGAGGAAGGTGCTTTTCAGCACATTGTCAAGGTAAATCCCTCTATCAAGAGGATGATGCTTTTCAGCATAGTCATTAGTGAATCCCTCCGTTGAGAGGAAGATGCTCTTTAGCATAGTTTGGTAAATCCCTCTATCATGAGGAAGGTGCTCTTCAGCACATTGTAATGGTGAATCCCTCTGTCATGAGGAAGGTGCTCTTAAGCACAGTTTCAGGTGAATCCCTCTATTAAGAGGAAGACAACTTTGTTTGTTTGAGAACTGCATCAGAAGCAGTTGGTGAATCCCTCTATGTGAGGATGATGTTTGGGTAAGATTGAATGCCCAGCAGTTGAAATTAAAGGGGAGTGTTGGAATATTAATTCCAACTGCACAGCGGCAGGCGGACGTGGGCAGCCAACTCAGCCAGCACGCTGCACCCGAAACCGCCAGAACGAAACCACCCTCTTGTTCGCACCGCCTTTGGCAAAAGGCTGTATCCGCCAGAGGGGCTCCGAACACATTCACTTGCCGCCACGCGTCCCATGTACGAGCACCGAAAAACCACTTTCCCCGGACGGTAAAAGTCGTGTGGTTTGCGGAAGAGTGGTGTGCGAATTGTGTTGGATCGGGTCTGCAGGCTCAGATCTCCGAGAAGCTGCGCGAAGTTTAATGAGCGGGCGTGACGAATGGGGTGGTGACACGTGGCACCGAAGTGACGTCAGCCGACCCCCGCCCGCGTCAAATCAATTTTCTTTGTCGTTTTCTTTGGTTGACTGCCGTAGGTGAAAAGTCATGTTTTTAATGGTTTTACGTGGAATTAGGTGGCGGCCCGTTTAATGTGGTTATGGGCACATACGTTTTATATATTTTTATATATGTATGTACGTAGTTTAGGTGTGGGCCATTTAATATAGTATGGGCCATTTTTATATGTTTTTTTATAAATGTTTCATATAGGTTGTAAAAGAAACATATACGTGCAGCAGTTTTATGTAATGTGCCTACTCACGGTGGTGGCTGCGTGTGATATTTTTTAATGTAGAACAGGGCGTGCTGTAGTTATTTTTTTTTGGTGTGCCTGCGTGCAAAAATGAAGTAGTTCATGGAAGTGTAGATTGAACGCCAGGCAAATGAATGCACAGAAGAAAGCACAGCAGTGCTGGAAACATAACAGAGGCAAACTGTTATGTATTGTTGACCATAAAGAAAACACAGGAACAACTTGACGCTGTTTTGTAAATACCCACAGCAGTGGAAGACCAGAAGTGAGAGAGAGACAGAGTTTCTCCAGTGAATCCCTCTTTGCGCAGAGGATGAAGCATGTATCAGTATTTTTGTTTTAAATCAATAGAAGTTTTTTTTTGTGTAATGGACTGTGTTCTGAGTTAATTTTTTTTTAAAAGAGGTTCTCTGCAAATGATCCTGGACAGAGGAAACAGAGCATTGACTCTGTGGTGGTATTTGCTTGATTGGTTTTGGTATTTCTCCATTGAAAAATACCCAACACCTCCACGCCTTCGCCGGCGATCTTAAATCCTTCTTCTATGATCTTCTCAATCGCATCTTTGCGTGTTCCATGAAAAACCAGCCTCTCCCCCACACTTCTTTTTTTTCCACCAAATTCTTCCTTTGCTCTCTCGTATCGCCTTAACAACGTTTTATTTATAATCAATTCCACCATCACTACCTGCAACACAAATATATATATATATATATATATATATATATATATATATGCAATGGAAGTGGAACAGGTTAATTTGAAGAAATAATCAAGAATTCTAAGTCATTCAATCAACTGATTCACCTTGTACAAATTGCTGCTGGTCATTCTAAAAAATTGAGATTCTGCCAGTCGAAAATGGTATTCTGCAGGACTATCCCCACAAAAAGTAGGAGACATTTTGTACTGAATTCTCGTTAAGTTCTGATCACCCAAGGTTTGGGAGGGTTGCATGGCTGCCGGATCAAACATCAGGTTGTTATAATGTACTATATATCGTGGTATCGCTTGATAACAATCGTATACAACGAACTCCTCGTACAATGTGCCTCCGCCCTCGTTTCCTACTCTCTTCCATAAGAGTGAGTCGTATCCTTTTCTATTGATTATCCATTGTTCATCTCAAGCAGGCCTAGAATTTCAAATCTCCTTTGCTCATCAAATGAAAATATAAGGACGTTTTTATATTTTTTATGCCTTTCATTATACGTTCTATGTAAATTTGTGAGTGTCAACTTCCTTTTATAGGGCAACTCTCTTTTAAATACTCTTGCATCTCAACTTCCACTAATCTGTGTGAAAGTGCCTTGTTTTTTCCTAAATTAGCATATATGCTTAGAAATAGCATAAAACCACACTTTTAAGGTTTTATAAGGCTTTTCATCTTTTTGGGTTAATAGTTTTGATTATATACTTAAATTTTAATATGTGAAAAGCACTAAAGAAGGTCACATAGTTAAGAAGATGAGGATCCTCAACCATCATTGGATGAGATGGTGTTATGCATCCCTCTAAGCATATTAGATGTGGAAACCCTGCATCAAGAGAAAAATACTAAATGGAAGTAACTAGTTGTCGAAGAACCATTGCCCATCACAAATGATTGGTTGGCTAAGCTCAATCATGACACCTTTGATATTTTAGCTAAAATCTATGATAACTTGTGTTTAAAATAACAATAATAATGTATATCGTTAATGCAACCATCCAGACATAAACTAATACTTTTAATGGTTTTCGTATTAAACTTTCTGCATGTGATCTCTCTCAAATTTGCTAAGTTCCATTTACAACATGGGACGAATAAATAGTTTGTTACAACAATGAAGTGGACAGAAGTATCATCCTCATTGTGAAAGGTTTGAACTAACATTGCTAACTTTTGATAATCATGATTCTAGGCAATACAAGTTATTTATTTTGACAACAAGGACATAATTATGATAACTTTTACAACTAATTGAGGAGCCTTTTATTAAAGATATGAACAATAGTGGGAAGAAATGCTAAGTCAATTTTTTTCTAATAACATGCCCATGGATTGTGGTGAACTTTTGCAATTTGAGACCTCTTGAGGAATACATTTTCATGCTTCAAAGGTAGGCGGGCTTCAGAGAAAACTCTTTCCGATATGAAAGATGAAAATTGTCATACTTTGTGAAAATACGAAAGAGAACTCTTTCCGATATGAAAGACAAAAATTGTCATACTTTGTGCAGATATTAAAGTAGATTGAAAATATACAGGGAAGATTCAGGAAATTAATTTTTTTCCAAAAGTCAAAAGCATATTGTTACATGAGCCACTGCTTGTCAAGGTTGAACATTTAAGGTTCCAGAAAATACCATTGGATTAAAAAAAATCTTTCTTGAAGTTCATTCAATAGAGCCTAGTTGTGTCCTATGTGAGTCTATGACTGTGTCAATATTGGAGGCCATGAGTGTAATACCTCTTTGAGTCTTGACACAGCCTAGAATTAGGGGTAATGTAGAAATGAACTTCAATACGCGATGAGTAAAGAAAGAAGAGAATGCTAAGTTTATGGATTTAAGCATTTATTGGACTTGGAAGTTGGAATGTATGTTGTGTCTAGAGTCCAACCCCTCCTTTTCAACAAGATTGAAAGTTGATAGATGAAACCAACTCTGAATTGTGAATTGTATTGTTATAAGAGAGCAGAAGGCTAGACAAGAGAGTTTATAAAAACCACCCATCCTTAGACAAGGAGTCAAGTGTTGTCAGTTTATAACAAATTCATACTACTTTAGAGGTCTAAATTTGCTTCCTCCCTCTAAGCATTAGTTAGTATATGATATATCTCTAATTTCATAAAGTAATATACAATATTTTAACCCAAAAAAACTCTTTAAAATTTAAATAAAGAAAAATATTATTTTAATAAGAAATATTATAATAAAAATTTATATAATCACGCTTAACTACAAAAAATCATACAAAAATTTCAACTTAAATAGCGCATGAAATAGTATAATTCAAAAAAAAAAAAAACAAAAAAAATATAACCATAAATTTCACAACAAAAAACTACTCTATACATACCACTCTCAATAATTAGAATTTTTTTCTTGTCATCAATACAACGGTCCATGTGAAATGAAAAACAATGTTTTAAGTTTTTACGGCTTCTTTTTCAAATTTAATAAAATTATAATTAAAAAATCAAATTATAAATTTGGCCATGAACTTAGCATAATTTGAATATTTAAATTTTAAAAAAGACATAAATATTTTAAAATTTTGTAATAAAATTTGAAAATATGAATCAAAATTGTCTGTACAAATTCAGAGCAATAAAAAAAACTCCGAAAGGTATAGTAATTAGTTAACGTTCAACTCTAAATCTCCTTATACCACAAATAGGATGGTGAGTCAAAATCTCCTTATACCACAAATAGGATAGTGAGTAAATATCACTGACTGGATCGAGTGGCAAGGGCACACTTAATTTCTATTTGTTCTTCACTATGTTGAGATGGCACAATAATGAGATGGGCCGAAGCGACAGTATTAAGGATTGTCTTATAACGAAGCCACAATTTTGGCTGGAAAACAGCAAGAATCAAAATCTTAGACTACAGTGGAAATCAATTTATGCAGAAACACAAGCTTCAAACCAAAGACAATGCATATTATCTGACTCGTGAAATCAAGTTCCTCCCATAAATAACTCCCACATGAAGCTGAACACTGCCTTTGTACATCTCTAAAGACAGAAAAGTGACCAATGTAAACACATTTAAAAGTAAAAAGTTTGTGTACTGTATCATTTGAAAACTAAAAGACAACAAATGATTCAATTCAAATACATTGCCAAAAAGACTAAAAATACAATGAAAATGTAAATTTATATGCAAGTGTTCCTACTTAAATGCCACGCAGGCAGACATGAAACAAAATCCAGCCTATGAAACTTTAAATTAAATTCAAAGAGTTGCAAATTAAATTCATACCCACACTTCGCAAAGATTCAAAAGTAAAACTAACGATAAAAACAACAAAAAAACTCACCTCTACTGTTTTCGAAGATCCGAGGAGAGGAGGAGATTGAGTCTGCAAATCAAAAAATTGGGGCAAAATAGTCCTCTGCTTGGGTGGTTCTTCCTCTGCTAAAAAAATATGTATCGCCCTAGAAAATAAGAAATGTGTGCTTGCCCTTAAAATTGAATTACCGACCATTATTTAATTTTACAAAAAAAATCATTTAAAATTTACACCAAATCCGTCCTTTCTTCTCCATCTGGAAAAAAATGGAAAAAACGTTCTGTGAAACGTCAAATTCCAGGCCTGATCTCAGGTGAGGTTTTTGAACACTGAACAGAAACTCACTCCAAATTCTGAATCAGATCCAGAAGCTAATATATATCCAATATGTTATTCCTTTAGAACTATCATGTTCTTTTAGAGTGGCTTATTTCCATTTGAAATATGATGTATATTTTTGAAATCTAACATATTGCTACAAAGTTAGTTCTTTAACTTCACTTTTGTCCTTGAGATTTCAAAACCTAAACCATAAACTCTAACGTAGGATTGTGAGTAAATATAAACTATAAAACCTAATATTTTGTATTACTTTATAAAAAGTAATAGATGTTATTAATGGTTATGTATTGGAGTTTACTTTGGGTTAAAATCCTAAACCATAAACTATAACGTAGGATTGTGAGTAAATATAAACTATAAAACCTAATATTTTGTATTACATTATAAAAAGTAATAGATGTTATTAATGGTTATGTATTAGAGTTTACTTTGGGTTGGTTAATGAATAACGAGAGTTTATTTTGAAATAATATTTGCATATAATTTATAGTGTATTTAAGTGTAGGGATGAATATGAAAAAATTTACAATTTGAAATTTTAAATATAAAATTTTTACTGTTTTTATGAGATTTACGATTGAAAATTATTTTTAAAGAGTTTTTGAGATTTTCAATGTTATAATAGTCAATTTTAATTTTTTTAAATATTTAGCCAATTTATTTCTAAAATTAAATTTATATATTAATTTATTTTGACACGAGATTTTATTTTAGTTATTTCGACAAAAGATTTTATTTTAGCTGGGCATCTATTTAACAAGATTCTTTATTTTATTTTCCGTATGTTTTGTTATTTATTTTCTTTATTTTCTTTAAATCACCGTGGATGAGGTTTGGACTCTGGAGCACAAGAAGTTTAAATAAATGTGATCAGGTTCAAGGCGATTATTAACAGCTGAACGATGTTCAATGGCCACAATACGCTATCTGTGTAGAGCGCTGCTATGCTTTGCTTTGTAATTGCGGTGGCACTTTTGGCCAAGGCCACCTCCTTCCATGGACGAACAGGAAGAGAATCATAACTAGATGTGGCTTAATTTTCAATTTGATGAATTGACTGGAGAAATTGTTATTTGGGTTTGGAGATTAAATGTGTTGTCAGGTTCAAGGCAATTATTAAGAGCTTCAGAGATTTCTAACCCAAACTTGGTAACTGTTAAATTTTGAACCACCAAACTTTTTCCATATCATATCGAATTCAAACTCCAACTTGGTAACTGGTAACCAGTTGATTAATTATGTTTGATTCTAACGAATGGGAAGTTCATTAAAAACCAAAACCCCTTACGTCCATGTTTTGCCCTGAAGAACTTCGCAAAGCAATAGCTTGTTTCTGCCTCGCGTATAGATTTTTTTGTTGAGAACTTGATGATGATTCCGTTGCAAAATAGATCCCCTGCTGAGCAGAAGATTTTCACTTTGATAGTTTGTTAAGCGAAAGCAATTTGAAGGAAAAGAAAAGCTATGGCCCACTGGCAGCATACCTGTCCAAACATATTGGTTTTATACGCAGGTGGAAGTCGAAAACCTCTCTTTAGAATGCGTTCAATACGATCATCACTGGTTCGGTGAAATAGAAGCTGGGTAGGAAATCGGTGACTGATATTTGTAATTTTTCATGCTCCGAATTTTTTTGATCTTTGTCACCGTCGGAAAAATCTCCATGTATTGGTCGGAAAAACCTATGAGTCCGATCTCTAACCTGCATCGGTGGAACGTTCCTTTCATATTAAATCAACAATCACTGTACTGTTTTATTTCAAAACACAAGACTCCCAAGAAAGACACTTTCTTTAAATATTAACGAAGATCATGCCTACAGAAAATCAAAATAGCTAACGAACCAGCAAATATTCCGTAGCAGTTCCTCCGTCTCTCTTCAAACTCAGTCGCCCAATTTCTTTTCCATTTATGAAACTCTAAGAAAATTTTATGAAACTTAACGAAAATTTTATGGGAATTTTTTTGGAAGTTTAATAGGCTAACTATAAAATGTTTATTAATATATTTGTAAAATTATTTAAATTTATAATAATTTTATATATAATCTCTAGTTATTTTTAAAATAATTTTATATTTTATAATTTTAGGCAATCATTTTTTATAAAAATTGGAAATTGGTAAAAAAAAGTGGTGAAGAAACCATGGAAAATAACATTAGCTAATAAGATTTTCCATAATAACGCTGATACTGGCGAGAAAATTGCTGTCCTACGGAAGCTTGAGATTCATCACCGTTGTTGTAAGGCCTCCGAGCTGTGGAGCGTCGGGTGCATCGTGCACGAAGGCGATTCGGGCGCGCGGAAGGGCGCGTGGGCGCGCGGGCGGGCAAAGTGCGACGGGGCTACGGTTGTACGACGAGTTTACGATAGAAATGCGACAATAAAGTGCGACGAAAGGAGACACTTAGAATTCGACTAAGTGTTGGACGGTTTATACAATGGCAAAGGAGCTTGCGGTTGGGAGCAAGCCGACTTGTAAACAAGTTGAATGGGCGTGTGTTAAGAGCTTTGGGGGGTCGGCCATAAGGCTGCACACCCCCCTCTCACCCACATTAACTTGTGTATAAATGTGTAAGCATGGAGCTCACTTCAACCAAGCATCTTCGCTTACTCTTTCATACGCTCAACGGGTAAAGTACTCACACAGATTTGGAGGTAGATACGCATACCTCATGCGTAGTCTAATTCAAGTGCGAGGAGGAAGTGACTTGCAGGTTGAGGTATGAAGGTTCCGTTGTGAGTGCCGGTTTGGGCGAGGCAAGTGTGCCGAGGTGCAGATTATGTGCAGGACTTGACAAAGTAAGATAGGTGGCCCGGGTGGGCATTCTTCTTTGTGCAAAAGTGCATATGATGATGTATAAGGCTGTTCTATGCCTGTTGTAAAATTATTCTAAGTGTTGGCTTGAAGTTTGTCAAGCACATTTGTATTGTAAAATTGAAGAAGCTGTTATAATATATTGGGCAGACTTTACCGGGAGTTGCCCCTCCCTCTATACTTGTGTATTGTTCTCGGTTTATTGTACATGGTTAATGATTAAGAATGTTCTTTGTTAAAGTATAAAGGATAACTCTCTATTTGGTTGCAAGAAAACACAAGTTAAGTATGTTCATGTTGAAATAGGCGTAGTCCATAAACGTTAGTATTGTTAAAAAGAAAGCGTTCGGTGGTGCCGCACCTCGCTACAAGCGGTTGGAAGATCACCGCAGGTGTAGGGGCGTGAAAGTTGGTATCAAAGCTCGGTTGGAGCTGGTGAGCAAGGTTGCTCGTAACAGTGGACAATAAGACATGGCAAGTCTGGATGAACGTGAAAGGAGACTCTTTCTTTTCTTGGGCAAGGCAAAGAAGCTAAGAGAAGAGAGACCCCGAATCCGTGAAGTGCTTGAAGCCTTGGAAGAAGGTGTTGAAAATGAGCTTCTTCAACCCGGTTGGACAATGGAGCAAGGTGGAGTTGCAGATTGTGCCATCAAGGAAGAGGAAGCCGTGATGATCAAAGATGTTGAAGACATGACTACGATGAAGGATGAACTTGAGGCTGATCAAGTTGAACCAGGATCGTGCAGTTTGTCAGCATGGAGTGATGAGGACACTCACATGGAACTTCATGATGATGAAGACATGATGGAGGATGAACTTGAGGCTGAACCAGGATCGTGCAATCTGTCAACATGGATGGATGAGGTCACTCACATGGAGGAACCTCATGATGATGAAGTAAGTATTGATACTTGTGTTTCATTTGGGCTTTTGGTAGATGGACCGTGTGCAGTGAAGGGCAAAGTCAGTTTGCCAAAGCAAGAGGACATCTTACCATGGATGACTATGATGAAACCTTGTATGAAAAAGCAAGGATTGTCAACCGTTGCAGGGCTTGTTGGGACTACTTGTGACCTTGTGATGGAAGGTGCAAGAACCCGTGACAAGGGTGGAACTTGATGATCGTTGTGGAGGATTGAGTCATGCTTTAGCCACTTTGGCTAAGTGCCCGGCATGACTCATGGACAGATTGAGGAGGGCACACACTTGTGATGTTTTGGGTGGGCTTCTCATGACCGAGACCAAGAGATAGTCTTGATGGGCACTTTGGTGGAGGAGTTATGATGAAGAGACTCATGACATGATGACATGATGATGAGATGGTTGAGTGACCGAGTTCACTAAACCAAAGTTCGAAGACTTGGATGGGATGGCCAGATGTTGTGATGTGTCTACTTGGTTGGACTACATGGGTAGCTTAGTCATGGACATCAGGTTGGAAACTTGAAGACATGGAGCATGGCAGACCTATGCAAGGACATTATGTGGAAGCACTTGTAGAGATGTCAAGGGACATCCAAAGAGGAGTGCTAGGGCAGGAATGTTATGCAGGAGGGCTTGCTAGTATGACATGGGGACTTGAGGATGGCATATTGCAGATGATGAAGAGGACTTCATGAACCTGAATGGGGCACGTCAAGAGTTGATAAGATTGGAGACTTGAGGATGGCACATTGCAGATGATGAAGAGGACTTCATGGACCTGAATGGGGCACATCGAGAGTTGATTACTTGGATGGAGTTGTGAGCAGCGATGGAGCATTCCTACTACATGGGGAGCTGAGGCATATTGTATGCTTGCTGAGATGTTGGTTGGAGATGGCTCATGGAGCTCATGATGACATGAGATTGTTGTGACTTTTAGGGACTTCATGTATGGTGGACTTAGGGATCTAATACATTGAGGAGCTGAGGTCAGATGACATTGATGCAGTATGGGATGCATACTTTCAAAGTGCATGTATGGGCATGGCTTGGGAGAGTGACTTGATGTGGAGGATCGATGAGGCACTTTGGGGTGATGGAGTTACAATGATGATGATGATGCTTTGGTGATACACTTAAGCATGGGTTGAGCCGAGACTCAACGACTTTCTATACATGGGAGCTGATTTGATCAAGGATCATGGGCAGCACATGGATAGGTGAGACAAGTGCATACTTGTTTCAATGGCAGACTTGAGGGATGGCACATTGTAGATGTGATGAAGGGTTGCTTCATGGACCTAGATGTGGCACATCGAGAGTCGGTTTGATGAGATGATCTCTTCACTTTGGAGGAGACACACACATGGACAACATAGTGCAGATGACAGTGGTTCTACATATGTTGCAGTGATGTTTGCCTTATGTGGAGGGGACCATATCATGGTTGATGGTATGTTGTTGAGGACGACAACGATTTCAGGTGGAGGAGAATGTAAGGCCTCCGAGCTGCGGAGCACCGGGCGCATCGTGCACGAAGACGATTCGGGCGCGCGGACAGGCGCGTGGGCGCGCGGGCGGGCAAAGTGCGACGGGGCTACGGTTCTGCGACGAGTTTACGACAGAAATGCGACAATAAAGTGCGACGAAAGGAGACACTTAGAATTCGACTAAGTGTTGGACGGTTTATACAATGGCAAAGGAGCTTGCGGTTGGGAGCAAGCCGACTTGTAAACAAGTTGAATGGGCATGTGTTAAGAGCTTTGGGGGGTCGGCCATAAGGCTGCACACCCCCCTCTCACCCACGTTAACTTGTGTATAAATGTGTGAGCATGGAGCTCACTTCAACCAAGCATCTTCGCTTGCTCTTTCATACGCTCAAGGGGTAAAGTACTCACGCAGATTTGGAGGTAGATACGCATACCTCATGCGTAGTCTAATCCAAGTGCGAGGAGTAAGTGACTTGCAGGTTGAGGTGTGAAGGTTCGGTTGTGAGTGCCGGTTTGGGCGAGGCAAGTGTGCCGAGGTGCAGATTATGTGCAGGACTTGACAAAGTAAGATAGGTGGCCCGGGTGGGCATTCTTCTTTGTGCAAGAGTGCATATGATGATGTATAAGGTTGTTCTATGCCTGTTGTAAAATTATTCTAAGTGTTGGCTTGAAGTTTGTCAAGCACACTTGTATTGTAAAATTGAAGAAGCTGTTATAATATATTGGGCAGACTTTACTGGGAGTTGCCCCTCCCTCTATACTTGTGTATTGTTCTCGGTTTATTGTACATGGTTAATGATTGAGAATGTTCTTTGTTAAAGTATAAAGGATAACTCTCTATTTGGTTGCAAGAAAACACAAGTTAAGTATGTTAATGTTGGAATAGGTGTAGTCCATAAACGTTAGTATTGTTAAAAAGAAAGCGTTCGGTGGTGCCGCACCTCGCTACAAACGGTTGGAAGATCACCGTAGGTGTAGGGGCGTGACAATTGTTGTGCCTAAAGCCCCTCTGCAACCGTCTATTGCTAGTCTCTTGGATTTAAAGACCGGATCTCGATTGTTTGTGAAATAAATTGTTAATTGATATAAATTTTAAAAATAGAAATTCCTCAGCAATATAATGAAGTGTAGCCACTCTGCAACCGTCTATGGCTCTCTCTATCATAACGTTGAAGTGTAGCCCCTTCGTCTTCCATGATCGCCAGTTGAAGTGTAGCCCCTTCGTCTTCCATGATCGCCAAACTAGATGTATGTTACGTATAAATTCGGCT
Organism: Pinus tabuliformis; assembly: GCA_031772625.1. Taxonomy (NCBI): domain Eukaryota; kingdom Viridiplantae; phylum Streptophyta; class Pinopsida; order Pinales; family Pinaceae; genus Pinus; species Pinus tabuliformis. The sequence goes on along the minus strand of CM062818.1, from coordinate 1,348,702,580 downwards.
CCCTAGTATGTTACGATTTAAATTCGTGTTTTCTGAGCACTCTTTATATGGCTGGTCTCTTTGGATTTAAAGATCGGATCTCAATTTTTCCAATGACATTTAATTAACCGATTGCATCGGATATACATTTTACACCATTGTTATTTAGATTTTATCCGTGCAGTGTAATGAATGAATGGAGGCCTGCTTTGCCTTAATTATCAGCTTTAACTTAACCTCATTCACAGGCAAAAACTGAATTGATGGCCGCATCCATTTTTCTTATGCGCTGCGAAAGATCGCAGTTGGGGGCCGACACCCTAAATCCATTCACATCACGTTGATGGATGAGCAAGATTGTGTAATATTTGTTGTTTTGAAAAAGGGCCAACATTATCCTAACTTACTTTGTTGGGAATTATTTGAACAATATGGGAATAAATTGTTTGGAATTATCAGAATAATATGGGAGTTAAGGTGGATGGGTTAAGTTGAAAGGTCAAATTATTTAGCCTAGAGATTCATTTTACAGTTTAGTATGAGAGGATGTGTAAATTTGTAACAGGATATTTGCCTTAAAAAAAAAATAGTAATAATAATGTTTTCTACATAGAAAAATAATGCCGGCTATAATTAAAAAATGAGGATGTTGTAAATCATATGTTTAAATCTTAGACTTTTTAAAAATATTTCAACTAGAAATTTATGTATAAACTGTTTGAACATTTATGTTAACTAATTTATGTGTATATCAACTTCATATATATTTATGTATAGAAAAAAAAATAAGTTTTTATAGTTAAGATATTTAATTAGTTTTATATATATATATATATATATATACTTTATTTAGCATTAAAAATAATATTTAAACAATAAGAAAAAACAAATTATATTTTGCACTCTAAAAACATTTACAGATAAAGAAATTTGATCCTTCTATATTCATATTAAATCAGTAATTAAAATAAATCTATACTAGTGAAATTAAAACCAATAACTTAAATTTAAAGCTAAATTTACCCAGCGAAGTTTATGGGCATTGCTGGTCTTTGGATTTAAATATCGGCTCTAGATTTTTCCTTAGAAAGGCATTTCCTTCCAATTAACCTATCCCATGTGAAAATCGGATCTACATTTTAGACGTATAATGTCACCACTGATAATTATCAGCTTTTCTTGAGATACTAGCCAATAATTAACAGCTTTTCTTGGAGATACTAGCCGATAATATTTAATTAACAGATTGCATGTGAGAATCAGATCTAGATTTTGTCCGTGCAGTGTAATGGTGAATGGAGGTCTCTCTCGCCTTAATTATCAGCTTTAACTTCACTCACATCCCAAATTCAAATTAATGGGCGCATCCAATCTTTTTTACTAGCTGCGTGTGAGCTGCTGAAGATTGCGGTTGGGCGCCGACACCCTAAAACCATTCTCATCAAGTATAATTTTAATACGTTGCTGCCCATGTTTTTAATAAAATTATATTAATAGGCTTTTACTCTTCGTTGATGGATGAGCAAGATCGTATAAGATTTGCTGTTTTGAAATTGAGCAAACCTTATCCTAGGTTATATTGTTTGTTTGGAACTATGAGAATCATGAAAGCTTATTGGGGTATGAGGCAGTTTGTCAACCAATACAGGAGTTTATGAAAACTTGGTTCTACTGGCCAAGCTAGGCTTGTGGGTAGTTATGCTAGATTCAAGAATGCTAGGCTTGTGGGTCGTTATGCTCGATCCAAGAATGCTAGGCTTGTGGGTAGTTAGCTAGATTCAAGAATATAGTGGGAGTCGTATTGAGTTGATGCAGTCTTAGATCTATTTAGTAACAAGCAACAAATTTACTAATTCTTTTAAGTCTAAAAGATGAAATTATAAAAATTAATAATTTTTTTGATTAAAAATTAGATTAATGTATTTTTAAAGTAAGGAAAAGGAATATCAAGAGAAAGAGTGTAAATTTTGATTATATAGGTATTGAATGTAAAGTTCACTATTTATTTAAAATAAGTATGGGTGGGTAATTTAGTGCATGTTACTAGAGTTAAAAAATTATGTTTTTAGAAAAATTGCATAAAACATTAAAATTTGCATTTGTCAATGCTAAATTAAAAGTGGTTAATAGGCAAATCAAATTTTGTAGTTTTGCTTTGGCGAGAACAAATAAATTGAGAAGTCTAAAGATTTTGATTTTGGATGGTTCTCTTGCAATGGTTATATATATTTTAAAGATGATGCATGAATATTTAGAAATTATGGGATAAAACATGTGAGACAATTATCCACTTGGAATTATATTGTGCAAAGGCTACAAGAATACCTTCAAGTTATGGCCCAATCAAATATTTGAAAGATAGCTTTTTTAATAATATTGGAAAAATATTTAATTTTCAAAGTTAAACATTATAAAGTGCATTGGTGGGTGTTAAACTAATAGTAGTCCATGGGAAAATTATTTGCAACTTGATCATTGGTTAGGAAAAAAAGTACTTTTTGATCAATAATCATGATTGATCCTTGTAACGAAGCACATTTCTAACTTAATGTGTTTGTTGTAATGATGTTGAACTAGGTATTTGGAATGTTTGATGGTGCTCCAATTGTTTCACTAGAGGGTGGTTAGAGGTTGATTTTAGAATGCAAACTTCTAAAGCCATAAGGCCTCTTGAATTGTATTAACCATTGCTCAATATTGCTTTTACTAAAGACAAATAAGTAGCTTAAACACAAATAAGTAGCTTGTTGCAGCCCAGATCAAAAGATATATCCCTATCAAGAAATTGATTTGAATTGTCTTAAAGGAAAGGTCCTTCAAGCAAGATGACAAATGGAGTTATTAGAGTCATCTATTATAATTAGAGATCTAATTGGCAAAGGTAGAGCCAGGACAATCTTTTGGAATAATTGGCAAAGGTGGAGCGAGGACAATGTTTTAGAATAAATCATACATTTAAGTATGGTTGTTAAAGACTATCCTTAAGCTCCATGATTATTCGATTTCTATTTGTCTTTGAATACCAAAAATACCCTTCACCTACCACCCTTACAAAACCTTATTATTATATTAAAATATAAAATAAATTATATAATTAAATATAAATTCTTACTTTATTAAATATATCCTAACATTTAAGAAGAAACAAATTTACAACTGTAAATTAAAATACAAAAATATGAAAATGTCCACAATAATAATAACACCGAAGTTAATGACTATGGTGAGCATATTATTATGTGAATGCAAAATCCTGACTATGGTGAGCATATTATTATGTGAATGCAAAATCCTTCGGTGGGAAGATGGTCATTTCATCTACCCCATTTAAAAAGGGACCCATCATCAATCATATAGATTATTATGTCTTAGTTTATAGATTTTATTTCCAAATATATTAATAGACACTATGTACAATATTAGATTTTCTTGTCCTTCAGGAAATTTATCAATATTTACTTCACTCTATCTCAAGTTCACTCCACCATTTTCATTTTTACATATTCTTGAATATTATCCATATTCTTCTCTAACTTTATATTTAAGAAAAGATATTTTATGCATTTTGGGAGAGTATTCTAGATAAACATCTTTGAATTTTATATTTACATATGGCTTCAACAATGGCAGCCCCAATGACACTACATATAGATAGTTTGCATTCAACATCTTATTGATGACGTTCATCTACATAAAATAAATTTTCAAACCCATGTTATCCACCTTGGAAGAGGAACTCTTTCAAGGTCCAAAATGAAAAACTCAAGTTTCCAAGAAATTTAGTATTTATGATACACACACAACATTCATCTCTTGTTTTCATAAAACACATCCATCCTGTAAAGACTTTGGAATAATACATGATGGTGTGAAAGACACATTGCAACATGAACCAAAGCATTGCTTAGCTCAAAATGGTTTTAAAGCTTATCTTGAAAAAAAAAAATAGTGGTCTTTAAAAAAAAGTGGTTAAAGAATAGGTGAAAATGATGAATGTTTCCAAATTTTAAGCTTAGCCATATAAATTACTTTAATTATTTTTTTATAACATGTTATTTGTACTTGTAAGTATGGCTATATAAAAACTTCTCATAATTTTGTATATCCTAATATTCCTATACATATATACATATTAATTTATTTTTATAGTTTTAAAAATACTTTTGTACCTCCTAATAAATTTAATATATATGATCTTCCAAAATACTACATAAACATTTTACATTTTTTTCCCATCTCTTTTATTTATTTTTCATCAAAATCTTATAACAAAAAAATAATTTTATATTTTACATATATATAAATATAAATACATAAATGAATATATTATTTTTTAAAACATAAATTTTATAATTTAATTATTATTTAATATACTAAAAATATAATTTAAATATTTTCTTAAGATTGAATTAAATCAAATATATATTTTCTTCTATAAAATAAATTTAAATAGATATTTTCAAAATGTGTATTTAGTTCTTTCTCATATACATTTATATTATAAATGTAAACTTTTAAAATTATCTTATTTATATTATCTTACAAATATTATTCATATTATCCACATATAAATATCCTTTTTAAAATATTAAAATATATAAATTACTTTAAACTTTACTCTATCACGTCATGCATGTTTTTATTAATCTCTACACAAATACAAATACATAAATCATTGTTATTCAAATAATTATAATCATATAAAACAAATATAATGATACTTTAACATATATACTTTTTACATGTTTACCTATTATGTATTCTCATTAAAATCCACTTTTATTGGTTATAGTTTTCCTTATTTTACCTAATACATTACTTCACCGGTTTCCATGGTTTCCATGTGTTGGTTTTTTAGTTCCCTTCTACTTTCAAAATTTGTAAACTGAATATCAAAGGTATGTCATATTTATTGACATTAAATCCTAATGCTTGGATATGGAGAGATTATTGGTAGTTCTATTATTAAATTATGGACTTTACATTAGCTTCGGAATATTGATATTCTTTACTCATGTGTGACGGAAACAATACAATGAAACACCGGTTTCCATGTGTTGTTTTTTAAGTTCCTTTCTCCTCTCAAAATTTGTAAACTGAATATCAAAGGTATGTCATATTTATTGACATTAAATGTTATTACAAGTCTGGGATATGGAGAGATTATTGGTAGTTTTAATCTTAAATTATGGACTTTACATTACCTTCGGAATATTGATATTCTTTACTCATGTGTGATGGAAACAATACAATGAAAAGCTTATTTGCTTGCACACTGGGTACTATTTTACATCATCTCAAATTGGAAAAGGGTCATTGATTCAACTTGAGAGGTCAGTTATGGATCTATGTATTCAAATTATTTTTTTCACATACATCAATTTTAATTATTATTATTAATTATTATTATAACTAGAAACACACACTTCATACATTTTACATTACCTAATATGTGACCACTAATTAAAGTATTAATTGTACATTGTTGTGCATGAAATGGAAGTGCATAGTTTGAAAGAAAATGTTATTAGGGTGCACACACTTCATACATTTTACATTACCTAATATGTGACCACTAATTAAAGTATTAATTGTACATTGTTGTGCATGAAATGGAAGTGCATAGTTTGAAAGAAAATGTTATTAGTCACCCTATATTGAACAAATGTGTACGTGTCTTTGGAAAGGGTGAAATTTTGAAGCTCGTTTAGATTTTTTGGAAAGCACAAAGGATTTGGAGTGAATAAAAACAACTCGATTGAGTGTTTTTTAAGTGCTTGATCAAGCAATGTTTTAGCCTTCGATCAAGCTATTTGAAGGCTTAAGTATTGTTCGATCGAACAATAAAAAAAACCTTCAATTGAGCTCCTCTGTAACCCAAGGTCCACACAAAATCTGTGTATGCCATTTTGTGCAGACCACGAGTTTGGAGCTAGACCGAGGTGCAAAGAGCTCGACCCAGCCATCCAACAGCTCGACCGAGGAGCCAAAAGCTCGACCCAACTGAAGAGCCAAATGTATGGAGGTAGAGGTAGGTTTTCTACCATTTCAGGCTTGTTCTAATTTTATTTTTATAAATAAATAATTAATTAATTTTAAATGAAAACCATCAACAAAACCCAATATACAAAAATCACATAAAAACCACCAAAAACCCATTAAAAACTACCCAAAAAAACCATAAAAAACCACCATATTATTGAACTTGCAAATTTTAACTTAAAATTAAAAATGTAAAAAAAAACTCAAAAAATTATTCTCTTTTATAATTGATTATGATTTTACCAGCTACTTTATTTAAACTCTGAAATATAAAGAATTCATTTTACCCCAGTTCGATGGCTTTACAGTTTGAGAAGCCGTTGTTTTCTTTTTTATTTAAGATTAAAAAAAATCTTTCAATTCTTACACAAAGTTATGGTAAACCATGAGAACTTTTTGACAATGGTTTTTGACAAGTAAAAGGCCAGAATTCAACATTGGTTTCTGCCCAACATTTAAAAACGAAGAAAGAAAAGAGCAAGCCAGAATTTTAGCGCTCTTTTCGTTTCCTCCTGATATTCCAGACTGTACGGTTGTATTGTAAGAAGCCACTCTTTCTTCTTCCTTATTTTTAATTTTTCGCTATTTTTAAAATTTCCTTTTCGATGTTTTTATTATATATATATATATATATTTAATAAATCGAATACAAGAAAAAGTACATTCTATTTTTATATATTTTATACAGAGGTGGTTTTTAAGCTTATGGGTTGTGGTTTATTAGTTATATATAGTGGTCAGGTTCACATAAGGTTTGTGCTCCATTTACATTGGTGACTATCTTGTATGCCATTTTCAAGCCAAATATTTTTTGTTTTTAAATAAATTGAAGGTAGGAAAAAGTATATTCCAAATCTTAATGTTTTTGTGTTTTTTATATTATTTTTGATCAATTTTGTTTTTGCAAAGATTATTTTTGGAATTTTAAGTTTCATTTATTTAATTTGTAAAAATCAAGTAATTTATAAATTTTTCAAAATGTTAAATTTATGTATACATTTAAAAACACATTTTAAATAATTAAAATTCACATATCTCTCAAAAAAAAATCTAATAATTAAAATAGGAAAAGAGTTGAACAACGTTTCTATTTGTTACACGTCATTTTGTCACATTAGGCAAATGACCATCGGTTTAGATCTCTTGCTATCCACACTTGTTGCAGAGAATTACCCTGTAGAGTTTGAAACTAAATTATCCCAAGAAGGTGGAATTTCTAGATCCTATGGTACAAAACCCTGAATTTGGCTATGTTCGCAGTTTCCTAGTCATTTTCTACGTATACGCATGGAAAACCATTATTATTTGTGCAGAAGTACGGATTGTCTTCTACTATGACTTGCACACATAACTTGAAGTATGTAAAAATCAAAAGTCTAGAAGCATTGTTGATAGCATCTATCCTAACCAACAAGCTTCGAATGAGTACCTCAATCTTGAAAAACAAAATAATTTATTTGTCCTGACTAGTATTGAGAAAAAAATCAAGGTTGTTAAGAAGCTTCATAGTGAAACAGGGAGTTGGTCTACTCCCAAAACATCAAGGTTGTTAAGAAGCTTCATAGTGAAACAGGGAGTTGGTCTACTCCCAAAACATCACGGGTCACCTGTGTGATACTAAGAGGATTGCAAATGAAAATTACTTTATCTTAGATTGTCCAACTTATAGTCAAACCCATTCTAATTTTCAAAATATCTATCACACTACCAACTTTCTTGACCTATTAAGGCAAAGCTTCTCTCACTTCTCTTAAGTATAGAGATGTTAAAGAATTTTGATTAGTTTTTACCTTCTTAAAATCCAATAGACCACATTGATCTTAGTGAATATTATTAATCATCATCAAAATGTTTAATTTTTTAAAAAACACTCTTTTATTATCAAATAAATTTTCTTGATCTTTTAACTCATCAAAATTATGATCATTTAAATTTTTTATTTTTAAATTATTTATTATAAAAATAAAACTTTAAAAATAAAATCTTATCTTTAAAATTTCATATCAATTAAAGTTTAGAAGACACCATCACCATTATATAAAACAAAACCATATATTAAACTAACAATAAATATACATTTTAAAAATAACAATGAAAATATAATAAAGCAATAATAAATCATCAAATTCAATGCTACAAATAAAATTCAAATGGGTTTTTAATTAAAATTATAATTAAAAAATGGCATCACTACCTTTAACTCCCCTTCCTTTGTGGTACCTCTATCCCACTAATAGTGGATATCGTCCCTTGGAGAATTGATCCATAACTTCTCATCTTTGGCCTATAAAGCCATTACACGGCTGGGGTTTGGAGGATTGTTGGAAGTAGGTTTATGCTGTTGAGATTAGATTGGAAGGCTTGTCTTGGAAGGGAGAGGGTTGGAGATTGCAGAAAGGGCTTGCTACATCAAGGCTACATGGTTGTAAGGCTTTTCTCCAATTTTATGAATATAAGCAATTGTTCTTTCTTAGTTAAATCTCTATTGATTTCATTTGTAGGATTCTTTGATCACCTACATGAGTTTTGATTGCATAATTGATCAACTTGCATTATATAATTGGTTAATTAATTCATTATCTCTTTGATTATATCTTGTATGCTTTGATCTCTTGTTTTTTCTTTGTCTTTGCAGATCTCTTTCAGAACATCGCAAAGAAGATATTGGGAGTGACAAGAGGACATTTGGAGCATAAAAGAGCGCGTGATCGAAAGCTTTTAAGGACTTCATTAATCAGTAAGCTAAATTGGTAGGAGGCCTCTTTCATTTTATTCCATTCAAATGATCATTACTTAGGGAAAGGTAGAAATTATTGTTTGTTTGTTACTAGAGTTCTTAGAAGCCTAGGGAGACCACTCTTGTCTGCAAGAGGGATTTATCCACATTAAAAATTGGCAACTCCGTTGGGGAATCATTTCAATCTCTACCTTTTTCCTTGTTTGATATTTTCAACCTGTTGCACAAGCCTTACTTGAGTGGTTGGGAAGTTTTAAAATTTGGGTTTTGGGTTCGATTTGATTTATTTTTATTTTTTCTTGAATTTCCCCATTGTGCACACTTTTACTTTAGGAACAGTGTTGAGATATGCACACTTAACCTTTAGAAACAGAGCGCATGCGCACTGGTTTACTCGAGATCATGTGCACATGCCTGGAACTTTTGAAAAACTCACTTGTTTCCTTTTCAAATCCATTTTTTTGTTTTTCCCTGTTGTTTTACACTTTTCTATGCCTCAATTCAATCTCTATGTTTGATGGAGGGTTGTGAAGGAGTTTTCTTGATATTTTTTTGTTTTCAAGGATTGAAAAGTAGGTTTTCTAAAGAATTAGTGTTTTGATGAGATGTGCTTCTTGTGTTGCATTGAAAACATAAGTCATTTTTATTCCAATACCGAAGTTTGAGTAGAATTACACTTTAAGCGTTGATTTCATAACATTCATTCAAGATTTTTCATTTAAGGATTTAGTTGGGTGTTTTGAATTTGATTTCCTTTATTCATTTCTCAAAGGTTTGTCTCGGTTTCTTAACAATTTTTGCATGTTTTTTCTTTCATTTTTGTGAAAAAAAGTTCCCCCTCAGTCGTCGGGGGGTTGAATTTTGTCTGAGTGTTAATCGTCTTTGAGTGTTATTATTTTTTATCTTTCAAAATTTCCCCCAATTTCCTTTACTTACACTTGATTCGTTCTTCTTTCGCAGATTTGGAAATCATCTTGTGTTTATTTTGAAGAATTATCTTGCATAGATTACATTTGCATGGTTAGATTTCTCATTTCATGAACAAAAATTGTGCATGGATTACATTTGCATAATGTTCACGGAAATTGTGCATAGATCACATTTGCATAGTTTTCAAAAAAATTGTGCATAGATTACATTGCGTGATTTGGAATTTAGAGCTTTGAATTGCATTGAAAAATTAGAAGTGGTACATTCTGGAGTTAATATTTTAAAGAAGAACCTCTTTACTTACTCCACCTAGAATTTATCGAAATAAAGAGATTGAAAATTTCATATTTGATGCATCAAAGTTTTGAGTCAAGTCATAATACCAACAATTTCACATCCATTTACCCTTTGAGTAAATAACAACTTAATAGCATAACGTTGATAAAATTAATCTCGAATTTTTATTATTTTTTAGGGCTCTTTTCCACCTACAGTAGATTAGGTTGTAGGGTTTTGGAATAGGAAAGTGAGTAAACTTTCCAATGCTGCAAACAAACACTAGAATGTTGCAATACAGAGATAAATCTAGTTATTTCATTTTTTCTCTGGGAACCTCCCCTTATAAAGGAGTTAATCGCAAGATCATATCAGACCTGGTGAAGTGATCGTACCCACTTCATTGTCTATGGTAGAGATTTACATGTATTACAATGGTGTCGAAAGGTACTTGGGGTCACTTGAAAATAAACCTCCAATTAAGCATGTTGAAGAGCTTTCAAGGGGATTGAGATTTATTACTCTACCCTTGTGTGCACGTCTGATCTGCGACTGTCCCCCCAGGTAGAATTGTTGTAGTTGGTAACCTTAGTGATGATAATCCTAGGGTTGTTACCCGAGGTGACTGTAGAGGGAAGGTCCCGCTATAGAAGTTGACTAGACTCACTTGGACTTTTTGGAGGGTGAACTTTGCTTGAGATGGCATAAGTGAAGTTACTTGCACCAAATTGTTTCACTAAGCATGTTGTCAGTGTAACTGGTTCCACTCACTCATATCTACAACCACTCTTCACTTTTATCTCCTCAACTTTGGAGTTCATTACCAACTAGTGATTTTGTTGTGAAAACTCGTTTGCATGGTTTAAATCTTTAAATTTTTTAGTGTGTGTTAATTGTTTGTTTTTATTTTTAGTGAATTCAGGTGTGGATTGTGATTTTTCAACTATTAATATTGACAATAAATTTATCTAAGTTGGATCTAATGGAGACAATGTCGGAAGTTACCGGTAAAGAGCTCCCTTTTAATGGGAACCCTGATTCTTTCCCTGATTTTGCAAATGGTTGTACTCCTTATATGGCTACATTCTCACTTCCCGGATTCATAGTAGGTTTACTTGTATTGTTGTTCTCAAATTCTTAAATTATAAATACTCCAATTGTACTAGCTCAACCGAGTTTTTCACCTCAACCGAGTTCACCATCTCAACATCACCAACCTATTGTTGACCCTTTACCTTCTTCATGCAACTTGTCCTCCATTTCTTCTTCTTCACTTGGTAAAATCCTTGATGCCAGTAACCAGGTGACTAAGAAGAAGAAGAAGAAGCAAGATAAGAAAGAATTCAACCAACCATCAATGGTTGTAAGTATTGGTAATGTTGAGGAAACTTCCACAATGCATCGTAAGCCAAAATACCATTGCAAGCTTTGTAAGGGTGACCACTTCCTTATCAATTGTCCTGGTATTCCTAAGGTCTTGGAAGTATGCTCAAATAATTCTTATCAACTTATTGTTGATCCATCAACCAATGATTCTCAGATTCAAGGGAAAAAGATTAAGGTCAGGTTTCCTTGTAGGTTATGCAAAGGGACTCATCATAGTCACCTTTTCCCTCACATGGATGAAGCCTCAAAATTGTTTGAAAAACTTATTATTTCACAACAACAATTTATAACTAATTATCGTAAACTTTCTCCCCATCTACCGTCAATTGACGAAATGATTGACCTAAATCCAAGTATAGTCAATCCCACTCTTTCATTGGAGGGTGAAACCTATATCACTTAGATTGATGGACTATTTGTTGATCAAGTGGTCGAATTGATTCCATCTTCGGCCGATCTCACTCTCCCTTTAGAGAGTGAACTTCATATCGCTCAGGTTCTTCATGTTACCTCGAATTCTTCTAAACATGGGGCCATTTCAGCTGTTGCTTTTGAACCTCATCCAAGTAATGTGGTTATTTATTTTGATTGGAGTAGATTGACAGAACCTCATCTTCCTTCTTCCACCCCTTTCCAAATTATTGTGAAGGCTTATGGTAAGAATGTGTGACAAACAAATGTAGACAAAGGTGCTCCTATCAGTATTTTATCCTCAACTGCTTGGTAAGCTTTGGGTTCCCCTCAACTTATACCTATTACATAGAATTTGTTAGCTTTTAACAGAACCATTAGTGAACCTTTAGGGATCATTCCTAAGTTACCTACTTCCTTGGAAGGTAATACTATTTTTATCTATCTTATGGTAGTCCAAGGTCCCTTGGATTTCAATTTTCTCCTTGGGCAAGACTATATCTATGCCATGGAAGTTGTCGTATCGACACTCTTTCGTGTGATGTCTTTTTCTCACAATTGAAACATTGTGACTATTGACCAGCTTTCATTTGTTGATCTTGATTCGACTACCATCCATACGACATCCTTGAATGTTCCTTATCTGCAAGTGGTATCTACCCTACCATGGGTTAATTATGTGGAACCATTCCCATGTCTTGAGTTACTGATGCAAGCAAGCCTCTCATTGTTTGCTCAACTTCTTATGACTTAGATACGATAATTGACATAGGGAACCTTATGGGGGCATTTGAATACGATTTTCTTATCCCTATTGATCCTCTTGACATGTGTTCCTTCCAGAGAGGTATTCTTCCTTCTGATGAACATCTCTTGGAATCCATGTTCAAGAAACATCCTTTGGCATGTGTTTCTTCCAAGTGGAAGCCATGAAACAGATCACCTTGAGGATAGTTATTTTACTATGTCAACCTCATTAAAAAATAAAACAACTCTTTATGAGGATGGTTCTTTTACTGTGTCAACCTCAGTAAAAAATGAAACAGTTCACCTTGAGGATAGTTCCTTTATTGTGTCAACCTTGTTAAAAAAACAAAACAACTCTTTTTTAGGATAATTCTTTTACTGTGCCAACCTTGTTAAAAAATGAAACAACTCTTTATGAGGATGGCTCTTTTACTCTGTCAACCTCGTTAAAAAATGAAACTGGTCACTTTGAGGATAATTCTTTTAGTGTGTCAACCTCGTTAAAAAAATGAAACAACTCTTTTTTAGGATAGACTTTCTTTTACCGTGTCAATCTCGTTAAGAAAATGAAACAACTCTTTTTTAGGATAGTTCTTTTACTGTGTCACCCTCGTTAAAAAACGAAATAAATCTTTCTAAGGATGCTTCTTTTACTATGTCAACCTCATTAAAAAATGAAAAAAATCCTCCCCTAATTAAGTCGAGTCTTTCACCTGATCTCGTAATTGAACCGTCATTTCATCCACCTATTAGTAACCAATAGTCTACTTAGGTGAATGAAACAAATATTGAGGGGCATGTTCCTATGACGGTATGTTGGAGGCCTGAAAACTTATCTCAAGCATAATTTTTCTTTGGTTCAAGCACAACTTTTCTCTATTTCAAGCTTGTGTAAAAATGAAATTACTTTCAAGCATAATTTTTCTTTGTTTCAAGCTTGTATAAAATGAAACCTACCTCGAGTCCATTTCGGTTATTATTTTGAAGACTCATTAAATTCATGAAAATCTCGAGCGTCTTTTGTTATATTTTCATGCTCGTAAAACGTACATGAAAATGTCGAGTTCTTTCCATCTTTTCCTGCTCGTTAATTAAATTGAAAGTTAGTGATATGAGTAAATTTTTATCACTTTTTTGGACTCGTTAAAACTTATGAAAAAGTGAAACCATGGAGTTCTCTTTACGCCCTTTTCAGACTCCTTAAAAACGAAAATATCACCAAGTACTTGATTGTTTGAAATCGTAAAAGTAAATGAACAATAGTCCTTTCAATATAAGTTTAGCCCTTTTACGGATTGAACCAGACTATCTACGAAAAAGGTATACACTGATGAGTCATGGTCAATAGAGTTCTCTCCTACATTATTTTATCCTTTTTCAAACTTGAGGGACTAAATTTACGAAAAAGAACATTGTGGAGTTTACTTACGTTTTTCTTCTGACTCCCTAAAACTGAAAAACATCGAGCTTTACTTTTTCCAGGTTTGTTAAAATTTTACGGTAAAAGAATTGAATGAGTTTTCTTTTTGTGTCTTTTCAAACTCATTAAACATGAAAAAGGCATTGAGTTACCCCTTTACTGGACTCATAAAAATTAAAAGGTATAGGAATGGTTAAGCATGATGAGACCGAACCATTGCTTCTTAGGATTCATTAAAAATCTATCACTTTATGTGTCCAGGTTAGGGAAATCCATTTGTCACTCAGTTAACTAGACCTCATTTGAAAGTCTTCAATTGGTTTGGGTTTTTACTTTTGAGTCAAATGATGCCAAGTCATTATGTCCTGTCTATGATATGTTCAAGAGAAGTTCAACGTCAGTGAAAATTACTTTGTCAATCTTCACCTTTAGTTGCATCGACCATCCCTGAGTCATTCATGAATTACCCTAAACTGTTGTTCTTTAAAACTTGACATGAGTTTCGTGTTGATCAACCTTTAAGGTAGGGCAACACCATACATTCACTCATTAAGGAAGGAGAACACTCCACAATCCATACGCATGTTCATACAATATTCCTTGACATCTCTCAATGGGGAGTCTCTAGCCTCTATATAGGCCTCATACATACAATACCATGGGTCATTACCATGGTTCTCTCAATACCATCTATCTACTACCATGGGCTTATTACATTGTTGCTAACTACTTGTGGTCCCTTACATGATACGGGTTAACCACCTTATTTATTACTATGGCCCATCCCATTATTACATTATTCCCTTGGGTACCTCGCTTTGTACCCCATATTATCCCCCCTAGGTATACTACACTTGTTCTAAAATATCAATGGAAATTGTTGTCATCTATCAATATTTCCCCTCTGTAGCAATAACATAGATTTTGTAATCTCATGCAAATCAAAAGTGGGATGATCATAGGACTTACTTACCATTGAAGTTCCAAAAAGTCAACAACAGAAAATGTTTTTTAAAACAAAACATGTTTTTTTGGCATAGTTTAAATTACTTTCATGCTTTTTAAAAGTAGCTTTCTTGTGTGACACTTTTGGTAACTCAATCACAAAGTGTTGTATGGTATATTATACAACCTTTTGTGCAATATCAAGAGATCCATGCCTAGCAATCAACTCGACTTATCATGACTCTAGTCATATAAAAAAATACATAGATAGATATGAATACGTTTTCTCATTTGTAATTAACACACCAATATAGAAAATGTGTTTTGCCATTTACGGTTGTTAACAATTAAAGATAGTTCATCTAAAACAGAGTCAATGTTCTGCATTAGAATTATGCATGGCCAATCATGTACCATCATGATATAACAACATATTAGATAAGACAACTGCCCCAAGGTCATGGCAAGATGATATATGGTTCTACCATTACCACATAAGTTATACATTATGACTGTGTAAAAAGGTAATACTACAAAGGCTGCATTTTATAATACATCTAGAATGATACATGATGCCAAACAAGTAATTTTTAGTATTAGTCTCTAGATATTTTTGGAGTTACAATTGCTTAGACTTAGCTTGACAATTTGTTCCAGTATTGTAATTGTGATGTTGATTTTGATTAGAAGAATTGTAACTTGTTTCCAATATTGATTTTTATACAATAACTATCATATGTTTATTGTAGATATTATCCAGCACCATGGAAGCACTTCAAAAGTTGTGTCCAAGGAAAGTACCTTCAACATTCTCATTTGTGTCCTCATAGGGTGATCAAAAGCCTATTTTCCAGGTCTTTATATTGTTCTTTGTCGTGGTATTAAATGTTGATTGAATGATCTTGGACATTGTAAATATATCATTTTGAATCATTATAATGTTGCGTTGATATTGCATCAATTTTACAAGACACTTCACTACTAGTTCCTTTACATTTCACTACTAGTTCCTTTTCTACTGCCTTACAGCGTTTTCTTTGCAATGCTAGTTATCTCTGGTTAATATTAAATATTTGTTATATAAATAATTTAGAATTTAGAATATTATCAATGGAATCAATTATTTGTTATTAGTCTTTGTTAATAATGTGTATTGAATAGTTTTTATAGATTTTCCATTTCAATGTGCTATTAGTTGTAGTCTAACCAGACTTCAAATTTTCCTAGAAAATCATGGAAACGCTGGCAAGATTTTGATAAAATCCAGCATGAATTTTTGTAAATCCAGGGTACAACTGTCGAACTTCAAGATTTTGGGTGCCACGGGGGTTTTTAATGGCGTTGAATACATTTCCGCCATCAAAAACACGATTGAAACACTTCTACTGCAAGCTTTTTGAAAAAAAATACCAGATTCCGGTCATTTTTTGTCATCCTCGCAAATTTGCCACCTTGGTAGAGGACACCTATGCTATTATGATTTTAGATAAATTTGTTTTAATATTTATTGGTAATTTCTAAATATTTTGTTGTTAATTAATAATTAATAATAATCAATATTAGTAATTGTGATATATTATTTTGCTATCAATTAATATTATTAATTGTTATTATTTAATATATACTAACTTTTTATTAAATAATAACAATGATTAAGATATTAATGAGAAATATATAGGGACTATGTTACCTCTTTTTTATATAAATTAATTGAATTGAATTACTTTATTATGTTAATAATGTGTCTATTTTGAAATAGGATTTTCAAAATTTTAATTTAATTATTAATAATAATTAGATGAATGGTCGGGATTAAATTTCCATAGAATATTCTAAAATATTTATTGTAGGATATACAAATCATTGGTTGAAATTTATCTCTAGAGTAGTTATGCCATTTTTACTCTTAATTAAATTGATTACTTAAAAAAAATTGTCATATGCCACATGACACTTGGACATGTGGTATTGATAAGGTATGGTATTGGGCCATGGTATTGTAACAAAACTTATTTACAACTTAAGAATTTTTATGGTAAAATATGTGTTAAACATAGTGTTCCATGTTTTTTAAATGTATATATGTTTAACTTATATATTTATTATTTTTAAAATTTTAATAAATTAAAACAAAATTATAATTTAATTAGTTTTTATGTTTTTTAAAATTTTAATAACATAAAATGTGTCATGAACTAAGTATTTTGATGTTTATTATAAATTAATGTCTATCAACATTTACGAGTGATTTAATTTATAAGGTTATATCACTTAATAACTCTTTCAAAATTACAATCGTAAGAATTTCTTAATGTTCAGTGAATACTGTTTTAATTAATTTTTTAAATTTTAATAACATAAAATGTATCTTGGAATAAATGTTTTGATGTTTATTACAAATCAATGTCTATCGACATTTATTAATGATTTAATTTATATAACTATATTAATTAATAACAATAGTAAAAATGTATTTCTTAATGTTAAGTGAATGTACTACCCAGATAGAAGTCGAAGTCAAGATCATACTACATTGCCATAGCATATGCATGCATGTACGTGGTTACGCAAGAAATGCATTATGCATTTATTATAATTTTGATATAAAATGAAAGGTGTTCACTGCACTGATTTTATACTAGATATTATTAATATAAATTTATTTATGTACCGATAGATTTGAATCTCTAAACCTCGTGGGGATTCAACCTCACAAAATAATTGGTCTACATTTTATGGGTCAAATAAAATTGATTTGAGTGATCCAAAATAAATAACAATTTTAGTATACTCCAAAACAAATAATACATTCACTATTAATTTTACTTCATTCTTCTCCTAGTGAGATGGATTAATTGGCACAATGGGATGTTATCCCTTTTACCTGGTTTCAAATTCCACATGGGACATCTTTAACCCATTGTGATAAAGTTCAAGGAGTCAGCTCCCTCGCATTCTTAAAACCTCAACTCTTGCTTTATTTTCATATATATATATATATATATATATATATATATATATATATATATAACAATAATATTTATTATTATTATTATTATTATTATTAATTCATGAGAATTTTAAGAAAAAATCACACAGAGAGTATTTAGTCAAAGCATTTCGAATCAGTGTGATTCATCTTCAGAACAAGATAAAGAGAGAGATCTCATGAATTAACAAGTAATAGTATTTTTAATTATTTAGAAGAATAAATATTTGTTAATACTATCTTAACAATATTATTTATAATTATTTATTAGAATACTAATATGTATTAATAGTATCACATATAATAATATATTTTTACCTTAATAACTTTTATAAAAATGATTTTAATTTTAATACTAATATAATTTAATTTAAAATATTATTAATAATTAATTATTATAATATTAATATAATATTTATACAGTAATATATAAGTGAATATTTATATACTTATTAATAATTCTATATAGTTATTAATAATCCTAAACACTGATAATAATTAATCCGATGTATACAAACCCTAAAATAAATATTAAAAATACTAAAGCCTAATAATAATAATAATAATAATAATAGTTTATATCATTATAATAATATTAATATAATAATCATAAATATATAAGAATATAGTTGCTATTATTTGTATAGTTATTAATTATCATAAATAGTAAATAATTGGTCTTTATGGTTCTTATTATAATAATATTGATTATATTATTATTATTATTATTATAATAACTATATTTGTATATAATTATAATAATATAATAATTATTATATTATTATTATTATGGAGGAATGTCGTAATGATAAATCCAATCTCTTTTGTTGTTTTGTGGACTTTAGAAAGGCTTTCGATATGGTTCCTAAAAACAACCTTTGGAATAGATTAGAAGAGCTAAAGGTTCCTTTCGAATTGAGAGTTGTCGCTATTAGGTTATACGAGAAAGTAATTGCCAAGCTAAAGAGAAATGAGGGATGGTCGAAAGATATTAAGTGTAATATCGGAGTTAAACAAGGTTGCCCCCTCTCCCCTACCCTATTTGGCATTTACATTGACAAACTCGAAGGTTATTTAGAGGAAGCAGGATGTGCTGGCATGATCTTCGCTGGGTTAATCGTCATTCGTCTTCTCTATGGTGACGATATTGTTCTCCTCGCAAGGTGTCCATCTGATCTTGATAAGCAACTTAGGCTTCTTAAGGATTTCTGCTCCACCATGGGTATGACTGTTAACACTGACAAAACAAAAATTATGATTATCAAATCCAAGAAGGACACCTACGCTAATTTTATGTATGACAATAATAATTTGGAGGAAGTGTATTCTTACAAGTACCTAGGAATTGATATTCATCACAAGCTCAACTGGAACTATAGCATTGAGAAAAGGGTTAATGGGGGGTGGAAAGCTTACTTTGGTCTTGAAAATAATTATAAAATCGCAAACCTCGTAATGTGCGATAAAAAGAAGTTCCTCTTTGAAACTTTAGTCACTCCTGTTATCTTATATGGATGTGAGGTTTGGGATTGCAGCATCTCTAGAGAATCCTGGAGAAAGATTGAGCAAATCTAGAAGCGTTTTACAACGTATAACCTAAAAATTAAAAGCAATATACCCTACCCTATTCTCCTTACAGAAGTAGGTCTTTCCCCTATCGAAAGCCTAGCTATGATTAGGCTTCTGTTGTACAACCACAAGCTCAATAACATAGGAGATCATAGACTTCCCAAGCTAGCTTTAAATTCTAGCCAAAACCAACTAAGGCTCAAACGGAGGTGGTATAAAGACACGAGGGCCTGGTTAAACCATTGGGAGATCAACGAGAATGATGCATTACAAAACATTAATAACATTAAAATATTGTTACTTCTATGTTCAAAGAAAAAATGTGGTGTGAGAAAGATTTAGCGACTAAAAGAAAATTAAGTTATTATACGAAGGTCATCAACCCCACCCTAGAAGATCAAAAGTAGCTCTCTGTTTTCGCTAGCTCAAAGAATAAAATTAATATAGTGAAGATTAGAACGAACTCTCATGAGCTCCATAGTGAAACAGGTCGTTGGGTAGTTCCTAAAACACCATGGATGGAAAGAATCTGCCATCTCTGTGATAATAAGAACATTGAGGATGAAAACCAGTTTCTCTTAGAGTGCCCCTCATACAACCACATTAGATCTCAGTTTCATAATCTTTGTCACAATATTGACTTTCCTAGCCTTTTACGATGTCAAAATTATAGTGAGTTTGGGAGGCTTCTCTCCAAGCTTTTTGAGCATAGAAATAAAATCTTAAATCAAACTAAATAATTTGTTTCTTTAAGTCCGATAGACCAAAGTTTGGTCTCAGTGGACGTTAACCATCATCATCGTCAATATTATAATCAAATATTATTATTATTATTATGTTATTTAAATAATATAAAAATAATCTAATATTATTATGAGTTATTTTTATTATTAATTAATATATATTAGGAGTTTATATAATTATTATAATATTAATATAGTTATTAATAATCCTATATAGTTATTTATATAGTTATTAATAATCCTAAATACCCATAATAATTATTAATGTGATTGATATAAGCGTATCAGCGTATATCACCTACATTGGAAAATGTGGTTGATATATGTGCTTGATCTTTTACTTTGGTAAATATGGTTGTGTGCTAATTAATATTTAGTTTGAATTCTTGCTCTACATTCCCAAAGAATCTTATTATTATTTCTTTGAATAGTTTGTTAGAATTCTAATTATTTTTAATATTATTACGATATAATAATATAACTTAAATTGATTTTATTTGTTATGTTAATAAATTTTAATTTAATTTTAAAAATAAAAAAATAAAAAAAATTCCTTCGTCAAATCTTATTATTATTTCAGTTTTTTAGTCAAACTAGTTGTTATTTTCTACGGCTTTATGTGATTTTCACCGAAAAATGCTATTATAAATCATAAATTATTAGTATATATAACTTACAACCATAAAATATATTCTTAATATTATAATAACAAACTGTAGATTTGATTTTAAACCTCTCTCTATTATAACAAGGTCTGCAAGCGGCGGTAGTCCCTGCCAATATGCAACCACCTAAGGGCATGTATAGTTCTTTCATTAAAATACATGGTCCAACGTGTTTAGAAAAAGGTATTGATTTATTGTTGTCGAAATGTGCCCCTTCAATACGAGATTAAGAGCAATTCAATGGCCAGTTATTGGAGTCTGTGCCGCAAAGTGAATATACACCACAGCGCCCGGTGGGGAGTCTCGAGGGGCAGAAACACTCTCACTAATGCAAACTAGATCTATGAAAAAAAAAAGAAAAAAAAAACAAACACGCTTACTACTATAGATAAACCTGTAACAAAATTTATCAATTCTTAATGAGTCATGGAAACATTGTATTAAAAACTACTCTCAATAACCCACTTGGGGCGTGGGAATGTAGGCCATCACCTTTTGTTTTCACCATGGATTTTAGCGATATGCTTTCCAACATGATCGAACATAAAAACCTAAGAATGTCTTCGTCGGCAGCAACGAATTAAATTTATTTTTAATTAAGATTATTATTTCTAATAATTTAAAATTACAATTTTAATAAATTTTTATATTTAACTTAAAAAATCAAAACAGTCGAAATAATATAAAATTTAATGCTCATAAACCATGACAAACCAGAAAAATGAAAATAGCATAAAAGTTTAACAAAATCAAACGTGTAAGATACTCCCGAACAATTTACGAAACACAAATTTCATTCCTTGATAAACTACTACTACAGCGAACGTAACTTTGACTTGTGTCAAAGAGCCACTATTTCCAATTGTCTGCCACAACCGACACTGTTGGTCTTTCAGATGTATGCAGTATGGAAATAATCTTTACAACATTGAACTTCATCTTCACAGCTAAATACAAGCAAATCCAGTAAGAATTTCCGCAATAGGATACTCAGTAAGTATATACAAGTTATGTTGCACACTATCTCAGTGCTCCGGCTCCTCTCAAGATGTTTATAAATCTCCAAGCGGACTTTGGGGTTCGGAGATGGTATCCAGACTGTCACATGTTGGATTAAAGGACGCACCAATACATTTTCTATCACCATGTTCACATTATTGGCTGAAAGAAGAGAAGCCAGCTCTTCTTTTCTAACTCGAACCTTCACACGCACTGTCGATCCGTCTGTGGATTTGGAAGAAGAAACGATCCTGACGCCGCCTCTATTAATCTTATTAGCCACATCCTCATATACTCCTTGTTTTATTGAATCTCTGCCGCCGTCTGCAGAAGACTTTGGCCGCAACCTGGAAGTAGCATCTGGAATGCTATGATAAGAAGAAGCTCTTGCAAACTGCCCTCGATTCATTATATTGTTGTTGTAATCGATGAGTTCATCCTCTGGGAGTAGGAGAGGGAGGAGATAATAGATATGAGCAGCTTGAAGCTCTGCCCTTTCTGGAAGAGGTCGAGGGAAACTGCCCATCCCAAGTGGAGGACCAGCGGGTGCCTCAAATATCTCATGATTTGGATAATCGATGAGTATTTCCTTCACAGAAACAGGGAGTCTCCCCAGAGTCTCGGTGGGGAGTCAATAGAAGGCAACTTGGGGATCCGCATCGGCTTTCGCTTCTGGTACTTACTCCCAAACAACCCACAAACGTCTATTCAGCATCTTGCCGGGGTCTTTAAATTTGGATTACTACTTTCCACAGAGGGAAATGTCTCGCCTGTACGTTCTCACAGCCCGGGCATCTACCTCCATCACAGTGGAGCAACCGCACCGGATGTATTGCTGCTTGGATCACAATGCCACTGACAAAAATCTGCGGGCGAAATCGAAATATAGAAAGCAATGTATTGTCGGCCAGCTGGAACGCAGCAAAGGGAAACATTAAAATTTAATATTCAACAACCGTACTTTGCATCGAACAATGTGGAGGCTGTAATAATACCCCAATTATTTTACGAACCAAAACTTTGCTTAAAAATTTGTTGTATGAAATTTCCAGCATTAAACTTAGGAGTTGTCTATAATGCGACTTTTTGAGATTCCGGTGACGGAATCCGGCGGAAGAAATTGAGATGAAATCATGATTTGTTGCAGTTAAAATGGTTTTTTAACTGCATATTCGGATTCAGCACCCTGAAAAACCCCTGGGACGGTTTCATTGTGCAGAAATTAGCTATCAAACTTGGATTCCAATAAATCACTGCCGGATTTTCACCGGAAAAAATCGCCGGAAAAGCTTTCAAAAAGTCGGGTTAAAGACTACTGCTTAAACTTAGGTTAAAAAACGGTCAACCTATGAATTAATGCAAAGGGAAACATTAAAATTTAATATTCAACAACCGTACTTTGCATCGAACAATGTGAAGGCTGTAATAAGACCCCAATTATTTTACGAACCAAAACTTTGCTTAAAAATTTGATGTATGAAATTTCCAGCGTTAAACTTAGGTTAAAAAACGGTCAACCTATGAATTAATGCAAAGGGAAACATTAAAATTTAATATTCAACAACCGTACTTTGCATCGAACAATGTGAAAGCGGTAATAAGACCCCAATTATTTTACGAACCAAAACTTTGCTTAAAAATTTGTTGTATGAAATTTCCAACATTAAACTTAAGTTAAAAACAGTCAACCTATGAATTAATGCCGGGTCATCGATGGCTATTAGTCCCAGGCAGGGACTAATAACATATTACCAATTCACCATAAATAAATGATATTTAACCCATCGCAAGGACGGAATCCGAATCCAATTCGACTTCCCTGCTTACCATCGTCACAGAAAAGTCATCTGCCCACTGCAAAGTTGAAAACAAATATTTTCACTAACCCCGAATTAATCATAACACGACTATACTAACATCGCCGTTTCCGAGGAACGATCCCGGGTCACCCGCGCGACAGGCGTGAATACTCACCATTATACTACGACGACGAGAATGGAGAGAATTTGCTAACTTTTAAAATAATCGGAATTTTATAGGACTGGGGTGTGGAAAGTTGCTCCTTTAAAAGCAATCATAACACGATTATAATAACATCGCCGTTTCCGGGAATCGAACCCGGGTCACCAGTGTAACAGACGTGATTACTCACCACTATGCTACAACCACTTAAATTGTGTAAAATTGCTAACTTTTAAAATAATTGGAATTTTATAGGACTGGGCTGTGGAAAGTTGCACTTTTAAAGATAATCGAAAATTTTACTTTAAAAAGAGAAGTAAGTAATCATGGACTCAGATGCACAGATATCAGCGTTATCGAAAATTTTACTTTAAAAAGAGAAGTAAGTAATCATGGACTCAGATGCACAGATATCAGCGTTAACTTCAAACTGATGTACGGAGGAGACTTGAAACCTCCTTTTCGTGCTGTTTCTCATCACTGCCCAACTTACGATAAAGACGCTCATCTCTCCATATTATTAAAACTAAATTAATTTCGCAGTTCCGATGTGGGATAAAGTACGTTACTTTTCATTCTTCTTTTCATGACTCCCGGAATCGTAGCTTATCTAGGTTCGTATAATTGTTTTTACCAAGGTTCACACTATAAATCAAGACAAAACAAGTGGGAACGGAGAAAATAAGTGTAATTATTAAATCTTATAGAAAATGGAGACGGATAATTAATGGCTGTACTCTTGAGTATTAAAGGTTGATAGGTGAATTTTAAAGGGTAAAGATATATTTTATTTTAATAAATTATTATATTATTAGTATTAACGGCCGATATAATGCACTGGATATTATTGTGTTGATTATCAATTAAATTGTTTTTTATTAAAAATTAAATTTCTAAGAATTTTTTTAATATATTAATTTTATTTATTTAAATTGTGATTTGTTGGTTTAGGTTTCTTTTTATTATCCAATGATGATTTTTGTCATTTCATCAAGTATTATTTCCATTTTAATCTTTTCATTAAGTATCATTCTCGTCAATTCATAAAATCCCCTACAACATTAATTAAATTTTTATATATAAAATTTATCTTTTTAATATATTAATTTTTTTTATTTAAATTTTGATTGGTTAATTTAAATTTTACTTACCATTCTCATCAATTTATTAAATACCCTTCCCATCAATTCATAAAATCCCCTACAACATAGATCACATAAAAAATACAGCCTTCATTCACTTACAGTTTCTGGCCTAATACAAGGCATACACTAAGGCCGTGGTGTAATTTTGAAATATCAGAATCTGCACATGCCCAAATATAATGACAATCAACATTACTCGATGTGGATTTCCATAGTATACCATTTTATTCACGTGACAAAAGTACCATTGCTTAGACCTACAAATATACACCCCTGGTTTACTGAATTATTAATTATTAATTCTTTCACAGCAAGTATATACGCTTGACTCAACGGGTTCCAAGTTATGGATACCATTGTTTTACTAAGTAATAATAATATTTAACATTTACCTCACACGAGTCACTAATATGTTATGAATTCAACTTTTGATGCCATCCACTAGATTATGTTGGCTTTTAATTAACCTTTGGCAAGGAATTGAATTGCTTAAGTTTTTCTATTATGTGGCATATATTGGTCATCATAATATAATAATATGGTTACCCGGTTGGTTAAATGCTATTAATGATAATAATAATTCATTGTTCTCAACAATTGGTTTAGGAGACTTTTTGGTTCATCATGTTATTGTTCTAGATTTGCATACAACTACATTGATCCTCCAGGACAGGGTGGTACTTGCGATATCTCGGGCTGAGATGCTTTTTATTTAACAGTTTTCTGGATGTTAAATACTATTGGATGGGTTACTTTCTATTAGCATCTGAAGCATATAACATAATGGCAGGCTAACGTAGCACAATTTAATAAGTCTTCCACTTATTTAATGGGAGGATATAATATTGAATAATAACTCAAATTTAACGTCGTGTAATATGTTTTTATTTCTCAAAACATGTTTGTCAGATGAATACAAAATTTACAAGTCAAATATTTACGTGCATTAAAAGCCTGAAACCATCCAATCCACCATAGCCGCACCCAATGTGAAAAATCAGTGGAAGATATGCGAATAGTAATATTTATTATTCATATATTTCTTTTGTAGGAATTAAATTATTAAATATTTTATGTTAATATATATAATAAACTAATATTAATACGAAATATATAAATCATTAAATAAAATTTGTGATGTTTTGGACTTTGAAGTTTGAGGGTAGATGTAGACCTTCAGCTAAGCATAAAGTGACAAATGAGTGACAAATGCTTTATCTATGTTTTGTGAAATCTTGTCCGGACTGGAGCAGGCAGTGCTATAGTCTGCGTTCCTATTGCCGGTGGCTGGAGGCACGCTAATGGTTTAGGTTCTCAAGGAAGGAAGGTGCTGGGATAGCTTTAATTAAGGAGTTGTCTATAATGCGATTTTTTGGAGATTCCGGTGACGGAATCCGGCGGAAGAAATTGAGGTTAAATCTTGATTTGTTGCAGTTAAAATGGTTTTTTAACTGCATATTTGGATTCAGCACCCTCGAAAACCCCTGGGACGCTTTCATTGTGCAGAAACTAGCTATCAAACTTGCGATTCCAATAAATTCATGCCGGATTTCCACTGGAAAAACCCGCCAGAAAGGCTTTCAAAAAGTCGCATTATAGACAACTGCTTTAATTAATAGTAGGGCTACCCTAATAATAAGAAATAGGGGACGCCTGCCATTCTGCCTTATATAATAATTAGGGGATATTTGGGGTTCCTGATCTCTGGATCTGGCATTTCATTGCTGCAATGGGTTATAATTTTTTTAATAAAAAAAAATGTATAGTAAGAATGTAAGGAAGATAAAAATGTATGAGAGTGAAATTTATATATGTTTAAATATTTATAATATTTATAAAATTTGATAAATTGATATATATCAAATGACAAATATGAAAAATAAATTATAATTTTCAATTTTTAAATTCCAAACACAATATTTATAATTTTTCCAAATTTAATTTTTTAATTTAATATTTATAACAAAAATTATATATATATATATAGATTATTGTAACTATTAAATATTTACATATTTATTAACTAAATTTGAAAATAAAGTTTTGAAATAATATAATTAAGATTATTGTTTAAATTTATTTTAATGTAATATGTATATTATGATTTATTTTTTGGGTTTGTGTCTCAACACTTTTAATGTATATTTTGTTTGATTTTATTTACAATACCATTCAACACCAATAGTCTATGGTAATTCTTCGTCATCTATGCATGATCTTCCATTCACATGGATGGATGGGGTTTGTCTAAAAAATATAGATTTCCCATAAAAATTTATACAAATAATATATTAAAATGAACAAATATGTTATTAAAATTTATTAAAAAACCTTGGGCAAATAGAGTTATTATTATATCTGTCAATCATCAATTATTTTATTATTTTAATTGTAATTTTCATTAATAGTCTTTTATTGTTTTTTTACTCTAATTTAACTATATTTAGCTACCCTGTAGGCCTTGTTTAAATGAGACCTCATTCATACTTTTCATAATTCAATAATTAAACTGGCCAAACACCAAATTGGTGTATGAGACCTTTTTGTTTGTGGGACAAGGGATCCACCTCCAAATTGGTGTATGAGACCCTTTTGTTTGTGGGACAAGGATCCACCTCAGGCAACGATTTTACTGCTCTACTAAGACATACATACGACATACATACTCTACCCCCTCTGGTTTTGAACATGTGACTCATTAAAGGAAACACATGCTATTAACCATTAGACACACTCAAGTTGTACATAGTTATTATACAACCTGGCCTACTCAAGTTGCTCTTAATTATATTATTAATATAATATAGTTATTATATGTTAAGAATTTAAATTATATTATGTTTCTTATTTGAGAAAGAAAATAAGAAGAAAATGTTATATTTCATTTCAATAAGTTATTATTAATATATTTAATTCTAATATGCTAAAAATTTAAATTATATTATGTTTTTTATTTGTAAAAGAAAACAAGAATTTGATAGTAATAATTATTTTATCTTATAAAATGTTTTAAAATTGTTTTTATTTGGCTATGAGCTCTTCTTCTTTATACTTAAGGAAATAGGTTAATGGCCCCAAGATTTAGAGGCATCAGGAGTGAAAGTATGCCCCCTTATGTACTACCAACAAGGTAATTCTAGGTGGCATGGCGAATAACAGTAATGAGTTAACTTGCATTTCCATATAGCAGAGGCATCTTGTAGGAGTGAAAGTATGCCCCCTTATGGACTACCAACAAGGTAATTCTAGGTGGCATGGTGAATAATGGTAATGAGTTAGCTTGCATCTCCAGATCGCAGGTATTGATAGTTGTCCTCTTTACTAGTTTGACATCTAAGTCATGATAATTTTTCCCATTGTATAAAAAACGTTATATTCTATTATTCCTTTTAAAAATATTTAACTAATATTCTAACATTTCTATATCATATATATATATATATATATATATATATATATATATATATATATATAGTATCATTTTTAAAAAGGAATAGATGCACATTACAAACATATCATTGATTAATACAATAAAATGATCTTCAACTAAGCAAAAAAATTATCATATAAATCTTAGATGAAACAATTTACAATTTGAGAAAACATAAACTCTTTAAAAACTTACTTAAAAACAACCAACAATTCTACATATTAAAATGGTCAAAAGATATTATAACTAAAATGGATATGTTTTTCCATCATTTTGAGTGTGATCCTTGGAGGATGTAGGTATATTTGGGCATCGTTGTTTTCTTGTGACTATTTCTTAGAAGGATAGGATCACTTTCGCAGATAGCCCTGGGTCGTGGTTATTCAGTTCAAAAGAGATGTTGTGGGGTTTCATCTCCTCTCTACTGATTTTTTTTTCAAAGTATCATGGACTTTGTTGTTTTTATTACTTCTTGTAGGATCTCGAGGTATGGGTATTCGAGGTTTAAGGATCTCTTTGGTATTTTGTCTGGTGATATTGAGTAAGGTTTGAATCCTCGAGTGTTTCTGCTCTGGGATAGATCAATCCACTTAGTTGTTGTGTTTGGAGAATTCTATCTCTAGGCGGTTCTCTCCATTCAAATGATCCAT
Organism: Pinus tabuliformis; assembly: GCA_031772625.1. Classification (NCBI taxonomy): domain Eukaryota; kingdom Viridiplantae; phylum Streptophyta; class Pinopsida; order Pinales; family Pinaceae; genus Pinus; species Pinus tabuliformis. Next base: position 1,348,673,555 of record CM062818.1, on the reverse strand, counting down.
TATTAAGAGGTTGGTGAGATATTTTAGATGTTGATCTAACAACCTTTAATGATGTGGTTAGTACAATGAGTGGAAGTTATACATTCCATTTGGCTTATTTATGATGCCTATATTTGCATATCACCCAAGTGACTTTTTAGTATAAATTGTATTTTTGGAATAACCTCTAAAGAGTTCTCTAAACCCAACGTTTCGAACTTTCAAATTGAGTCCTTCTTCAAGGGATCACAATTCACATTGAGATGTTTAGATGTGGTATGTGGAGAGCTAATACTATTTATATTATAATTTAGAGAAATAGATTCATGTCGACTCATTGCGTCCAAATTGTTTTTCTTTAATAAAGGTTTCCAAGTATTACTCCACTTTAAACCATCATCACGATTAATTGTATTTACTCTTTTTTCAATTTCTATAGCTTCTTTTATTTTTATTTTTAAGTAATGGCCTTCCCTTTTGATGAGTCTAGATTTTTCCATACAAATGTAATGTGAGGATGAGAAAACATGTTCCGCAAGTGCAATTTTTTATGCCCTATTTCTTTGTATGTCAATAGTATGTTCTTTAATTCTTATGTTGAAAGATCTTCATGTTTCACCGATGTATTCTTTCCCACAAAAGAAAGGAACTATGTATACTCCTTTGTGTTCATTAGGGTTCACCCGGTCTTTGAAGGAGTCAATCATTTTTCTAATGGTGTTTGGGGGGTGAATGTTATGTTGATATTATGTTTTTTCGGGATTTTAGCAATTCTATCTGCAGTACCTTTTACGTAAGGAAGGGGTGATTTTAGGTATGTCACAAACTTTTTTTTGAATGTTTCATGTTTAAGGTTTCATGGATAGTTTTGTTAATGATGCTTTTATTGTAACCATTTTCTTCAAAAACCTTGCAAAGATGGTTAAGTTAATGTTTAAGATGTTCATGGTCTAAAATTCTAGATGCTCTTGTAGCTAGGGTTTTGATGATACCTATTTTTTGTTTGGGATGGTGATGAGAGTCAGCATGTATATATTTATCTATGTGAGTTTTCTTTTTAAAGACTTGGTACCCAATTTTTCCATTTTTCTTTGTGAGTAGGACATCAAGGAAAGGTAACTGGTTTCATTTTTCAACTTCAATAATGAATTTAATATGATTTGAGAGGTTGTTGAATTGAGATAGAAATTCTTCTAGTTTATCGTTTCCATGACTCCACTATGAGAATATGTCATCAACGTATATTTTCCATTCATCCAAGGTGTATGGAAAATATTTAAGCGCTCTGTATTCAAAGTGTTCCATGTAGATGCTGGCAACTATTGGAGATAACGGTGAGCCCATAGCTACACCATGCACTTGTTCATAAAAATTTCCTTTAAAATTGAAATATGATTATTTGAGATAAAGTTTCAGTAATTATAATGTTTCATTATCATTAATAGACCTCATTACATCAATAGCTTCATCAACAGGAATCATAGTGTAGAGTGATACAATGTTAAAAATAACCATGAGACCATCATTTTTTCCAGGTTTTTGATCCATTAGATAAAGGATGTAGAGTCTTTTATGTAAGAGGAGGTGTTGCAAGATAAGGGGAAAAGTTTCTTAGCAAGGTACTAAGTTAGCAGGTAAGTGGGTGATCCTATAGTATTTACTAAACTTCTCAAAGAAATTCCAATTTTATGGACTTTGAGAGCTCCATAAATTCTTGGAATGATAGAGCTGCTCGAAGTATTTTTTTAGGGAGATAGATGGGTTCTTTTTCTCCAACTATGGTAGAGTGGAAAGATCCATTCATTATTTTAACGTGTGTCCTTCTTTTCTATGGAAATGTATTGGATGAAGGACACATTGATTGAGGTGGATCTCTTGTCATTGCATTGTGGGAAAGCTTTCCAGCTATGTTTTTTTGGATCATGGAAAAAGTCAGTTCTCTCTATTAATGCTTTTTGGGATCTCCCTAAACTTTTGGGGTAGGATGTTAAAAGGGCGTGTTGTATGGATCCAAAAACAATCAAGTTTCTAATTTCATCACTATGGGTGGTTTATCAACATTAGGGTAGTGGTTTTATGACCTTTTCTGGTGGTCTTGATTTTCCATCGAAGTTGGTTTTTTGTTTTGTTGGAGGTTACTTTGACAATGGCATTAGATAGGGCTTTTCTGAGAGATTCTTCCCCTAGGCAGGAGGAGTTGATAGAGGCCATGGTTTTAGCATAGGAAGGTGCAAATTATATGATGAACCATATGATAGAGGTGTGGGGACAGTAAACCTAGTCAGATCAAATATTGTTGGTAGCTCGTTAGATCTTAGAGGTTGTTTGAATACAAGTTTGAAAAACAACACAAGAAGGAGGAAGGTTCTTAAGCCCTCAAAAAAAGTCAAGAGCCTTCTTTGGATATTTTCTAGGATAAGGTGGAACGTCTGAAGTAGAGGGTGCTCATAGGCAGGTGTGAATTTTCAAAGATGTCTTGGGAACAAATGAAGGGCTAGGTGAAAAAAAATTTGTCTCCTCTTACAGACTGAAGATTAGTATCCAATTAAACAATTGGTTCTCTCTTCATTTTCTCTATCGGGTCAGAGGCAGTGACTTTATTTCTCTTCAGTGTTGGCATGGGACTTTAATCCCCTTAAAGAATTGTTGAAGTGGAAAATCTTGTGGGTTAAATTCCCAGGCTTACCACTAGAGTTGTGGTCAAAACATATAATCATGGTGATATCCAACAAAATTGGTAACTTTTTCCTCCTCAAGGATGGGAGTTTGGGGAGACTTTACAAAAGGATAGTCCAGTTTCTGGTTTAAATGGACTTTTTAGGTGGATTACCAACAGAGATAAACCTTTTTGGGGGGCCTTTCTCTTTTCGTCAATGCATTTATTATTGGGGGATCCCCTTTAGATGCATGTGTTGTCATGTGGCATGACGTCTTTTGGAAGAATGCCCTAGGAGATTCATTTCTAGTCATCAGTGGGGTATGCATCACAGAGTTCAAGGTAAGCTCTACAAAGAAGGTGTCAGGCAGGAAAAGAATAGGCATTTGGACAACATCGATCCATCGGCTCCACGTGCACACCCATTTATTCATCCCCTTTTTTCTGATGACATATCTCCTATTTTTTTTGTTATTAATAAGGATCACATAGGTGGAGATAAAATCCTTCATAATAAGTGTATTAATATTTTCATCGGGGATGGATGTAAGGGTTCCCATTTACCCTTGTATTCAGTAATTGATAGCCACAAGGGATTGAATTTGTTGGCTACTGTGAGTTGCATGCCTTCTCCTATTATTTTGGATAGGGATAGAGAGGGAGGGCACCTAATCTTGAATGGGGCATATTTTTCTTCCCCTATTAAAATTGGGGTATCCACGAGAATCTCTTCTTCTTTGATATCTAAGGATGCAGAGTTGGAAAACTTGGCTTGGATCGAGTCAGTTGGTTTAGAGCCTCTTATAATCGAAAAATATTTTTTTCCCAAAGAGGAAGTGTTTTTTAGTCCAAATTCCATAAAAAAATCATTACAAATAGGAAGAAGAAAGGAACTAAATACAAAAAAGTCACAAATTGTTCTACTGTCCCTTCAGATCTTCTTTCTTCATTTCAAGAGTCCATGGAGGATCTGCATCCTCCTCAATGTGATCCTTCCTACCATGTGGATGGGAATCTAGATGTTGAACTTATTGGCTCTTGGGTGCTTAGAGGGATTGTACCCATGGACGTTCTGCCATAATGATTATTATGTCATTAAATACGACAGGTCTGGGATCTATCCCGAAAATAATGTCCACCTATAGTATCATTTAATTGAAAAATCCAACAATAGTTCTTTCACTAGAGACTTTGGTCAATAGGAAAAAGGCTTGGGAATTCTCATTAAAGATTTGTCCACTTTGGAATGTGTGTGTGACCAGTTCCTCGCGCCTCTCGAGAGGAATGGCCACCATTTGGGATCCTAAAATCATTAATCTTAGAGCTTATAATTCTCTATTGCAGGGATGATTGTATCACCATTTCAGAGATATCAAGTACATGCCTTCATATCCTCAACATATATATGACTTTCTCTAACAGAAAGAGGTTGTAGGACCGAATCGATGCCAATGATTTGATGACTTGAGTTCTTTAATTTTGGTGGGCAATCTCAATTTAACCATGGAAGTAGATGAGGTATGGAGACTCAAAAGAAACAAGGATAAGTTGGGGGGTTATTGAAGGATCTGTTCGCTCAAAAGTCACTACTTGACAACAAGCTTGTTACAAAAATTCCAACATGGAGGAATGGCCATTTTGGGATTAAGGGAATCTCTAAAAGTCTGGACCATTTTTTTTTCAATTTGATCTTGTAGGTAGATTGGGGAATTTGGTTTCTTGGATTCACAATTCCTATATATTAGATCACAATCCGATTTTTCTAGAATGGTCCATGGAAATCATGAACCAAGCTTATCCATTCAAGTTCAACCATATTTGGTTTAAGGAGAAAGACTTTGAAGATTTGGTTTGGGCCACCTAGCTAAAATCTATTCTAATTCGAGGGTTTTCATGTATGGAATCTATATATTACAAACTTAAAATGATGAAGCAGGATGTCAAACTATGGGTAAGAAAGAAAAAAAACAACAATGGTTAAGGAATTGATTTTGATAGACAAATTGATTAAGGCCTTGCCTAATTTGATGGCCCCATAAAATTTCTTTGTCGTCACAAAACATAAGTTATTATATGTTGAGGAAAGAAATAATCAGATTATGAAGTCCCAAGAAGAGGAGTGTTGCTTAAAGAGCTGGGAAATTTGGGTGGCAGAAGGAGATAAAAATACTTGTTTCTTTCATAATCATGCATCATTCAAAAGGAAACAAAATTCCATTTGGTTCATCGAAGACAGAGATGATAATATCATTACTTCTCAAAAGAATATTTAAAGGGAAGCGATTCATTTTTTCAACAACTTGTAAAAAGTAAGAGAATGTGATAATTTCGAAAAATAGACGAAGATTGTTAATCTCTTTCCTAATGTGGTGAATGTGGAGGAAAATGACTATTTGGGGAGGTCGATTACTAAGGAAGTGGTTTTGTGTTATGCAACCAGTTCATAGAAAATATAGATCAACGACTTTAAAATTATCCTCTTTAAGGGAGAAACCTCCTTTACATTACATAAATGAACAATTCTTGGATGATACAAATGACAAGACCTCCTTTGTATATATAGGAGTCTATGGGCCACAATATAATCATAGCCTACATAAAAGTAATAATGTAAGGGCACAACAATAAAAATCGTGGGCTTCTATGGGGCACAAAAATAATGATATAGGGGCTACATGGGCACAACAATAAAAATAAGGAGGGGAGGGGGGCTACAGTAGTATTATAAGGACCTAACATGCCCCTCTCCTTCAAAAAAGTGTTGTACTCAACACTTGAGTATTTCTGGATGCTTCTATATAAAATTCTCATCCTCCCATGTGGAATCTTTAGTGGGTAAGTTCTTCCACGTAATGAGATACTCTGAAATTGATCGCTTCCGTAGTTGTCGGGTTCTTGTTTCTATGACTGCTTCAGGCTCATATATGATTTTTCCTTGTTCGCAAGTTCTGAAAACACTGTTTGAACTAGAATCTTGTCACCAATAACCTTCTTTAAGCATGAAACATGGAAAAATGGGTGTACTCGAGAAGATGTAGGCAACTCCAATTTGTATTTCATGGTACCAATCTTTTGCAACCCCTTGTAAGGACCATAATACTTGGGTGATAATTTATTATCCTTCTTAAATTGCTTTTGAGACATTTGTTTGTATGGTTGTAGCCGTAAGAATACACATTCCCCTATATTAAAGTGTGTTTCACTGCGATGTTGATCTGCCTATTGTTTCATTCAATTTTGCGCCATCCTTTAAGAGTTGGAGAACTTGTTGTTGATGTTCGATGTGATCTTCCACTGCTTGAACCTTAGAATTTTCTCTTAAAGATGATGTGATGGATGGTGGATGATATCCATAAGTTTCCATAAATGGGGTGATTTTTGCTGCAATATGGAAGGAACTGTTATACCACCATTCAGCTAGAGCTAACCACTTGACCAATTGTGTTTGTTTATCGGATACAAAGAAATGAAGATATCCTTCCAAACATTTGTTCACTATATAAGTTTTCCCATCAGATTGAGGATGATAAGATGAGCTATGAGCTAATTGAGTACCAAGTCAAGAAAATAATTCCATTGAAAAATTTCCAGTGAAAATAGGATCTGTGTCACTTACTATAATCTTTGGGTTTCCATGAAGCTTTTTAATTTTTTCCATAAATGCAGTAGCAATTGTACTAGTTTTAAAAGGATGAGATATTACACAAAAGTGTGCATACTTGGTAAGTCTATCAACTACCACCATGATGACACTCTTTCCTTCAAAATTGGGTAAACCTGCAATAAAATCCATTGAGACCTCCTCCCAACACTGACTTGGAATGACCAAAGGTTGTAACAAACCCAAGGTATTAATTATCTCAACTTTATTTTGTTGGAAAACCAAACATTTTGCCACAAATTTCTAAATATCAGATTTAAGGTCATCCCAAAAAAATTCCTTCTTGACCCTATGGTAAGTTTTTAAAAATCAAGAGTGCCCTCCTAAGGGAGAGCTATGCAATTTCAAAAGAATATTTTGATTGAGTTGGGAATTCTTACAAATATATAAGAAATGTTTATATCATAATGAATCATTTTTCCAACTAAATATATTAGATGTATTGGGATCTTTCTGCAAATTTTGAATGGGTGTCCACACCTCTTCATCATTCTTCCATTCATCCCTTGCTTCAGTTATCCACTCAGGTTGGATAATACAAATGACACAAAGCAATGCTTCCACATCCTCATCCTTTCTTAAGAGTGCATCTGCAACAATATTTTGCTTCCCTTTTTTGTAGATGATTTCAAAGTCATAACCCAACATCTTTTTCACCCATTTTTGTTGCTCTTCTTAAGATAATCTTTGTTCCAAAAAGTATTTAAGGCTATCGTGATATGTTTTTACCTTGAAGTGTCTTCCCATTAGGTAAGGTTGTCATTGCTTTAGTGCATGTAGTATTGCCAACATTTCCTTCTCATAAACAAGTTTGTGTAAATACTTTCCTTTGATTGGATGGATTTCAAAAGAAATGGGTCTTCCTTATTGCAGTAAAACAACACCAATTGCATTTCTTGAGGCATCACATTCCACAATAAAGGTTTTTGTGAAGTATGGTGTAGCTAAGACCGGTGCTTGGCACATTGCCTCTTTAATATGTTCAAAGGCCTTAGTTGCTTATGGAGTCCAATAAAATGCATCTTCCTTTAGTAATTATGTTAGATGTGCCAGTATTCTCCCAAAATTCTTAACAAACTTGCAATAATACCATGTCAACCTGATAAAATCCTCGAATATGCTTTATGGTTGTGGGGATTTTCCATTCCTTAATGGCTTTAATTTTGTTAGTGTCTACCTTAACACCCTCATGACATACAATATGACCCAACTATTCCTCCTCATATACTCCAAAGAAAAATTTGGAGGTTTTTGCATATAATTGTTTCTCCTCCAATAGTTTGAGCACCCTGTCAACATGTTGAACATGATCCTTCCAAGACTTGCTATAGATTAGTATATCATCAAAAAATACTAACACAAATTTTATAAGGAAGGGTTTGAAAATGGAATTCATCAAACCTTGAAATGTGGAAGGTGCATTAGTTGTTGGACGTAATGCTTCAATGTCATGTGTAGTTGTCATTGTGAATCCCTAGGCGTCAATCTAGATGGTGTTGTTTCTTATATGATGAGTTGGAGTCATGATCTAGATGTGTCAAAGTCAGTGTGTTATGTCCTATATATATGTAATTGTTGTGATGAATAATATTATAGTTTGATTTGTATTATGTGTATAATCTCTATTCTTAGCTCTCTTCAGATTTCTAACATGGTATCATAGCCTGTTCTGGCCTAATTCCCTTACGGGAAATCCAGGAAAATGAGCGATTCTTGAGCTTTATTGCTTTGTAAAATATATAGAGTGTGTGAAATGGTGTGTAAAATTGTTTATATTCTTTATACTGGTGTGTATTTTGTGGATCATTGATCTGTGTGAAGACGTAGAGTGATTTACAGGTAGAATCTTCGTTGAGTTTGCAGATCTTCCATCATTTATTTTGCAGAGATGTATGATTGCTAAGATCTGGAACGCATGAGAGGAAGAGTCGTGTGGTTTGGAGCTGTGGGTGAAGTCGTTATCAAGGTGCATATAGTTGTGTGGTAGATCGTCATTTTCCTTCCTACGTGAAGCAATAGTCAACCTACCATTTATTGTGCATCTTTTGTTCAACCAAACACAAAGCTGAAAGCCAATCAAGTTGCTTGTTTCAAGTTTAAGAGGCTATCTGGATCCGACGGTAGCCAAGTTTCCCTCAAATATTTTCAGCGCTGAGAAGAACCGAATCCCGTCTGAATACCAACGATGCCAATACCTTTGGTCGATCCTGGCTATCTAATCCAACACTCTGATGAGTTAATTCTCTATCCCATCGGGCATACCTTTCATTGCCACCTCAGAGATTAATGTTGTTGAATGTGTCCTCCACTTTCCTGCATTTAAAGGTGTAAATAGGCTTTCCTTTCACAAGGCAGAAGATGGAGACATGCGAGAAGTATCAGCTTTCATTTTGATTGTTGTCGGCTCACCAAAAATTGGGTGACAGAGCTTGGAAAATGTGAATCGCTTTCACCACACTTTCAAGCTTGGTGGGAAGGAGCGTAAAACTTTCTATCAGGATATCGCTCACTATCTCAATTTGTTCCTCGATGATACATCTGCCAATGTCGTTGCCATCATGCCCAAGAGGAATGGGAATTGCTGCTAATAAACGACATTATGGACATATTATTGATTGTCATGTTTGTGGGGATCACAATTTAGTTCTTCTCTTGCTGGACTGTAGTTGATTATGAGAGCACCTCTTCCACCGTTTCATGTTGACAGGTGTAAAGTGAATACCGCATCTCACGAAGATCCTGTGGCCGCGGAGGACTGTGCTGCTAGGAAATCATAGTGATTTCTCCATCAACATTATATTTTTGGTTCATTTTTTGGGTTATTGTCCCAGTTGTTTCAGTTTTTTTTATATGGTGTCCAAGTTTATGGTGGCAGTAAATGTCTTGTATGTGTTTATAGTGGGTCAACGTTTCATGGTTTTTTTTAGGGTCTAATATGTAAAGTTACCGTGATTTTATTGTAATAATATAAAATACCAGTTAATGAACAGAAAAACATCCTTCAAGTTGATGGTTCTTAACATTCTTCGGTGTCGAGAGAACACACTATTGACTTGGTTATGTTGAGTCTGTTATATGCTAATTTTTCTTGTCATTCTTCGGTTCTTCAAGAACATTAGTTATAGGTTCTCTTCATATGTATGTAAATGTATGTGTCAAAAAGGTTAGCTGTATGATGGACTGTTGGATAAGCTCGGTACATAAACAACTTACTTATATAACTAGAAGTATGTATTTCGATGCATACTACTAGGATGGAAGCATGTCCATAGAGATATTTAGTATCTAGGCTATTCTTTGGGGTAGTCAAGAAGCGTCAATTGTACAAAGTTCGTCAATGATGGTCAGAGGTAGTTATGTTTTAAATGGAGGTCAAGTGACAACTCGAAGATGTGGTGGTGAAGAAAGAGCGGTGTTTGCGAGATTCTAGAGTGGATGTGAGTGTTGATGAAGACCAGTCAGACATATATCATATTGTTGTTGTAATATGTGTTTTCATTGTTTTCCATGTAAGCATTAAGGGAGGGTGTTGGAAGTAATGCTTCCATGTCATGTGTAGTTGTCATTGTGAGTCCCTAGGCATCAATCTAGAAGGTGTTGATTCCTATGTGATGAGTTGGAGTCATGATCTAGATGTGTCGAAGTCAGTGTGTTATGTCCTATATATATGTAACTATTGTGATGAATGATAAGATAGTTTGATTTGTATTGTGTGTATAATATCTCTGCTCATCTCCCTTCAGATTTCTAACATTAGCAAGGTCAAAAGGTATGACCAAAAATTCATAATGACCCTCATGAGTTCTGAATGTTTTTTTTCAGAACGCCTTCAATCTTCATTTTAATTTGATGATATCTCGAACGAAAATCCAACTTGGTGAAGTAAATTGCTCCATGTAATTCATCCAACAATTCATCAATGATAGGAATGGGAAATTTATCTTCAATAGTAAGCTTGTTGAGTTCCCTATAATCCAAACACATATGCCATGATCCATCCTTCTTGTGCACCAATAATGTTGGAGCAAAGAAAGAACTTTGACTAGGTTGAATTATACCCGCCTCTAGCATTTCTACAACCACATGTTCAATTTCACTCTTTTGGGCATAAGGATATATGTAAGGCTTGATGTTTGGAGGAACACTTACTGGAATCAAATGAATAGAATGATCATGGTCACGAATAGGTGGGAGGCATTTGGGAGTCTCAAACACCTCGGAATGATTGTCCAAGGATTTTTGTAGATCTGGAGAAATAGATGATTTCGATGTTTGAACCTCTAGTGAGCATAAAAATTATGCCCCATTGTTCTTTCTTCAGAAGATTTGTCATGCCATAAATAGAAGTCTGACTTTGTAGATATCTCCCCAAGTTGACTTGTCCTTCCTTGTCACAAAGCACACCTCAACATCAACCCTAATGCATGAATATGGTGACTCCTTTAGGCTCAAAGCAGCAACATGAGGGCACTATCAATCTCCAAAAGCCAACCCAAACCTTATGGGAGGTAGTAAATTTATAAGAGGAGTGTGGTAGTTTAGGAATTCTTATCCAATTACCAATCTAGGCTTGAGATCCACTTAAGAGGGGAGGATGAGATCAAGGGATAAGAGATAAGGTCTCCAAGATAGTGTTTGAGTTCTTATCCATGGTAAATAGTTAAAACTATCTTGGAAGCTTCTGGAAGAGGAAGCTTAAGAAATATTTATTATTTTTCCCAAATTTCTAGAATCAGCGGACCTGCAGAGGGGAGCAACAAGTGTTGACTAACACTGGCTACCAGGTATGCAACATGCACTGAATGCAAGTGGCTAAAGAGGCAAGGTGTGTTGGGGCTAAAAACAGTGTTTTTGAACTAATTGTCCCAGAAACTTTGTCTTTTTGGAGAAGTGATGCTAAAGACTTTGTGAAAATATTATGACTGAGTATTCCAGAATGTTGATTGATCCGGTTTGCAAGCCTATTGAACAAATGTGACAAATTAACATGTAACAATAATCAAATAATAACTATTAAATAACAACTATTATCAAATAATCAAAATTATCAAATAACAACTATTTTAAAAACTATAATTATAAAAAAGATTATTACAAACTTCTAGAAAGTTCCTATCAAATTAGACCTAAACTATGTAAAATTCCTATCAAGTTACACATAAACTATATAAAATTCCTATCAAATTAGATCTAAACTACATAAAATTCCTATCAAAATAGACACAAAGTACATAAAGAAAGAAAGGAATGTAATAAAATAACTGCCAAATATATTGTAATTAAAACTCTATTAATAAAATCCAAATAAATATATCATTTCTATTTTAAATATTAATATATTTTATTATTTTTAATATATTTCTTAACAAATTATTTATAATCTTGATATATTTTATGTCCGAGTCAGCCTTTAAGGAAGGGATTATTTAATCCTCTAGGATTCGAGATGCCAGAGGGTCACTGTGACCGACACCCTCGGAATAGTGTCATATTAGCATTGCTGCACTCTTTGGGTTTATTCAAAGACAACATTCACTACTCTATGAGTGCCTTGCAAAAAGCGAAATAACATTTATTATTCACCCATGTGGGATAATAACGGACAGAACTCTCTGCGGCTACAACCGCGGATTAGGATCTTTAACCATAACTTCTTGTAACTTCAAATAAGTGTAATTTTTGAAGCGCTGTGAATCAATCCTTGGGATTGCTGAGATAAAAATAAATCGTTAAGTTGGTTGTGTCACATATATCTGCATGAAAAGATATTCCTGATCGGGGTGCATATGAAGGGGTTGAGAGGATAGGTAATCACATTCAGGACCATGGTTCTTTCAGATTTTGGTAGTAACACTCTAATTTAAGTTTTGGTAGCAAGGTTGTAATTATGTAATTTGTTGTCTTTTATATTTTTTTTAATGTTTGCTAACATCTTACATGAGCTCAATTTTTATGTTATCTATGTATTATTTTGGATTAAGAACTTACTCTTGTGTCATTTGTTTAGTTTTATGAGTGGAAAACCACAACAAGAAGAAGACTAATATGTGTTGATGTACTCGTTTTTTGTTGATCAATAGAATTTCTTAGCTTTTAGAATATATATATATATATATATGTGTGTGTGAGAGAGAGATAAAGAGAGAGGGGAAATGGGATGGGATGGAGGATTGGAGTGGGAAAAGAAAGATATTTTTCTTTAACATGTTTATAAAAATTTATAGTTTAATTTTTTAATGTGATATATATATATATATATATATATATATATATATGCTTATTAATTAAATTTAAGTATAAAGTTTTAAAATATAATGGTTATTAATATGAATCATTACTTTAATTTATATGGTGCCTATTAGGTGTAGACTAGTAGGTTTGAGTGACATTTAGTCCTAGTAGGTCCTAGTTACAAATCTCATGGATAAAGGTTGAGGATAGAAGCCACTTTGGAAGAGTTAAACTATATTTCAAGAGGCGGGAATGTGACTCTAGTAAGTTAAAATAAGTATATCAAATTGTATGAGATGAAGAGAGTATCAATCTTTGTACTTTTGCATTTTAAGCTAGAGTTTAAAGATTAAATTTGCATAACGATATTACATTTCATTTTGATCACTTATTATAAATATAATTTACATTGACAATCTAAAATACAAAATATTATTAATAATAGACATTTTTATACTATATTATATTATCTTTCTTTTTTTTTGTCAAATAAGAGTGGAGCCTTCTATTAACCGCAAGAAAGATTACATATGTTACATGGCTTTACAAATGTAAGGACCATCAAGGGCTAACCCTAAGAAGAGTAACCAAATACACAACCCGAAATAAACCTGAAACCCTCAACCTGAGGCTTACAATTTAAGTCACCATCCATGATCCAACCCGATGGCCATTCGATGAGACCCCCAGTAATCCGACGGTTATTACAAAATTCACTGCAAAGAAGAGCTCAGTCTTTACTAGCTTTATGGATCCGACAGGGTAAATAAACATCAAAGTGTCAAACTTCGGGTCTGTTTTTAGACCTAGCCTCCTCCTATGTTGTAACCCGATGTCCTTTCGATCAAGATCCCGTGAGATCCGACGGTCACGAACACTATCGTCTCAACAACATGCACCCCTTTTACCCGGTTCACAGACTCGATAAGGATTGTGAGCCATTGGTTAATAAATGTTTGGGTCCGGTTTGAAACTTGAGCTCCGATCACTTTTAGAACCCGAAAACCACACGATTAGGCCCCTGTTGATCTGACGATCCTCCGAGATATCAGAACGGCAACCTGCACGGTCTTTACCTTCTTTTCGGACCTGAAGAAGATTATAAACCGCCAATCAAAAAAGCTTCGGGTCCGCTTGAGTAGTTAACCTTCGATTACTCTTCCACCCGATGGCCACTCGATGACGAAGGCTGTCAAGATCTGTGGCCGGCGACCTTCTAAGAGGCCTGATGTTTACCAAGTGCCTCTCCCCTGTAGAAAGCTCTGTTTTAAGCATTTTGCTTCTCCTTTTTTTTCCTTTTTTTTTTAAGAATGACTTACGCTTCCGCTTTCTCTTACTTCCACAAGTCCTCCTTCTTGTTCAATCCTAATAGTTTGGAAGTTTTCCATATATTTGGCCGCCTGTCTTTGACAATCCTCATGCAATTTCCCTGAGGGTGTCGAATCCCAAGCATACCTGCTGTAACTTTCCTTGCAAAACACTCCTTCATTTGCCAGACGATCAACTAGCATATTGGCTTTTCTTCGCACATGAACAAAGCTGGTTGTTCTCAGGGTTTGTAGGTGGGAATGAATGCGCTAAAAGACCTGCAAAAGCCACCAATGTTTTGAGACTTTTCCAAGTGCTTTTCCATTACAAATCTTCTTGGCCACATTAATAACCAATTCTGAGTCTGCTTCAATGATGGCATTATGAGAATTTGACTCGATTAATATTTCTAGGCACTGCTCTAAGGCCATGAGCTGCGTCATGTTATTTGTGGCAGTCCCCAAATGACTATGAAAGATGTCCTTTATGCACCCCTGCTCATCTCTGTTGACCCCACCAAAACTAGCCATCCCTGGGTTACCTTCAGAGGCTCCATCTATGTTAATTTTCAATAAACCATGAGGAGGAGGTTGCCAAAAGTCTTTACTAACATTTATCTAGCTCACATTCTTGTGTATGCTTTGGGGAACTAGCGAAAGGAGACCCAACCGCATCAGTATATGAGCATCCTGGGGCAGAGTCGGGTTCCCAGGAGGTTTCCCTAACATGGCACCAACAATATCTTTGAGTTGTCTTAATATCTGTGCAATAGTGTTCTAGGTAGAGCCAGTTTTACTCTTGTAAATCCTGCCATTGCATTCTTTCCAAACATCCTAGATTAAGAAGCCTAGAACCAGAGTCCAAGCTTTGTTGATGATCTCATTGCCTGAGAAGTATTTTCTCCAATTCTTCGAAGTGTTGGTAATACTGAGACTATCCCTGTCAGTTTGCCTAAAGACTAAGGCCACCCAATCCCACAAGGTGGAGGTGAATGGGAAGAGGTTGAGTAAGTGTTCCATCATCTCCTCTTGTGTACCACACAGATAGCATTTGGATGGGCCAACAAATCCTTTCTTCAGAAGATTTTCCCAAGTTAGAATTTTCTTTTGTTGAACCAACCACATAAACAACTTTATTTTCATCCAATGCGGATGCTGCCAAAGTGTTGTGGGGAAAAGTATCCGACTCGGAATGACCCTATCCCGACTCTAAGGGTGACAGTTCCTTAGCAACAACTGAAAGTAAAGCTTTGGTATTTTCCTTTATGAAAGTACAGAGAAGGAAGAAAAGATTAACCAACCAGTGTCTTTCGCTTTTGTCGATCCTGTCCTCTCTCTTTGTCTCTTGTTCCCAACTCCTTGCTCTCTTCGCCGGCCCAGCTACACACAGATCCTGCACAAACAAGAGAGGGAAACTACAAGAAACATGTACTCATAACTGATGCATGGATTAGAGTGAATCAGATATACAAGTAAATACAATACATCAATGCAATATAAGTATATAGGAGAACATTCAAAGCTTTATTGATAGAAGTAAAAGGGTTCTGAGAAGGTTACAACCATCAATGGCTCCAATCCAGCAGCACCTCCCCAACAGCAAGAAATCTCCTCTTCACCTCTATAAAAGCAATCACCCAATAGCTCTAACTGTAAACCAACAACACTTCCTTGCTTTGCACAAAATTCCAACCTCCTTAGACCTCATAGAAGAGCTCTATATATAGGAGATTTGGAGAAAGGATGAGTCAGCTTGAGGCTGGCATAAAGCTGACTAGTGTCCTCTCCCACTTTAGTTAAACTTCAGTTCTTGAGTCCACTTGGAGATCCTTGCTTACACATGGAGATCAAGTACCTCTTACTCATCACAGGGCGAATCCCTTGAACCAAGTGTCAGTTTGGAAGCTTCCTGGGCAGTTGACACCTTGCAGAATGACTGTGCCACTTGGCCAATCTCGCCCAGCGCAGGTAGCCTTCATTGGTTTTGACTTTCAGCGCAGGTACAAGGAGGAGCAGTTGACATTCAGCGCAGTTGCTCAGTGGAGCAGCTGACATGATCCAAAAATAGCCTGTTTTGAGTGTTTTTCAGGTGGAGAACTGATGGGAAGTGTTGTGGTTTGCTGACCTTGTTCTTCTAGGGGTAAGAACAACATGTTTAGGGACTGAGGATCCCTGTAATTATTGACATTTCATGCTCCATGCTGCGAGGCACAAAAATGTCTATAACAGTTGCCCCCTAAAGTATGAGGCCGTTTATCGGGTGAAATGCTTTATCTAGAGGGTCCGAAGTTCATTCCAGTGCTGAGGAGGCGCCCTGTAATACAATACAATACAATACATTATTTTTCATTATGTTTTCATGATCTAGCTGAGGCGGGCATTCCCATGCTCAGCTTTATAAATACATTTTGGTACATAGAACAGACGATCGTCTGATGGTAGACTGATAATTCTCTGCTGGAATTATCATCCTTTGAGTAGGATGATCATCTGCTGCAATGATGTACATGACAAATGCTTTTATATTTCCTGAATATGTATCGCAGCCCGGATGGATGAAACTAGATCCGGGGTCTTCAAACTCGTTCGATCTTCACTCTAAGTACAAGTCGATCCATGTGAGAATTTCGCTGAAGTCGAACATGGAAAGACATCGCTTGATTACCGGTCAATGATGAAAACCGTTAACAAGCGCGAGAGGAATCACCGATAATGATAATGACCCTCAAGGTACCGCAGTACAATTCACGTGGCGTGAATAAAGGACTTGGCGTCGAACGCCACGCAAAATCTTCTGGTCGAAGGTCATTGATGTATACCTGTCGCCGGAAGTGAGAAACTTGCCATTGAGGCATGCAAGCTTCAAAGTACTGATGGGGTTGTTCCTAGATCAACTCCTTGGATAATGAGCTGAAGTCGACAAGAAGCGATCCGTCAAAGGAGGGCCTTAATGAATCCCACATCAATGACACGGAACGGAGCTAATGATTTTAGTGGAGGTGAAAACAAACTGTGACATATGATTCAGGGTGGCGATCATGAATGGATGAAGGATAATGTATGGCAGTGGATGGGACACGGTTGACACTTTCAGAATGACCTCTCTTGAACATATAACGACACTGATGCGATGGATCGGTAGCATTACCCCAAAATGTGGATGGTTTGGCGAAGACCATGGTGATGAGACCGGTGAATGAAACAACCCAACCCGATGTGGTACGGAAGAAAAGTGTCATGTTCAAGAGCGACTTGCTACCGTTAAGCTTTGATGTTCTCCCAATTTTTTCCCCAGTCGTTTCTGACCAGTACCTCTTTATTTTTGTCAAGCTTGAGGAGGATAACATATGCTTGTTCTATAACCTGCCCTTCGGGCAAGCCCATCGCTATGATTTAACGAGCTTAGCGATAGGGAAACTCGTTCTCGTCTAAAGACAAGTTTGTCGCTATTTAACGAATTTAACGAGTCTAACGACAAGGATAACTCGGTCTTTTTCATTTTTAGAGAGTCTGAAAAGGTACATAAAGTCAACTCCAAAATTCCTTTTTCGTCATCTAATCCCTTAAGTCCGAAAAAGTATAAAACAATACAGAAGGGATGAATTTTCGATTGCTTTAACGAGCCGAACAAAACAAGCGCTCGATCTTTTTGTGCAATAATCCCTCAAGTCCAAAAAGATTAAAATCTAGAGGAGGGATAGCTCTTCCGGTCGCTTTAACAAGCTGGAAGGCCAAAACTCGGCAAACTTTTCATATTTTACGAGTCAGTGAAAAGAGCTCAAAGAAGACTCGTCTTTTGAGGAACGAGTGATAAACAGGGATAGCAACTGATTCCAGGAACAAGTTGGAATATTCCAATCACGGCAGTGTCACAAGGATGGCTAAGTGAAATCACTCTTCGCAGATGTTCCTCAAAAAGGGTAAACACACAAATGGAAGTGAATGATCGGCCAAATGACGGTGGAGGTGACGGTGCACAAACACGACCAAGGCTTTTATGGCTGATGAATTTACGATCTCAGAAGGGTATTTACCGGTTCATTTTTTCTGAATGAGCTTGAACCCTAAAGGAAAGCCTGCTCATAAACTTATGTTTATTTTTTTAACGAGCATGAACTATGCGCTAAAACTGCGCGGATCTTGCGTTTATTTTTTAACGAGCATGAACTATGTGCTAAAATTGCTCGATATACCAGTCATAGAATAAGAACGCCTCCTGTGAGATAGCTATTTTTTAAGGAGCTTTATCTCACGAAGCTATGCTCCAATTTGGCAAGTTTTTACCTTTGCCCCACAGACTTTCTTCATGCAAGGTCGGAATCGGCTAATCCTATGAGTTTAAAGGGTTAGACCTACAGGTTTAAAGGGAGGACCTAAAAATTTAAAAAAATAAATAGTCGTCCCTCGCTCACATTCCAAAAGTTCGCATGCCCCCAGACATAGGATAGAATTTCGAGGCTGCCCTTCCTCTCCCCTACCTCTGCTTCTCTTTGGGTGTTCAGAGCTACTTGTCATCTTGCCAATCTAATGTTAACGATACTAGTCTTCTCGTTATTTTAAGGGGTCTTACGCGGTACTCAGGCTTCCCGTCGGCCCAACTTTTAACGAACAGCTATTTGTGACAAGAGAAGAACACTACTCAAAGACAAAACATTGGTATTATTGAGGGAGGCTTGCCTCTTTCTTATTATCCGAAGAGGGTTCTATTTGCTGCCGCAAATCAATCTCTTTCTTCGGCGATGTCTATCATCAGGTTACTAAAGATGGCGACCACCTGTTGCAGCAATAGAATCTTTTTCTTTGGAGGCTGCCCCTACTTATCCTTCAAAACATATGTTTTAATGGGTGAGGCTTGTCTTCAAAGATGGTTACTACTTGCTACCGCAAATGGTCCCCTTCCTCGGTATCCTGATTATCTAGACAAGGGGAGCGAGAAGCTGATTATCTCACTCGCATAACTTTGACAAAAGAATATTATTCTAGAACAACCCCTCTTCCACCGCCGGACGGGGTACGGACTAGTCCATTCTTCTGCGGAAATTCTACCTTATACCCAGGGTTTCTTCTGCCCGAAGCAGACCAGGGTGCATGCCCCCTGGGTTCCAGTCTTTCTTCCCGAATCACTCGCACTCATCGGGAAGGAGGACTGGGGGTGGAGGCGAATCCTGAGTGAACAGACCATTTAGGAATGGTATTTGACTATTTGCGATGCGAGATCCCGGAAACGAAGGTTGGTCTACGAGCTTGACCACCCTTCCTTCGTGTGGAAAACACATTACTCTAAAGAGTGAGGAGACTATCGCTCCCATGCAATAAATATAGTCACGTCCAAGGAGTAGGTTATAATCCAAGGGTCCCTGGACGACCATCACGTTCAAATTGACGGTCTTCCCTTTCAATGTAACAGGCACATTGGGGAGGATCCCTAATGGTCGACTGGTTCCTTTATCAAAACCTGAGAGATTTCTTAACTCAGGTAAAAGCGCCGGGGAACCCAGTGCTTTCCAAGCAACAGAGGAAAGGATACTCACAGACGCCCCCTCATCAATGATAGTACCAGCCATAATCATTCTATAGATCTGGACAATGATTCTGAATGGTATACTGGCTGGTAACCGGGGTCTGCCTAGTTGATTCCAATCAAAGGATACAACCAGGTTGCTTGGTGGTGGGACCGAATATACGGCCGGGTATGACCCTGATGTTGTTCCTTCCTGCGATAAAGGAATGGGCGCATTGCCCTGACGCTCATCAGAGTCGGTGCTGATGAAAAGAACTTGGATGGTGTCATCCTTATTCTCTTCAGTGAGGGTGTCGCATGAAGCTGACTCTTCGGCGACGGTGTCATTTGAAGACGGGTCTTCAATGACGGAGTCATTGGACGATGAAACCTCTGAAGGAAGAGCCGGGTCAACTGCCGTTTCGACCTTTAGACTTTCGTCTGGTCTGGATTCAGTAGGTTCATTCTCAATGACCGACATTTCAGCTGACCACTTGAGCGGGTCAACTGGATTTTCAACTATCGAGGGATTAGGCGCGAGTTTTTGGTATCCAGGAGGAAGTCGTAACGGTGAAACCGGGCGATCTTCCAAAACTCTCTTTGCCTCATCTAAGAATGGACATTTGTGGATGGCATGATTGCCTTCACACAATAGACAGGGTGATCTTGGTCCCCTTCTTCGTACTTCACTCTCGTTAGTTGACGGACTGCAATCAACATGACAACCAGAGGTTGATGCTACCGGATTGTGCAACCTTGGGGACCAGTCCCTTAGTATCCGGGGAATACAAGGACAATCACGATGGAAGTGGATCCCTTTGCAAATGACACATGGCGATTTAGGCCCGGTCGGTGCAGTGTGTGGGTTTTTGTCAGCTTTCTTCTGCTTGCCCCCAGTCGCCTTCGCCAGAGGCTCCTTCTGCTTCTTTTCTCTCTTCTTCTTTTCCTTCTTCTCCTTGGGAGGCTGACTCTTGCCAGCTCTACCTTGCGAAGATGAAGGATCAGAGGAAGTATCGTAAGAAGTGGAAGGCTGGTGGGTAGTTCTAGATTGTTCTGACTGTTGATTCGACTGCTCAGGATTAGTGGCGATCTGGACTACATTAGTTGAAAAGAGCCATACAGGTAGGCTGATTGTCAATCCTGGAAGTGACAATGTTGCCATATGAGGTGCACCAACATCTCCCCAAGAGGAGAAGGGATTTGGACTTCCGCCAAGGTTACTTCCTTGGTTGGTGGGCTCCATACTTTTCAACTGAAAGATCAACGTGGGAATAACAGGTGATTATGTTCCGCTTAAAATAAATTTTATTAACGACGCTTTTAGATACAAACTTGCTTTTTCATGTTTTAAGAGTCGAGAAAAAGCTAAAGATGACTCTAGTCGACTTCGATGTATTAACGAGCCCGAAGTGACAAATGCTCGGTTGGACTTTTTCAGTTATAGAGTTTGAAAAAGGCCAAAAGAAACTGCTCTGGAGATCTAGGCAGAGGGTGTGCCAAACCTTTCGCGAAACCACAGAATACGTTTTACGGTACGGGTGGTCGATCTTCGTGAATGCTGTGTTCACTGCATCGCGATCAGTAGGGCGGCCGACACGGCTTCCTAAGGATAAAGGATAAATGCCTATAGGGGTCTCCCAATATACGCGACGGTACGCGGGAGCACAAGTCCGTATTAGTGCCACCGACTCTCAGGAGGAATCACCCACCTTCGTAGAGATCGACAGTCACTACATTTAACGACGCCGGAACACGTCTCTACCTAGACCTCTAGATGTTTGCGTTATGTTACAAAGCGTTGTTATGTAAATTGGATTTATTTTAATGTTGATCTTGCTTAGCAGTTTGCCTTTAAGGATCACCACGAGATGTATATATACAACTTCCTAAATGCAATCTAAGATGAGAAGCAAAACTTTTCAATCTTTCAACTTTGAAAACCTTAATCTACTGAGGGAAAAGAAAGACACAACTTTTCGCACAGATCATAGAACACACACTAAAATGCAAATTTCCCTAAATCGTCAAGCACACAGTCAAATGCAAATATGCACAATGCATGTATTTCTTTTCGTTATCCTTAATGTTGATGTAAGACAGAAAGGAAAACTGTTGTATGACTTTTGAATCTAATTTCAAGCGAAAAATAAACAAGCTTGTCCAAAATCAAAAGACACCTTAAGATCGACTTGTTTAGACACTGGAAATGTATAGATTCAAACCATAAAATGAAAAACAAACAAACTCAAACAGCCATGAACAGTAATAAAACTAGCTCTTAAGATCACAAAGACACTTTTACAGTTCAGGATCTAAGAGGTCACCGCTATACTAGTTCGCTTTTCACCATGGGAAACTGTAACTGAAGCAAGAAATACTGAAAGAACACTCACAGTTTCATCACACAACTGAGGCGGAATAATGTCAAGGAAAGTTGGTTTACAGCAAGTACAATGACCAGCAATCAGCAGCAAAAATCAGTGAAAACAGGGCTAAGACACAGTGGGAAACCTCGGGAAGACATAGGCTAACTGGGTCAGCGCAGGCTCTGGTCTGTCAAATTGACTCTCAGCGCAGTTCCCGAAGGGAGTACCTGCGCTGAAATGCAGACTGCCTGTGGACAGCCTGCACTGAGACACGAGAGTTGCGTTCACAAGAATTTCCGGGTCATAAAAAGCTCAAAAATGCACTGTTTTTGCTGAAATAAAAAGCTATAGGTCAAGTACAGGCTAAAGGATGATCAAGAGGATGAAAAGCTATCACAAAGAGTACAAGAGTCTTTTGTAGATCAGCTCTTCAAATCATGAATCTGCTCAGAAAATGAGCAAGAGTAGCAGCCCCTCTACTTCGCTTTTGATATAGTCAAAAGCTTTTCGATTTGGTACTCTTTTCTTCAGGAAATGAATAGCAAAGATACTACAAACACCAACAAGATACTAGGCTCCCCAGCGGAGTCGCCAGTTTGTTGTGGGGAAAAGTATCCGACTCGGAATGACCCTATCCCGACTCTAAGGGTGACAGTTCCTTAGCAACAACTGAAAGTAAAGCTTTGGTATTTTCCTTTATGAAAGTACAGAGAAGGAAGAAAAGATTAACCAACCGGTGTCTTTCGCTTTTGTCGATCCTGTCCTCTCTCTTTGTCTCTTGTTCCCAACTCCTTGCTCTCTTCGCCGGCCCAGCTACACACAGATCCTGCACAAACAAGAGAGGGAAACTACAAGAAACATGTACTCATAACTGATGCATGGATTAGAGTGAATCAGATATACAAGTAAATACAATACATCAATGCAATATAAGTATATAGGAGAACATTCAAAGCTTTATTGATAGAAGTAAAAGGGTTCTGAGAAGGTTACAACCATCAATGGCTCCAATCCAGCAGCACCTCCCCAGCAGCAAGAAATCTCCTCTTCACCTCTATAAAAGCAATCACCCAATAGCTCTAACTGTAAACCAACAGCACTTCCTTGCTTTGCACAAAATTCCAGCCTCCTTAGACCTCATAGAAGAGCTCTATATATAGGAGATTTGGAGAAAGGATGAGTCAGCTTGAGGCTGGCATAAAGCTGACTAGTGTCCTCTCCCACTTTAGTTAAACTTCAGTTCTTGAGTCCACTTGGAGATCCTTGCTTACACATGGAGATCAAGTACCTCTTACTCATCACAGGGCGAATCCCTTGAACCAAGTGTCAGTTTGGAAGCTTCCTGGGCAGTTGACACCTTGCAGAATGACTGTGCCACTTGGCCAATCTCGCCCAGCGCAGGTAGCCTTCATTGGTTTTGACTTTCAGCGCAGGTACAAGGAGGAGCAGTTGACATTCAGCGCAGTTGCTCAGTGGAGCAGCTGACATGATCCAAAAATAGCCTGTTTTGAGTGTTTTTCAGGTGGAGAACTGATGGGAAGTGCTGTGGTTTGCTGACCTTGTTCTTCTAGGGGTAAGAACAACATGTTTAGGGACTGAGGATCCCTGTAATTATTGACATTTCATGCTCCATGCTGCGAGGCACAAAAATGTCTATAACACAAAGGTCCTTCCATACCTTATCAGGGTTTTGATAATCAAACCCTAGGGCTATTCATTTGGCTTCTTTGAGGTTATAGTTACCTTCTGTGTTTCTTCCCCATCTTAGTTGGTCAGACGAGGATGATACCAAAATCTTCCTCTGTTCCAAATCCATAGCAAGAGAGTTTACCTGAGCTTTCAAAGGGCTCTCTTCCTTATAGCCTAGATCCTCCCATATTCTCCATTTTCCATTGTTCCTTACCTGATCCCATAAGTCACTTACCATGCATAAGCCTTTGTTCTCAGTGTCATTCTTGAGATTGGTTAGTTTTTCCCTAAACAGGTTTGATTCTTGCTACCAGTTGTCCTCCCAGAATCTTGCCAGGTTCCAAGCTCAGATCTCCCAGAACCTGTGCTGATGGATAATGCCTCTATTTTCCCAAGCAAGATTCTAAATGTAGGAGCCCTTGATAAGCCCAGACATTCGAATATGATCCTTCTCCTGCCAATTATTTGCATATTTTTGTTTCTAAAGCTTGGCCCAAGGGGTTGCCGATTCCTTAAGCCACCTCCACCAAAGCTTTTCACCTGAAACTCTGCTGAGGGTTTCGGGGTCATGAAGCCCTAAACCTCCATGGGCCTTAGCTTTGCACAGCTTATGCCAAGCTACCAAAGCCCATTTCTTTATCTCTTCCCCTTTGCCCCAAAGTAAATCTCTTTGAATGTTCTTGATCTATTGCAAAACCCCTTTAGGAACAGGGAGAGCTGACATCATGAAAATGGGTATGGCCTGCAGGATAGCTTTTGTGAGCATAAGGCGCCCTGCTAAATTCAAAGATCTACGTGTCCATTTCTTGACCTTATCCTGAAGTTTGTTAATGATCGGCTCCCACACTCCCCTGCTTAGAGGTTTGTCTGTAAGTGGAATTTCAAGGTACTTAGAGGGTAACTGATCCTTTTGGAACCCTAGAATTCTGGTAAGGTTTCTTTGAATAGCAATGTCAGTGTTAAAAAATGCTTACTTCTGTACCAGCGGCCATTGCAAAGTCATTCAAGATTTGTTTAAAAGCTTTGGCCTCCTTGACTGTGGGAATTCCCTGCAGCATAGTGTCATCCACAAATTGTTGGTGAGTTGAAGTAGCTCCATCTATGGTGGGTTTCAAACCCTGGATTCTTCCCTCAGCACTTGCCATTTTTATCGCTCTACCTAGCCCTTCCATCATGAGCACAAAGAGGAAGGGGGATAGCGAATCTCCTTGTCTTAGACCCCTAGAAGGCTTGAAGGTACTAGAGGGCGAGCCATTAAGCAGGATTGAAAAACTGGTTGTGGATGTAAGGGCCATAACCCATCTGATCCAATTGTGGTCAAAACCATAAGCTTTCAGCACTACCCTAATGTAAGACCAGCTTAGCTTGTCATAAGCTTTCGCTAGGTCAAGCTATATGATCATACCAACTTTCTTGTTTCTCTTAAGAGAGTGTACCATCTCATGAGCTTGTATGATGTTGTTGAGAATCTGTCTTCCTTCCACATAACCAGTTTTCTCCTCTGAGACAAGAGTTGGAAGAAGGGGCTTGAGTCTGTTAGCGATCACTTTAGAAATAATTTTGTACACCACATTACATAAAGCTATGGGTCTGAATTTTTCCGGTGTCATAGCTTTTTCCTGCTTTGGAATCAAAGCTATGAAAGAGGCATTGAGAGCCTTCAAGACCGATCTAGATCTTCTTGAGTCTTCCACTGCATCAAGGATGTCTTGTTTGATTGTTTTCCAGCATGCTTTGAAGAAGTCCACATTGAAAACATCCGGGCCGGGAGCTTTCCCATTTTGCATCTCATTGATAACTTCACTGACCTCATCTTCAGACACTGGCCTATTGAGATTATGATTGTCTTCCCTTGTTACAAGCTTGGGAATGTACCTTGTGAATTTGTTAATGAACTATGACCTGTCTAAGATAGGCTCCTTTGCAATTCTAAGGAAGTGTTGTACTAGGACAGATTCCATTTCTTTGTGGGTGATGAACTCTTTACCTTGGGAATCTCTAAGTTTTAAAATTATGTTATGTGACCTGTGACTCAAAGTTGATTTATGAAAAAACTTTTTGTTTCTTCCCCCTTCTTTAATCCACTGTACTCTCAATTTCTGTCTCCAGAAAATCTCCTCTTGCCTGCCCCTATCATCCCATTCCTTATGAAGAGCATCTTCTTGAGTTTTCCTTTCCTCGGTAAAGGCATCTGTGATCATGAGTTGATTAATCCCCTGAAGTTTCTGTTCAACTGCTTTTTTGGCTTTGAAAATGTTACCAAACTGTTTGTTGTTCCAATCTTTGAGTTTGGCTTTGATGTGTTTAAGCCTTTGTTGTAGCATGAACATTTTAGTGCCTTGAAAGGGAAACTCTTCCATCCACCATTTATCGTATTACTGGTGAAGTCAGGGTGAGAGAGCCAGACATTTTAAAACCTGAAAGGTCTGTTCCTCGGTGTACCCCTAAAAGTGGCTTCAAGCTAGACAGGCCAATGGTCTGAGCCTCCAAAAGGAAGGATTAAAGCTGACATGTTAGGACCTGTGATTAATAGCTCCTCTGAGATCATGAATCTATTTATTTTAGAGACAACTTGAGAAGCCCCTCCTCTCTTGTTGTTCCAGGTGAAAGTGCCATTTATTGTTTCAGCATCCACTAATCTCATTTTATTTATGAAGTTCTGAAAGGCAATGGAGTCTCTACCTAGTGTTATGGTGCCACCTTTTTTCTCTATAAGAGATTTTATCATATTGAAATCCCTTGCCAGAATCCAGGGCATATCAGTATATCTCTCTCTTAGCTTCTCAAGGGAAGTGAGAAGCTTGAGTTTGTCTTCTAGTTTTTGAGGACCATAGACATTTGTAATCATGTAAGTTTCCTTATCACCCACAGGTTGTATTACCAGCGAAAGATAGTTCCTAGACGCTTCCGCTTCTAGGATTCCAAGTTTTTGGGGATCCCAAAGCGTTAGAATCCCTCCTGCCGAGTTGTCTGCCTTAACCTCTAGATATTCATACTTTCTTAACCATTTGCTATGTATTTCTCTGATTTCATCCATCGAGCACTTTGTTTCCTGAATGAAAACCATATCTGGTTTTTCTTCTTTTATTCTACTGCTAATATTTCTTTGTTTCCTTTTACATGTTGTAAGCTTCATTAAGAAAGGTTTGTAAAAGAGTAACTGGTGAGATCTTTCATCTTACCTGAGTTGATCATGATTTTTCTGCATTCTGTAAGCAGCTCATTCTGCCTTTTCCTTCCTCTTTTCCTACCTGGGTTCTTGGAAGAGTTCCTCGTTGTTTCCTCCATTGTCTTCGTCCCTCTATTTTCCTAGTTGTCATGGTTTCTTTTGACTCCAGAACCCTTCGTTTGGGATCTCCATAGGAAGAGTTGTTGAACCCTGTCAAACTCCTCTTTTGGCAGGGAGTCAACTCCTTTGGTAGTACCATGCTCCAGAAAATTTTCTAGATCCAAGTTCTCCCTCTCAAGAATCTCCTGTAGTTCATGATCCTCCATTCCCGCCTCACTTGGGGTCATCTCATGGTCCCTACTGAGCTCCACACTACTCGGTAGATCATCTTGTTGCTGGTTGTTCTCTGGTATGTCCTCCATGCTAGTATCCCTATCCTTCTCATTGGTCTTAGTCTCTGATTTCTAGTCTGCCTTGTCATTTCTAACTTCTTCTTCTAAGATTTTGAAACTATTGTGGCTCAGTTGCCCGTCCTCATTGATTTTCTTTTGGTGCCTCTTTCCTCCTTTACCCTTACACCCCACCTTCGTGAAACCCTCAGGATCTTTGCTTGTGGTGGTTTTTTTGTTGCTTTCCAGTTTGTTTAGTGGGCAGTCTCTGTATAGGTTCCCGTGTTCATGGCACTTGTGGCACCTAAATGGGACATGCTCATAGTCCACCGCCTGCACCCATTCTTCATCATAAACTTCTAAAATAATCTCATCCGGGAGTGCCCCAGATAGGTCCATTTCCACACAAATATGGGCGAAGGAAGTGTATTTGCCTCTTAATGTCGCATCTGATATCTTTATGAAATGCCCTAGTTTATTGTTGATAGCCTTTAGAGATTCCGACAGCCAATAGTCTAAAGGAAGGGAGTATAGTCTTATCCATATCGGTACTAAAGTGAACGTTTCTCGTTTTGGGACAAAATTCATCGCCCATGGTCGCATGTAAAGCCCTACAACAGCATAAAAATAGGGTCCTCCCTCAAACACTCTGTCTTTATCTTCTAAGATTGTGAACACCACTGTAAAGAAGCCCTTGGATCCAAGGTGAAGGTTTATTTCCCCCTTAGGTTTCCAGTGGTTCCTTATCCATGCATGTAAGGCCTTCTTTGTCAGCCAAATCCCCATAAATTTTCATATGATCGCGTGTTCCACCATGTGATCTATGTGCATCTGTAGCATTGGGTCACTTAAAACGACCCGAGGAGTAATGGTCGACTTGGGTTTGCAGACCCCTGTCGCCCTCAAAGGTGCAACTTTCTGACTGATTCCCTCTTTCCTCTTCTCCCTTCTATCTTCCTCATGATTTACTCTTTGTTCATGAGGCTTGATATTTCCTATGTTAGTATCCTCAGATATCACCTCCATTGGTTTCTTGAAGTGATGCAGATCAGTTTCCTTGTTTCTGTTCGCGGCGATTTGACTGTAGGAGGAAGCAGAACTCCCTAGTTCAAATTACAGAGCCGAATACTATATTATATTATCATTTTTTAAATTAATGTATCATCACCATTAATATTTATCAATTTAAAACAAATAAATATAAATAGTAAACCTATTATATTGATATAAAAAGAATAATTACTATATTGATATAAGAGGAGTAGTTTTTTATGAGTAAATAATTACCATATAATTCTAAAATGAAATAATTTAAGATTTAATTTTAGAAAATTTATAAATTAACGGAAAAAAAAAATTAATAGAATTTAATATTTAATATTAAAATTTATTTAATATTTAATTTAATTAATATTGTATAATTATTTTTAATTTATTTTATATTTAATTTAATTAATATTTTATAATTAAATTTTACATATCACTTAAATAAAATTCATAATTCATTTAAACCGTATTTTCATTGAACATGTGTAAAATCAAGTGTCTATTCTAACCAAATACAAACTCTTTAAAAACTTATTTCAAAATCCATGGAAAATTCAGCATATAAAAACATGGGCCAAAACCAATATTGGGTTAATAAAAAGAATGGAAATTACATTCTCTTCTTATATTGTTCAACATATTTTCATTGATCCACGAGACCAAACTCAATGTATATTATTTTGTAATACTTATTTTAGATAATTAGTTAAAAAGTATGCAGAACCAATGATATGGTACATCCCCACTTTTTTTTAATTGAAATATTTGTATTTTCATTTAAAAGTTGTATGTATATTATTTTGTAATAATGTAAATTATTCTGTGATGTTTAAAAGTTGTAGGTATATTATTTTGCAATATTTAATGTATAATACTCTGTAATATTTAATATACCTAAATAGTTTAATATTAATATAGTTGGTTTTTTACAAGTTATTTATGTGGGATTAATGTTATTTTTTTATTAATCTCGCTAAAGCAAAATTCTAGTAATAGATATTCACCATTAGTTTAGTATTGACGAATACAGTTTACAATGTTTAACTTTGAAAAACAAATATTTATTTTTCCATATTATTATAAAATTTATTTTTAAACATTTGTTTGGACTATAAATTTGAAGGTTTTATTGTAGCCTCTGTGTCATGTGGATAATTGCTTCCGATTTTCTGCCATAATTTTTGGATACAACTACATTATTTATGCAACTCCTTGCCCCTTAGTTGGAAATTAAGTTTTCCATTTCATATATTAATTTGCAACTTTTATGAAAGCATAATTTCCACTTAAGTGGTAGAGACTAAAATTCCTTAGAGATGCATTTCCCTCATTGAAAAGAGACACTAATCTTTTTTAGCACGTTCTATTGGCTATCCCATAACTGCCCTAAGTACATGGGACTAAGTGCTCAAGGTTAGAACACATATAGAGAGTGGAACATTAGATTTTTTTGGTGAGATTATATGAAGAATTACAAATATATAGTTTATATTCACAGTCTTCATGTTATTTATCTTAAATATTCCTTAGCTTCTAAGTTATTTGATGATGAAATGTGTAATTGCATCAACAAGTATCCAAATACACCTGGAATATGGAAGGAGGAGCAGGTGAAACCCTAGAATCCCATTGTCAATGTCATGCACCAGAAAGGAGATGTTTTCTTCTATCAAATTTGGCATACGAGAAGAGCTTCCCATATGGGTTTTGGATTGTGTATATGTAAATTCCTTCCATGCTGGTAATATGTATTAGATTAAAGTTATTTTTATATTAGAATATTTTATTTTATTTGTTAGTATGGAATCCATTTTATCCATTAATTAGATTAAACTAATATTATTATATTTTTTTGTTGATAAAAAAAATGTTTGCATTCAGTTTCTTTGAATAGAGATGGCTAACAGGTATATGCAATGTGGATTATCAACTCAACGGACATCTCCCAGATCAAAAAATATAGGGAAAGATTGTGTTAAGCAACAACATGGATTTTGGAGATTATTCCTCGAGCTCTTAAAATTGAGGATATTCATAGGTTGTTAATGATTTTCGTGTTGGTGCCATAAATGGTAATTTTTATAGATTTTCCATTTCAATGTGCTATTCGTTGTAGTCTAACTAGGCTTCAAATTTTCCTGGAAAATCATGGAAACATCGACAAGATTTTGATAAAGATTTTGGGTGCCCCAGGGGTTTTTAATGGTGTTGAATTCATTTCCACCATCAAAAACATTATTCAAACACTTCCACTGCCATATTTTTTGAAAAAACATTGTCGGACTTTGGCCATCTTTTGTCACCCACACAAATTTGTTGTCTATCATCTCGGTAGACGAAGCCTATGCTATTATGACTTAGATACAATTTATTTTAATATTTGTTGGTAATTTTTAGATATTTTGTTGTTAATTAATAATTAATATTAGTAATTGTGATATATTATTTTGCTATCAATTAATATTATTAATTGTTATTATTTAATATATAATGCACTACGTAAAACCCCTAATACTTAAATTCAAAAAGAGTTAAGGGATCTCTACTTGAATGGTTCATGAGGCACAATACTTGCTAAGGTTTTGCAAATGGGGTAGCAAGCTAAGTGGGCTTGATTGTGGGGAAAACTCCATAGTTAAGCGCGCTTGAGCCAGAGGAGATCTGGGATGGGTGACCTCCCGAGAAGTCTTGGTTACCGGGTGCAAGCCCCGGAAGTGACGATACTACCTCTCATGGAAATGGTCATACGTTAATGACTCATGGAAATGGTCATACGTTAATGACTTACTTAACGCAGTTGAATCCCAAAAACGATATCTAATATAATGCACTGCGTAAAACCCCTAATATTTATATACTATTTTTTTTAAATAATAATTAAATTAATATTCATGAGAGACTATGTTACATGTGGCTCTAGTTTACATAAATGAATTGAATTGAATTACTTCATTATGTTAATAGCGTGCCTATTTTGAAATAGAGCTTTCAAAATTTTAATTTAATTATTAATAGTAAATAGATGAATGGTAGGGATTTAATTTCCATAGAATATTCTAGAATATTTATTGTAGGATATACAAATTATTGGTTGAAATTTATCTCTAGAATAGTTATGTTTTTTTTTTTTTTTTTTTTTTACAATGTCGGCTACTCATATATTAAAAAAAACTTTCTGAAAGTAGAACTATTACATGATGGGGGAAAGCATGAGAGCAGAGGTACACAATCGGGTACGCAGACCCGCAATCCTCGTAGCTTCTCTTAATCGAAAGCAAAACTGAAATTAAACGGCTATACTGCCTTACATAGGATCCTCCTAACCAAGCAAATTTACAATGCATAAATCACGGAAAGTGTGGAGTGACCGAGTCTTCCTTCTGGGCGCTGGCTCTGGTCGATGCTTCTGCCTGATTGCTTTCGGTGAGGGTGCGGAGATGGTCGATTACCGCCTCCATATGAATGCAGCGGTCCTTCAAAGCTTCAATCTCCTTCTTTCGTTTTCCCAACTTCTTTCGTTTGGAATCTCGGTCAGCATGGTAGTCCTCTGTTAACTCCTTCAGCTGATTTTTCACACTATTGATCATTATAGAATGTGCCATGCACATGTTACATTCTTTGCTGTTGAGGAGATTCCCCAGAGGGTCTCTGTTTGGGCCCTGGTTGGATGGCTGGCCTTGGTTGTCCTCCATCGACGAGGCCTGAGGAGTAAGGACCGAGAGAGCTTTGCTGTTTAAGGGGCTTGAAATCTCTTTGGATGGAGCGCAATTAGTGAGGAGCAGGGACGTTGGGTGGAGAGGAGGAGATCTCCAGATCTTCGGGAGGGCTCTACTATGGGAAACACGGGCACTGTCAGTTGTGGACGAAATAACCAAAGAAGGAAAGCGGCTTACCACTGTATCGAAGCGAAATAACAGAGCATTCTGGGGATAGAAGGCTTCCGATCTGCGCCGAGGATTAGCAGGGGCTCTTGAAGCTTGAACTCTGAGTGCAGTGAAATGAGGGGGTAGTCCATTATTTAAAGAAGGAGGGAGGCTCGTAAACCGGGAGGAGAGAGGTTGATTGAGGCCAGACTGGGGATGGGCTCGGTCAAAGTGCTTAATTGAGGTGATGACCCTGCGCGCGCCTGAGACAGAGGCTGCGCTGTTGATGCAGAGAGGACCGGCAGTGATGGGGCTCGAGGTCACGCGAGCTCTGAGGGCGTTGATACTCTTCATATCCCGAAAACGAGGAGATCTCCCAATGTACTCCTCGGTGCAGCTTATGGATTTGCCAGGGGGGTCGAAAAGATGATCAGAGTGCATAAGAGGACTTCGTTCTTGGTGAGGGTCGAGAGGAGGCGATGAGTTACGGGATGTCTCTGACATAGATTTTGTCATTCTCTCGAACCTGACCGATGCTCCTTCTGACCGCGAGATTAGCTTGTTGATCTGCATCCTTATTGTTGCTTCTGAGGACATGTTTGAATGTCACTTCACCCAGCGCTTTGATGTTCTCCATGGTTCGGTTCTTGATGTTGTTTAGGACCCTTTGCTTGTAGTCTTTACCTGTAAACATGGCTGTGATAATTATAGCTGAGTCTCCTAGAATCAGCAGGTTCTTAAGGCCAAGATTCTTTGCGATGTAAGAGCCTAGAAGGAGGCCGTAGGCTTCCGCTTTGTTATTGGACATTTGGCCTAGTCCCCATTCAAAGGAAACCATGAGATTCCCTTGCAAATCCTTTATGATCCCGCCAGCACCAGCTTGGCCCGGATTCTTCTTGGAGGCCCCGTCAAAATACAAAACATGCCTGTTTTGACTTCTGATCCAATTATGCACTTCCTCCTCCGTGCCCCGAAGCTTCCAGTCCTGGTTACCTGTCTTTTCTTTCATTTGAGTTCTAGGATTTGGATTGAGTTTGAATTTCCCCAGCCAGACCCTGTGCCTATCCTCCTCAGCCTCCATTTCTGACTGAGGAACCCCTTTCGCTTCCAAAGACTCCGCAATGAGGGCAATGGATTTAGCCACAATGCCTAATATAGTTGGCTTGTCATTGTTGAAGATGCATTTATTTCTCGCCTTCCAGATTTGCCAACACACATTAGAGGGGATGCTGCTCCAGAGCCTTTTCATTATGGATTTACCTTTTTTGGGCTGATAGAGTCTTTTGTCCCAGCTTTTATGAAGGGCCTGAATCTGGGAGGGGAGGGCTTCCGAAGAGATAGAGTCAGATAGGAGATTCCAGCATGCTTTGGCAATCGGGCACTCAATGAAGAGGTGAGAGATAGTCTCTTCAGCTAGCCTACACATGCAACACATTGAGGGGCCCTGAATACCTCGCTTTCTGAGGTTTTCAGCAGTTAGGATTTTACCATGAAGGAGGGTCCAATTAAAAAGTTTGATCTTGGGAAGGCATTCAAGACTCCAGACGGCTTTGTGCAAGGGCCAATTGTTTGCCGAAGAGATGTCTTGGAGGGCTTTATAGCCCTCTTTCACCGAGTAATTGCCTCCATTAGGGGTCCAGACAAACTTGTCCTCTTTCCCTCTGTCTATTGGGGCTGAGCCACTGAGGGAGCATTTGAGGTCTGCCCAAAGCTGAGCAAGATCGTTAGGGAGGATGAGGGGAATCCACCCGGCCCAGCGGTCCTCGTCCCACAAAGAAATGTCGAAGAGAGAGATGAGATTGGCCTCTGCCATCCACCTACGAAGGGGATAAAGATGAGGAATTGAGTTTATGGCCTGAGATCCCAAAATACTATCATTCCAAATGTTTACATCTTTGCCATTTCCAGGAGCCCTTGAAAAGAATGGTTTGCAGAGAGGGAGCGCTTTCTTAATGAGATTCCAGGTTGGGGTGCCTTGTCTCTCAGGGATGTTTTCCGTTAGGATGTTTCTATTTGGGCCATTCAGATATTTTTTCTTTAGAACATCAACCCACCAAGCTTCTTTTTCATTGAGGATCCGCCAGATGAGTTTGAAACCCATTGCTAAATTGGCAAGCCTTGGGACCCTGATACCAAGCCCACCTTTTTCCATTGGAAGGATCACTTTTTCCCACTTGACCAAACTGAACTTCTTTGAGTTTTGCTTACCTCCTTGCCACAGGAAGCTGCGCATAATTAGCTCCATGTGCTTATGTATGCTTGCTGGGGCTAGAGTGATGGCAAACTGATAAATAGGGAGAGAGGCGAGAATGGACTTTATTAGAGTCATGCGGCCTGCTAGATTTAACCAATGCATTCCCCAATTTTGGAGTTTGCTTCTGAGCTTTTCAATGATCTTGACCCAGCTTTCTGATTTAATTTTTTCTTTGGCCAGAGGCAGCCCCAGGTACATGAAATGGGACCAATTTAACTGGGCTGGTATTTCCATGATTCGGGATATGCGCTGGATGAGATGATTAGGGACGTTCCATGTGTATATCATACATTTGTTGTTGCTGAGTTTGCCACCGGAGGCCTGAAGGAAGAGGTCTAGGACTTTTTTGAATCTCCTCGCCATGATGCATGAGGCGCCCCCAATGAGAAGGGTATCATCAGCAAACAAAGAGTGGTTAATGCCTTTCGAGCCTCTTATGATTTCTATCCCCATTATTTCTTTTTTCCTCCTCATGCTTTCCAGTTTGGAACTGAATGCTTCGGCCATGAGAATATAGAGAAAGGGAGACAGAGGGCACCCTTGTCTCAAGCCCCTGGTGCTTTTGAAAGCTTTGCTGGGTCTTCCATTAATGAGAGGGGCTGTCCAATTGCCTGAGATGCATTCACGCACCCTGCTGATAAAGAGGTCTGATAAACCAAGCTTTTTGAGGACAGCTTGAAGAAAGGAGTGGTTTACCCGATCAAAAGCATTTGCCATATCCATTTTCATTATCATACCCTTTTCCTTCCGATAGATACTGCTGTGAATGGCCTCTTGGATGAGAATTACGTTGTCTGCTATTTGCCTTCTTGGAACAAAACCGCCTTGGTTTTCAGAGATGAGGGAGGGGAGGATAGGTTTGAGTCTGTTTGCAAGGATTTTGGTTATGATTTTATAGGACACATTACAGAGGGAGATAGGGCGAAAGCGGTTGAAGGAAAGAGGGTTGGGCTCTTTGGGGATAAGGGCCAGAAAGGAGGATTTTATGCCACTACCCATCTTGCCTTTTTGAAAGAAGTTCCTAACCACTCTAATGTAGTCCTTTTTAATTATGTCCCAATGAGCCTTGTAGAAGTCTATCGTGAACCCGTCTGGTCCCGGCGCTTTGTCTGAGGCCATATTGCGAATTGTTAGTTCTATCTCTGCTTCAGTAATCTCTTTGTCCAGCTCAGTATTTTGATCAGCTGAGGTTTTGCTTTCCAATGTATCAAGGATTTCCATACCTCCTCTGTCATGTTGGTCCTCCGTGAGAAGGTTTTGGAAGTGGGAAGACGCTGCCTCCATGATTTCATTTTGCTCTTTTATTTCTGAACCGTCCACTGTGATCTTTTCAATATTGTTTGCAGCTCTCCTCATTTTCAAACTGTTGTGGAAGAAGGATGTGTTCTTATCTCCCGACTTAAGCCATAGACACCTTGACTTTTGCCTTTGCTCTTCCTCCTCTTTTCTATTTAGCTTGTACAGTTCCTTTTGAAGATCCATCTCCTTGATCAGCTCTTCTTCCGTGTCCTGTCTTGCTTCTTTCTCTTGATTCCACAACGTTAACTTCGCTTGGAGGTCTGTTTTGATTTTTTTTTCTTCGGTTGCTTTAGATTTGGCCCAGTGTTTTATAGCCGAACGGAGGAGCTTGATCTTGGATTCCCAAACGTAATGCGGGGACCCTCTGATCTCTGATAGCCACTGGTCTTTAACCAAAGTTCGAAAGTCCTCCTGATTTTCCCACGCTCTATTATACCTGAAAGGAAGCGGTCCCATATTCGTTCCTTTATCTAGCCTTAGGGCCACTGGTTTGTGATCTGAGAAGTATCCCTGGATGATGAAGCTTTTGATACATGCAAAACTGACCACTATTCTCTCTTGAACCAAAATGCGATCCAATCGCTCTTTGATGTTGTTTCTTCCTGCTCTCTTGTTAGACCAGGTAAAGCGCCCGTTTTGAGGGTGGAAATCCACCAGATTATGGTTGAGAATGATTTCTTCTAGGGTATCCCTTGAGGGGTCGGCCAAAAAATTCCCTCCAATTTTTTCTTCAGCGTTTCTTATCAGGTTCAGATCCCCCCCAAGAAAGATGCTTCTACCTTGCGTTTCCAGGAGGTCTTCTTTGATGGAGTTCCAACAGGCAGCTTTGTCATGGATTTGGGGAGGGGCGTAAACATTGTAGATAGTATATTCTTCTGTCTTTGTTACATTCTGGATGTCTGAACGGATCCACCAGCTGCTGTGTCTTTGACTTAAAAGAGTCCATTTTCGCTTATCCCATATGGTACCTATACCACCTGAGGCACCAGATGCACTTACTGCAATTCCTTCATAGATTTTGTTGTTTTTTAGGTAGTTTTTAAAATCCTGCTCATTGATTTTGGTCTCCTGGAGAAGGAGGATGTCTGGGTGTTCTGATTTGAGGAGATCACGGACTGCATTAGCCTTAAGGGAGGAGCCCATCCCCCTACAGTTCCAAGAGACCAGATTCATCATTTATTTGTTTTGGCGTGGGAACCTCCTTTCTCTTTCCCTTTTTCTCCATTTCCTTTCGTCTTGTCCAGATAGGTGTCCATTGGTTGTTGAATCCCTGTGGTCATTTCTTTTGCTGCGGTCTCATCCCTTATCTCTTTATTTGATTTCCTTCCGACCTTCCTTGGGGGATCTACAGATGTACTGCTTTCCTTGGATTTATTCCTGGTTAAAATTCTCTCTACAGTATGGGGTGGGGAGGAGGGCGGGGGAGAGGAGGGCAGAGGGGAGGCGGGGTTAACAGGGGGGGCTCTCGGGGATTGGGGGGGGGAAGGAGGCTCAACCTCAGAAAGGGTTTCGAACTGATTAGAGGATGAAGGGATAGTCGGGCCTTGCTGAATAGGGGGGAGGGGGGAGGCTGAGGGATTCTTGTTATTTCCATGTGGAGGGTTGGGTCTCTTCTTCTTAACAGTTTCCCAGACTTCCTCTGCTTTCTCAGTGTTAGATTCAGAAAGATTTACATTTGCTTTACTGCATCTATTAGCGAAATGGCCATACTCATGACATACCTTGCATTTGAATGGAAGCTGTTCATAGTCGACTTGCTGAAGGTGCGTCCATTGGTCGACTCTGAGTTTGACAGCTTCAGGCAGTCCCTTTCCCAAGTCCACTTCGACACAAATTCTTGCGCATGCATGCATGTTCTCTTTAGGCTCCGATCTGTCAATGTACTTCCCTATTCCATTTCCAATAGCTTTCACTGACTCGTCTCCCCAGCAGTGAAGGGGCAGGTGCGGGAGCCGGACCCAGACAGGTACAGCATTAGGGACATCCATCTCCGGGTCGAAGTCGGGGGTCCACTTGTTCAGATAGAGGCCTCTTGTGTCCATGAAGTATGGACCGTTCCTGAAGATTAGATTTCGGTCTTCCACTGTTTCGAAGAGGAAGGTGAAGAACCCTCTTCCGCAGAAACGAATCGCAATCTTGCCTTGAACCATCGAGTTCCAGTTTCTTTCAACCCATCGCTGAACAGTACGAGGGGAGGGCCATAAGCCCGTGAACTGACCAACTAAGCCTCTTTCTGCAAGAGCTACCGCCGCTCTCCTTGGAAGGGCAGGGGGAATCGGGATTTCAGGGACCTCATCCATTTTTTTGACGAAGCGAGAAGTAACAGGCCTGATCCTTTCCGAAGAGTTCTCCTGAGTGAGGGAAGCAAAAGATTTCATAAGATCATCCTGGTCCGGACCAAGAGGGCACATGGCGGCCATGATCGGGGAGCTGAGAGGACCAGAGCGACCTAGCAGCAGCGCTGCTAGGCGCGGGGCAGAGCGAGACAACGGCGAGCTCAGAAGGCGGGGAATGCGGGAGAAGGGCAGGGGTCACGGGTGAGGGAGAGATCCGCAGGGAGCGTTCGAGGGCAGGAGGCCCAACCAGAGGACGCAGAGCCTCGCAGCAGAGCTGCAAGGCACGGGGCAGCGGGGGATCAGAGGGCTACCATGGCCAGAGGGAGGCGCGTGAGCTAAACCGGGGGGGGGGGGGTGTTCCGTTATGTTTTTTTACTCTTAATTAAATTGATTAATTAAAAAAAAATGTCATATGACACACGACACTTGGGCATGTGGTATTGATAAGATATGATATTGGTGCATGGTATCGTAACATAACTTATTTACAACTTAAAATATTTATGGTAAAATAGGAGTAAATCTTCATGGTTAAAAATCGTGTTCCATGTTTTTAAATGTATATATGTGTAACTTATATATTTATTATTTTAAAATTAATACTAAATTATAGTTTAATTAGTTTTTATAAATTTTTAAATTTTAATAATATAAAATGTATCACTTTGATGTTTATTATAGATTAATGTCTATTTATATTTACCAGTGATTTAATTTATAAGACTATATCACTTAATAACTCTTTTAAAATTACAATAATAAGAATTTTTTTTTAATGTTCAATAAATACACTGTTTTAATTAGTTTTTAAAATTTTAATAACATAAAATATATCTTGAAATAAATATTTTGATATTTATTATATATTAATATCAAATTTAATTTATATAACTATATTAATTAATAACTCTTTCACCACAACTATAATAAAACTTTATTTCTTAATGTTACATGAATATACTACCAAGATGGAAATGGGAATATGGAATCCGAATCCAATTCAACTTCCCTGTGTACCATCCTCACCCAAAAGTCATCTGTACGCTTCAAAATAAAAAACAATATTTTCGCGAACACCAAAGCAATCAACAACAAAACACTTCTGAAATCGCCGTTGCCGGGGATCGAACCCGGGTCACCCGCGTGACAGGCGGGAATACTCACCACTATACTACAACTACCGGAACGGAAAAATGTAGCTGACTTTAAAACTAATTCGTATTCTCTAGGACGGTGGTGCGGAAAATTACTTCAAAATCTAGGCATGATTACTAACCGTGGACTCAGACGCACTGATATCAGCGTTAAACATCGAACTGACTTTCGAGGAAACTTGAAACCCCCTTTTCGTGCCATTTCTCATCACCGTCCAACTTATTATAAGTCTGCTCATCTCTCTCTATTATTATAGCTATATTATGTTCGTGGTTCCCATGTGGGATAAATTATGTTACTTTTACTTCTCATCAAACCCGAAAAGTTAGCTTATCTTCGTTCGTATAATTGTTTTTGCCAAGATTCACAATATAAATCAAAACAGAACAAGTGGGAAGGGAGAAAATAAGTGTAATTAGGCCGATAGGCCTTCCTATTGAAACAGACTTTCGTCGTTTTTTTCAATCTCAAGTTGACACCTGGTATCCATATTCAGCCGACTTCTGTTTATTCTCAGTGCCGAGAACTTCCGATTTCCGTCGGTTTCGTAGCATCTGTTGTCGTGATTTCTGTTTATTCGCGCCGAGAACTTCCTGCTTTCTCTGACTCCGAGCTCACATCAAGTAATTTTGGTTTAGTATCGTGATGGAAAGAATGACAGGGCTTCCAAATTTTGAACACGAATACGACTACTGGTGCTATTACTGTAACCAGTTGGTGCGCCCTCGCTTCATCGGAGGCCATGAAATTTCTTGCCCTCGCTGCCATCGCGGCTGCGTAGAACAAATTCAGCGACGAACTAAGGGCAGT
Organism: Pinus tabuliformis; assembly: GCA_031772625.1. Classification (NCBI taxonomy): domain Eukaryota; kingdom Viridiplantae; phylum Streptophyta; class Pinopsida; order Pinales; family Pinaceae; genus Pinus; species Pinus tabuliformis. The sequence goes on along the minus strand of CM062818.1, from coordinate 1,348,633,844 downwards.
GCTTCGTTTCCAGTGGCCGCCAATGCTGTGGTCCACGAGCAGGGAGAGAGGGTCATGTTTGCTCACCGGTCACCCATTTTCGGCTTCGTTGTGACCATGAATTTCTCTCTCCCGCTCTTTTTTGGAGGGACCGGGCACGACTTCACAGCACCGGGGATTCAAAATACAGAGAATGAAGTTCAACGGACCGGCAACGACTACGGCACGCCCCCGGCTTCTACGGCTTCAATCCAGGCGATGCCTTATGTTACCGTTTCAAGAGAGCACCTCCCTTTGCATTGTTCGATATGCCTGGATGACTTCCAGGTGGGAGAATTGACTCGTCAGATGCCGTGTAAGCACATCTACCACTCACACTGCATTCTGAAATGGCTGGAGTCGAACAGCTCTTGCCCCATTTGCCGCTTTCAGATGCCCGTCCGTGGACACGATGAACAAAGACCGCAGCAGGGTGAGTCCACGTCAGGACCAGAACAGAAGCAGTTGTTTCCATTTACAGTTTCCTGGGCACTTCGCAACGTATTTGGTTTATTACGTGGAAGATCTGATACACGTGGACAAGGGCCCGCTTCTCGCCCTTCCGAATGACCTCTGACACACGTGGACAAGGGCCCCCTTCTCGCCCTTCCGAATGACCTCTGACACACGTGGACAAGGGTCCCCTTCTCGCCCTTCGGAATGAATCATTTTTGCATTGCATCCAGAATGTGAAAGGGCGCACCTGATTCTAACTGTCGTTTGTATTCTTTTGTCAGTGCTTTAGATCTTGGCCTTTGGCTTTTTTTCTCAACATAAATGTTGCTAGATAACTAGGTAAAGAACATTGGGGTATATATTGCTTCGTAAATATAAGGGTTTTTATATGGACTCTCAGTTCGAAGCAAACCTCAAGAGGACAACAAGTAAAAGGAAAAGGTCATAAAGGTGGCAGGGAAAACGCTAAATATGTAAGCAATTGTGAATCAGGATAGCATAAGTTTATTAATCTTTTATTAAAGGAAGTTTCTCTTTGCACTGCAGCCCCTTGAGGTATGTTTTTGTGAAGCATTCCAATATATATCTATATATATAAACTGCAGATACTAAATTATCTAGAAGTATGTTTCTGTGAAGCATTCCAATATCTATATATATATATATATATATATATATATATATATATACTGCAAATACTAAATTATCTTTTACCCCATCACCGGGTTTAATAATTACATATGACCAGTAATGGAGAAAGCAAATGCAACAGCTAAAGCTATATCATTCAGCCATGAAATTTGCTTTTGTGGATGGAATCCTCCGAGAAAACTTAGAACAAAAGTTCTGGCCCTTTTAAAGGCATCGAATAAGTGGCTACTAGAAAAATTGAGCATAAAAAACAGTCCTAAACCTTGGAAATACTTCAACATATTCAAAAAAACTTGTCTCATCTAACGTCTTCCCTTTTTTGAGGTTAGATACATGAATTAAGTGCCACACACACATATATCTTAGTCGAAGAGGTTAGTTCAGTTGGCTATGGTCAATGTTTTTAGGCATTTAGCTAATTTTGTGATAGCAGGTGCCGGATTAAAGCCTTTTTGATCAAGTGTACTAGTCTATGTTCATGGGTTTATCAAGAATGCCATCCAAAATGTGACAAAGTATTCCTCAGGTTCTCATTAAGTTTTGCTTGGAAAAATATATAGATAAATACCTCAGGCTACCAAAACAGTGCCAGAACAAGAAAAATATAACTAATCACATAGTCTAGAAATCATTAAGTTATTAGACAATAACAGTTAGAATTTATATTCTAAAAAACTGTGGCTAAACCATATAGCGTAGGTTTACAAGAAATATATAGTTTTAGGCAGACATACCCTAGAGTGCACAGATAAGTATAAATTATCCAAAAAATATTGTGGAGGCCTATCCATTTCATTCTACTCTGAATTCTGCATGTCTGCGGCTTAACATTTCATTGAGTATATATCTACAAATCAGTGATTTTGGGATCAAATCCCACAAAGCAATTCTAGCAATTCTATACCTGCTCTTCAAATTCCTTCAAGCTTTTGAAAGCAAAACCAATGAATTATCAATATAATTTTACCATAATAAAAAAACAATTAGAAGGCGTTTAGCTAGCTCAAATTGCTCATCCGTTAGGCTTGAACCAACATCTCTTCTAGAGAAATTCAACAATTCTAATTTAATAATCCTATCGGCCTCTCTTTGTACCTTTGGGACAATTGCTAGTTATTAAATCTCATGCAAAATGGAGACGGATAATTAATGGCTGTACCTCTTGAGTATTAAAGGCTGATAGATCAAATTGTAAGGGCAAGGTTACATTTCATTCTAATAAGTTATTATATTATTAATAAAATACAGTTATTATAGCTTAAGAATTTAAATTATATTATGCTTTTTATTTGAAAAAGAAAATAAGAGGATAAAGTTATATTTTATTTTAATAAGTTATTAATTTACTAATATATGTAGTTATGATACGTTAAAAATTTAAATTATATTTTATAAAATGTTTAAAACTGTTTTTATTTGGTTAAGAGCTCGTTTTCTTTATATTTAAGGAAACAAGTTAATGGTCCAAGATCCAAAGGCATCTTGTAGGGGTGAAAATCTGCCCCGTTACAAACCACGAACAAGGTAATTCTAAGTGGTATGGTAAATAACGGTAATGAGTTAACCTACATTTCCTAATTCATTAACTTGCATTTCCTAATTGCAGCTAGTGATCACTGTCCTCATTACTAGTTTGACAACTGAGTATGATAATTTTTCTCACTGTATAAAAAAAATTATATTCTATTATTCATTTTAAAAATATATTTAATTATAATTTTTAACTAATGTTCTAACAGTGCTATATCATATATATATTTTATATCATTTTTTAAAATGAATAGATAGACATTACAAACATATCATTGATCAATACAATAAAATGATCTTCAACTAACAAAAAAAAAAGAGTATCACATAAATATTCGATGAAATAATTTAAAATTTGAGAAAACATAAACTCTTTTTTTACTTACTAAAAAACAATCAACAATTCTACATGTAAAAAAGGCCAAAAATATAATATAACTAAAATAGATATGTTTCTCCATCATTTGAGTGTGATCATGGGAGGATGTAGGTATATTTGGGCAACGTTGCTTTCTTGTGACTATTTTTTAGAAGGAGATGATCACTTTTGGAGATAACCTTGAGCCGTGGTTATGTAATTCAAAAGAGATGCAATGGGGTTCCATCTCCTATCCATTGACTTTTTTTCAAAGTATCACGGACTTTGTTGTTATAGTTACTTCTCGTAGCATCTCGAGGTATGGATATTCAAGGTTTCGAGATTTCTCTGGTATTTTGTTTGGTGATATTAAGTAAGGTTTGAATCCTCGAGTGTTTGTGCTCTGGGATAAATCAATCCACTTAGCTGTTGTGTTTGGAGTGTTCTATCTCAAGGTTTTTCTCTCCATTCAAATGATCCATTATTAAGAGGTTGGTGAGATATTTTAGATGTTGATCTAACAACTTTTAGTGATGTGGTTAATATAATGAATTGAATTGAATTGAAGAATTTTAATGACGTCCACAAGACCAAAACGGATTAAGGGACTCGGAATGGAAGTTATACATTCTGTTTGGTTTATTTATGATGCCTAGATTTGCAAGTCACTCTGGTGATTTTTTAGTATAAATTGTATTTTTGGAATAACATGTTAAGACTTCTCTAAACCCACTGTTTCGAACTTTCAAAATGACTCCTTCTTTAGGGGATTGCAATTCACATTGAGATGTTTAGATGTGGTATGTGGAGAGCTATTACTATTAATATTAGAATTTAGAGAAATAGATTCATGTTGGCTCATTATGTCCAAAATGTTTTTCTTTAATAAAGGTTTCCAAGTATTACTCGGCTTTAAACCATCATCACAATTCATTGTATTTACTCTTTTTTCAATTTCTATAGCTTCTTTTATTTTTCTTTTTAAGTAACGACCTTCCTTTTTTATGAGACTAGATTTTTCTATACAAATGTAATGTGAGGATGAGCAAGCACGTTCTACAAGTGCAAATTTTGATGCCCAATTTCTTTGTATGTTAGTAGTATGTTCTTTTATTCTTATGTTGAAAGATCTTCATGTTTCACCTATGTATTCTTTCCCACAAGAGCAAGGAACTATGTATACTCCTTAGTGTTAATTAGCGTTCACCCGGTCTTTGAAGGAGTCAGCCATTTTTCTATGGTGTTTGGGGGGGTGAATGTTATGTTGATATTATGTTTTTTCAGGATTTTAGCAATTCTATCTGCGGTACCTTTTATGTAAGGAAGGGTGATTTTAGGTATGTCACTAACTTTTTTTTAATGTTTCATGTTTAAGGTTTGATGGATAGTTTTGCTAATGTTTTTTTTATTGTAACCATTTTCTTCAAAACCTTGGAATGATGGTTAAGCTCATGTTTAAGATGTTCATGATCTAAAATTCTAGATGCTCTTGTAGCTAGGGTTTTTATGATACCTATTTTTTTGTTTGGGATGGTGATGAGAGTCAGCGTGTAGATATTTTTCTGTGTGAGTTTTCTTTTTAAAGACTTGGTACCCAAGTTTTCCATTTTTATTTGTGAGTAGGACATCAACGAAAGGTAACTAGTTTTCTTTCTCAACTTCAATAATTAATTTAATATGATTTGAGAGGTTGTTGATGTGAGATAGAAAGTCTCATAGTTTATCTTTTCCATGACTCCACTTTGTGAATATGTCATCAACATATATTTTCTATTCATTTGGGGTGTATGGAAAAGATTTAAGCACTCTCTGTTCAAAGTGTTCCAGGTAGATGTTGGAAACTATCGAAGATAATGGTGAGCCCATATCTACACCATGCGTTTGTTCATAAATATTTCCTTTAAAATTGAAATATGATTATTTGAGACAAAGTTTCAGTAATTCTAATGTTTCAATGTCAATAATAGACCTCATGAAATCAATATCTTCATGAACAGGAATCATAGTGTAGGGTGATACAATGTCAAAACTAACCATGAGATCATCATTGTTTATTTCTAGGTTTTTGATCCAATGGACAAAGGATGTAGAGTCTTTTATGTAAGAGGAGGTGTTGCAAGATAAGGAGAAAAGTTTCTTAGAAATGTATTGAGCTACCAGGTAAGTGGGTGATCGTATATGGTATTTACTATAGGTCTCCAAGAAATGCCAGTTTTATGGACTTTGGGAGCTCCATAAATTCTTGGAATGATGGAGCTGCTCGGAGTGTTTTTTTAGTATTTTTTTAGGGAGACAGATGGGTTATTTTTCTCCATATGTGGTAAGAGTGGAAAGATCCATGCATTATTTTAATGTGTGTCCTTCTTTTCTATTGCTACGTTGTGCATCAAGGACACATGAATTGAGGTGGGTCTATTTGCATTGCATTGTGGGAAAGCTTTCCAATTATGCTTTTTGGGATTGTGGCAAAATTAAGTTCTCTCTATCAACATTTTTTGGGATCTCCCCTAACTTTTGGGGTAGGATGTTAAAAGGGCATGTTGTATGGATCCAAAAACAATTATGTTTCTAATTTCGTCGATATAGGTAGTTTATCAACATTAGGGTATTGGTTTTACAACCTGTTTGTGGTGGTCTTCATGTTACATCGAAGTTGGCTTTGCGTTTTGTTGGAGGTTACTTTGACAATGGTGTTAGATAGGTATTTCCTGAGATATTCTTCCCATGGGCTAGAGTAGTTGATAGAGGCCACATTTTTAACGTAGGAAGGCGCAAAGTATTTTCATAGATTCATTACAGATGATGCATCATTTGATAGAGGTGTGGGGACGACCAACCTAGTTAGGTTAGATATTGTTGGTAGCTTGTTGGATCTTAGAGGTTGTTTGAATACAAGTTTGAAAAACAACACTAGAAGGAGGAAGGTTATTAAGTCCTCATAAAAGTCAAGAGCCTTGTTTGGATATTTTCTGGGATAAGGTGCAAGGTCTAAAGTAGAGGGTGCTCGCATGTAGGTGGGAATTTTCAAATATGTCTTGGGAATAAATGAAGGGTTGGGTGGAAAAACTTTGGTCTCCTCTTACGGCTAAAGATTAGTGTCCTATTAAACACTTGGTTCTCTTTTCATTTTCTATGTTCAGAACATGTGAAGCACATATATGCCATCCCATGGGTTAGAGGCAATGGATTTCCTTCTCTTCAGTGTTAGCATGTAGACTTTAATCCCCTTAAAGAATTGTTGAAGTGGAAAATCTTGTGGGTTAAATTTCCAGACTTACTACTAGAGTTGTGGTCTAAATAGATAATTATGGAAATATCCAACAAAATTGGTAACTTTTTCTTCCTCGAGGATGGGAGTTTGGGGAGACTTGACAAAAGGATAGTCTAGGTTATGGTTTAAATGGAATTTTCAAGTGGATTTCCGCCAGAGATAACCTTTTTTGGGGGACTTTCTCTTTTCATCAATGCATCAATTATTGGGGGATCCCCTTTAGATGCATGTGTTGTCATGTGACGTGACATCTTTTGGTGGAATGCCTTGGGAGGTTCGTTTCTAGTCGTCAATGAGGTATGTGTCATGGAGTTCGAGGTAAGCTCTACAAATAAGGTACAAGGTAGGAAAAGAATAAGAATTTGGACAACATCGATCCATCGACTCTAGGTACATGCTCATTTATTCTTCCCCATTTTTATGATGACATACATCCTATTGGTTTTTTTTGTTAATAAGGATCACATAGGTGTAGAGAACATCCTTCGTAATAAGTGTATTAATCCTATCATCAAGGAGGGATATAAGGGCCCCCCTTTACCCTTTTATTCAGTAATTGATAGCCACAAGGGATCGACTTTATCGACTACTGTAAGTTGCATGCCTTCTCCTATTATTTTGGATAGGGATAGGGAGGGAGGGGACCTAATATTGAACGGGGCATATTTTTCTTCCCCTATTAAAATTGGGGTATCCACGAGAATCACTTCTTCTCTGATATATAAGGATGCAGAGTTGGACAATTTGGCTTGGATCGAGTCAGTTGGTTTAGAGCCTCTTATAATCAAGAAATCATTTTTTCCCGGAGAGGAAGTGTTTTTTAGTCCAAATTCCATAAAAAACATTACAAATAGGAAGAAGTAAGGAACTAAATATAAAAAGAGTCACAAATTGTTTTACAGTCCCTTTAGATCTTTTTTTGTCATTTCAGGAGTCCATGGAAGATTTGCATGCTCCTCAATGTGATCCTTCCTAGCATATGGATGGGAATCTAGATGTTGAACTTCTCGACTCTCGGGTTCTTAGAGTGAATGTAATCGTGGAAGTTTTTCCATAATGATTATTATGTCATTCAATATGATGGGTCTGGGATCTACCCAGAAAAGAATGTCCCTCTGTAGTATCATTCAATTGAAAAATCCAACAATGGTTCTTTTACTAGAGACTTTAACCAATAGGGAAAAGGCTTGGGAATTCTTTTTAAAGATTTGTTGACTTTGGAATGTGTGCATGACTAGTGCCTCAGGCCTCTCGGGAAGAATGACCACCATTTGGGATCCTAAAATCATTAATATTAGAGCTTATAATTATGTTTCAGGAATTATTTTATCATCATTTCAGAGAGGTCAAGTATGTGCCTTCATATCCTCAATATATATGTGACTTTCTCTCACAAAAAGAGGTTTTGGGACTAAATCGATGCCAGTGATTTAATGAATTGAGTTCTTTAATTCTGGCAGGTGATCTCAATTTAACTATGGAAGTAGATGAGGTATGGAGACTCAAAAGAAAGGAGGATAAGTTGGGGGGTTATTTTAAGGATTTATTCGCTCAAAAGTCACTACTGGACAACAAGCCTGTTACAAAAAGTTGAACATGGAGGAATGATTGTTTGGGGATCAAGGGAATCTCTAAAAGGCTAGACCATATTTCTGTTCAATCTGATTTGGTAGGTAGATTGGGAAATTTGGTTTCTTGGATTCACAATTCCTATATATCATATCACAATCTATTTTTTCTGCAATGGTCTAGGGAAATCATGAACCATTTTTTTCCATTCAAGATCAACCATATTTGGTTAAAGGAGAAAGATTTTGAAGGTTCGGTTCAAGCCACCTAACTAAAATCTATCCTAGTTCGAGGGTTTTCATGTATGGAATTTGTATATTACAAACTTAAAATGTTGAAGCAAGTTGTCAAGCTATGGGTAAGGAAAAAGAAAAAGGCAATGGTTAAGGAATTTATTTTGATAGACAAATTGATTAAGGACTTTCCTGATCCGATGGCCCAGAAAATTTCTCTGTCGTCGCAAAACATAAGTTATTAGATCTTGAGGAAAGAAAGAATCAGATTCTGAAGTCCCAAGAAGAGGAGTTTAAAGAGAAGGGAAATTTGGGTGGTGGAAGGTGATAAAAATACTCGTTTCTTTCATGTCATGCATCATTCAGAAGGAAACAAAATTCTATTTGGTTCATCACAAACAGAGAGGGTAATATCATTATTTCTCAAAAGGATATTTAAAGGGAAACGGTTCACTTTTTCAATAACTTTTACAAAGTAAGAGAAGGTGATAATTTCGAAAAACAAATGGATATTATTAATCTCTTTCCTAATATGGTGAATGTGGAGGAAAATGGCTATTTTGGGAGGTCGATTACTAAGGAAGAGATTTTGGAGGTTTTGAAAGCCTTGGCCAAGGACAAGAGTCCAAGATCAAATGGATGTAGTGAAGCTCTTTCTTCATTTTGAGGACATTATGATTGAGGAAGTTTCATACATGGTTGTGGAATCACGACGACTATGTTCGATTTCAGGATCAATTAATGATAATTTTGTAGAACTCATCCCTAAGGTGGTGAAGCCCTCCACTTTTTCCGACTATAGTCCTATTTCTCTAGGTAATACAATTTATAAAATGATATCTAAAATCATTGCAAGCATGATAAAATCTACTTTCACAAAGCCTATTACCTTGGAGCAATTTGGAATTTTAGACGATAGACAAATACATGATGTTTTTACCATTACTCAAGGATGAATTCATTCAATTAAAACTCGTTAGATGGAGGATTTTCATATACAGATAGACTTGATGAAAGTTTTCGATAATGTGGATTATAAATTATTAAGGATGATCCTACTTAAGATTGGTTTTCAAGTAAAGTTAGTTGATTGGATCATGACATGTATTTCTTCAGTGAACTTTGTTCTGATAATAAATGAGCTTCCTTTAGTTTTTTTCAAGGCAACAAGAGGTCTTAGACAAGGGCATGCTCTATCATCTCTTATGTTTCTACTTGTAATTGATGGATTAAGTAGAAGGATCAAGGAGGCTCAATCTAGGGGAATTATGTCTGCTTGCAGGCTATCTAGAAAAAATATTTTAACTCATGTAATGTTTATAGATGATGTTCTCTTTATTGGTGAAGCCACTATCTCAGAATGGTGAGCCTTTCATTAGTTATTGTCTAGCTTTGGATAGGCCTTAGGCTTACATTGTAGTAAGGGAAAATGTTCCTTAATTTTGTCAAAACATGAGGATGCAATGATGTTGGAGATCAACAAAATATTTGAGGCAGAACCAATATCAATGGAAGGAGGTTTTAGATATCTTGGAATTTTTTTTTTTTTTTTGAAACTGAATAAATATCAGATCAAAGATTGGGAATGGATAGTAGGGAATTTTGAGAAAAAGATGTCACAATGGTCGTACAAATGGTTATGGTTGGGAGGGAGACTTGTCCTGAATAAATAAGTGCTTCAGAGCATATCCATATACTAGATGCATCTCTTCGAGTTGCCTAAACAAATTATTAATAGAATTAAATCTACTATTGCTAAATTTCTTTCGCTAGCCCAAGTAACACATAGAAAATTCATTTAGTTCACATAGAGGAGATAACAAGGTAGGTGGATGGGATATAAAAGATCCAAAATGTTTCAATATGGCTCTTCTTGTTAAGAATTTGTGGAGGGAATTGAGCGAAGATGGAATTTGGCAACATATTATGAAAGTAAAATATCTCAAAAACAAACATTTAGTTAGCTGGATCAAAGCAAGGGACTCAAAAAAAAACGTGGCATCTCACACTTAGAGGAGTATGATGAAGATAAAACATTGGCTTCTTGATAATTTGAGATGGGAGGTGGATATGGGATTGCGGGTTGAGATTGGGTTGGATTCCATCAAAGGCATGGTTGGTAATCATTCTCTATTTGTCCCTTTGCTCAATTATTTACATAAAATTTGTCTCTTCTTCCTGAATCATATTTATGTCGTTCGCATTCCAAATATGGTTTCAAATTCATAGTTAGATACCAGGTAGATTGATCTATCGAGTCCTTTAGTGGATGAGTGGGAACAATATATCCTTCAATTGAGTTTAGCAAGTATTCTTATATCAGATAAGAAGGACATGATGACATGGGATGGTAGCATTGTTAAAGGTAAGATATCAATCAAATATGTTTATTCACACATTTCTTAGGGTCAAATCTTAGGTTATAAAGCTTTATGGTTCCAAAAGTCATGGAAATGGGAGATCCCACAAAACTTGAAATATTTCGTCTAGCTGGTTGTTCATAGCAGGATCCTAACATGGGAACATATGCATAAAATAGGCTTTCAAGGTCCATGGAGATGTATACTTTGTAGTAAAAATATAGAAGACATGGCACGTCTCTTTTTCACTTGCCCATTTACGGCCTCAGTATGGTTCAGGGTTTTTCAAATGCTTAAGTTAAATGCCATTTGGGATAAGTCTACCATTGGGGGCTGACTTTCATAGTGGTTTATGGATTTTAAAGATTAAAGAGCTCTGTCTTTCTATATCATGTGGGGAATTTGGAGATCCAAGAATGCTTGGATTTTTTATCAAGTTGTACTAGACGTGAGGGGTACATGCCTAAAGGTCTCGACATACTTTTTAGAGATAGGACAAAAAAAGGAGAAGATAGCAAGAAGATGTTGTCAGATTAAGGAAATATGAGCTAAATACCTTGTGAGTTTCTTTGACGAGGCTTCATCTTTTGAGGCATGTGGCAATGAGGCGTTTATAGTTTTGAAGCCTGGAGATTTTTTTCATTTTAGCTAGTATAGTGGCATTGGATCAAATAATAGTGCAAAGTTATTAGTGTCAGCCTTCATAATATAATTCAAATGTACCATTGACGTATTATTATATTCATTATTATTTTTATTTAGTAAAAGCATGGTTTTCATGCTTATAGGGTCAATTAAGTCAAACATAATTTATTGTGAGTCAAAAGAAATGAAATTGAGTCAAGTCCCATTTGGACTTCTTGTAAGAAAAAGGAAAATTTATTTTTTCCTTGAGTAAAAAAGTCAACCACAAGACCAAGTCAGCCCTTGTTAGTTTTTGTAGCATCAGATGGTTTTCTAGTCTTGAAACTTTGTGGAGAGGCTAAAACACACGAGTTCTCCAAAACCCATAAATCGTTTCTAGAAATTCTAGCTAGAGATATATCAATTAAATTAATTGACCATCATTTAAAGTTTTCCGAAGTCTAACTTAGGAAAGTAGGTTAATTAATAGTGATTAATTGAGAAAGGTGAGAATTCTCTAGAAACTCATGGAGATTGACTTGGATATGATCTCATTCATTTATTAATTTTTAATCTTAGCCATTGGAGTCCCAACTAGAGATTATAAGAGGAGGTCGATGAGTAGATGGAGAAACACACAAAATAGTGAGTGAGAGCCAACAATGTGAGTTCCTTGGGTAGTTTGAGCTAGCTAGCAACAAAGTTCGAGCCAAAGAGAGCATGCAAGGTTAGAACATGATAGAGGGAGTGATCCAGAGGAATATTTTCTAGTTCTTGAGCGGCAAGAGAAAAGACAAAAATATTTTCTCTAGGAGGCTACATAGGGACTGCGTAATTCCTCAAGAAGGAAATTTGATTTAGTTGGAGAGGAGGTTGTTTCAGTTTCCAAAGGCCAAGAGGATTTTCTAGTAGGCACAAGAGACACTTTCCCAGTCAGCAACACGCAAGACAACTTGAGTAGTGTTGGGCGCGGGATCCCCCAAGAATAGGTTTGGGGCTAAAAGCCCATATTTTGGTCAAATTTTGTAATCCAAGTGTGAAGACTCCACATTTTGTGGTCGTGGAGTGCGTAGGTGTTAAACAGTCATAGGGTTATTTGCCCTTATTTTGGAATTGTAATGTCGGCTGTAGAAGATCTACCCATGGTCCACGGACCATAGAATTGTATAAATAGAGCTAAGCTCTACGTAGTTTGATAAGAATCAAGAAGATATGAGGTATGAGAGATAGCTTTGAAGTAGAAGTCTAAGTTTTTGGTCGTAGCATAGGTAGAGGCTCTGCAGCTGAATACAGAGAGGCCTAAGGTAGAATTCTGCAGCTGAGTGCGCGGACCTTTGCAGCTGAGTGCGCAGGTGGGTCAAGTCTGTAATTGTCCGGAATTATCAATAAAGAGAAGAATTCGACAATTTCTGCATCTTTATCTCCTGTTTATGCATCTTGTTATGTTGGGTATGAATTTCGCTTATAATGTTTATATGATGTGCGAATGTATGTAAATATGTTGGTTAAGTGAACGTAAGTAAGAACATCTATTTACGCGAAGCTAACTAAGATCGGTTAATAAGATAAGTAAGACACTTAGCCTAGTTTAGGAGATATCGCAGTTCGTTGCCCTAGCAGCGCGAAAGTCCCTGAGCCGCAGGTTAGGGCTGCGTGAAAGCCAATTGTACCCTTTCGCGAAGGTACTGAAGGGTGGAACAGAGGGCTAAGAAACCTGCGCGAAGGTAGGTATAACCGGAATAAACCGACATCACAACCATCTCAAGGGTGCAGAAACTTCGTTCCAGCATCCCTCATACTACTTCGGGTGAGACTTAAGTCTGCGCTCCGTAGGCTGATGCCGAAAGGGCCAATAGTGTAGGGATTTGTTTGGCTAACTAACGCTGAACCTAGGTCAGGCCCCCTCAAGCCAACAAGTAGCATCATATTTTGTCCCCCACACAAATTTGTCATCTACCATCTCGGTAGACAACGCCCATGCTATTATGACTTTAGATACAATTTGTTTTAATATTTGTTGGTAGTTTTTAGATATTTTGTTGTTAATTAATAATTAACAATAATTAATATTAGTAATTGTGATATATTATTTTGCTATCAATTAATATTGTTAATTGTTATTATTTAATATATACTAACCTTTTATTGAAAATAACCATTAAATTAATATCCATGAGAGACTATGTTACATGTGGCTCTTTAATATCCATGAGAGACTATGTTACATGTGGCTCTTGTTTACATAAATGAATTGAATTGAACTACTTCATTATGTTAATAGCGTGTCTATTTTGAAATAGGGCTTTCAAAATTTTAATTTAATTATTAGTAATAATTAGATGAATGGTAGGGATTTAATTTCCATAAAATATTCTAGAATAATTATTGTAGGATATACAAATCATTGTTTGAAATTTATCTCTAGAATAGTTATGCTTTTTTTACTCTTAATTAAATTTATTAATTAAAAAAAATTGTCACATGACACACAACACTTAAGCATGTGGTATTGATAAAGTGTGATATTGATCCATGATATTGTAACATAACTTATTTACAACTTAAAAATCTCTATGATAAAATAAGAGTAAATCTTTACAATTAAAAATCATGTTCCATGTTTTTAAAATGTATATATGTATAACTTATATATTTATTATTTTAAAAATTATTACTAAATTAAAACAAAATTATAATTTAATTAATTTTTATAATTTAGTCTCAAAAATGAAGTAATAATAACCCCTGTTTTTGTTTTAATTTAATTAATTTTTATAATTTAGTCTCAAAAATGAAGTAATAATAACCCCTGTTTAATTAATTAATGTGGAATCCGAATCCAATTCAACTTCCCTGTGTACCATCGTCACCCAAAAGTCATCTGTACACTTCAAAGTTAAAAAATAATATTTTCACCAACCCCCAAAACAATCCATAACCCAATTAAGTCATCTGTACACTTAAAAGTAAAAAATTAATATTTTCACCAACCATAAAACCTGGGTCACCCGCGTCCGCGTGACAGTAGTAGGAAATACTCATCACTATACTATAACGACCGGGAAGGGGTAAAGTTGCTGACGTTAAAAGTGATTCGTATTCCATAGGACAGTGGTGGGGAAAATTGCTTCAAAATCGAAGTATGATTAGTAACCATGGACTCAGACGCACCGACATGAGCGTTAACTTCGAACTGACTTTTGAGAAAACTTGAAACCTCCTTTTCGTGCTATTTCTCATTACCACCCAACTTCCAATAACGCTGCTCATCTCTCTCTATTATTATAACTATATTATGTTCGTGGCTCCCATGTGGGATAAATTATGTTACATGTACTTCTCATCAAACCCGAAAAGTTAGCTTATCTTCGTTCGTATAATTGTTTTTACCAAGGTTCACAATATAAATCAAGACAAAACAAGTGGAGAGGAGAAAATAAGTGTAATTATTAAATCTCATACACTAGCAATTGTCCCAAAAGGTACAAAGAGAGGCCGATAGGATTATTAAATTAGAATCGTTGAATTTTTCTAGAAGAGATGTTGGTTCAAGCCTAACGAATGAGCAATTTGAGTTGGCTAAAGGCTTTCTAATTGTTTTTTATTATGGTAAAATTATATTGATAATTCATTGGTTTTACTTTCAAAAGCTTGAAGGAATTTGAAGAGCAGGTATAGAACTGCTTTGTGGGATTTGATCCCAAAATAATTGATTTGTAAATACATACTCAATCCCAACGAATGGGGCAAAGATTTCAATTCTGGGCAATCACCAAGACAACAAGGCAGCATTTCCAACAAAGCATTTCCCAAAGAAAATTCTTCCAAACTGCTTAGGTTTCCAATATCCCCAGGCAATTCTTTTAAATTTGTCTCTGACAGGATTAATATTTCCAGGGACAGTTGATGTGCAACTTGGCGAGGCAACACTTCCACACTCTTGCAGTCTGAAAGGTTTAGATATTCAAGCGTCCTGATATTTGCAAATGTTTCCTCCAACAAGGTCAAATCGGAGCAATATTCCAAATTCAGATATTTAAGTCGAATTAAATTCCCGAAGGAATTTGGAAGCCCGTGCAAACTCCGACAGCGAGAGAGATTAAGGTGCGACCCAAAAGAATCAAGCAGCGACTTCATATCTGGGCATCTTAGGTGCAAGTATTGCAGTGAGGACAAATGACAGAATTCCTCTGGTAAAGTTTTGAGATGAATCAAATCTGACATACAAGTCACCACAATCTTTTCGATGTGCTTCATCCGTCCAATGGACTTTGGGAACACACGATGAAATCATGTAAGACAGACATTAAAGCTTCAAAATATCTCATCTGTTTGCAACTCTATTGAATATGGAATAGCAAAATAGCAGATGCGTAATAGATCATAATAAGCATACCAAATGAATATGAGTTCATAGCGTGTGCTGATTAATTGCTTTTACCATATACAATTGTCATAAGGTCCATGTGGATGATGGTAACCACATTAGCCCATCCATTTTCTCTTCCACCGCAAGATCGGTATTTTTTGATAAAGGTAGCTTGAAAATAAAAACTGGTTGATACGCAAAGAATGCCAACTTCCCATCTACGTTAGAGGCTTAAGCAGTTGACGAAAATATTCCGCGTATCATAGAAGAAATAACGTTAAAGCCATGAAACTTAACACCGCCTAATATACAACTTAAGTAATAAAAATGTGAAGACCAAAATACCAAATGTCTAGAAAGTAGGAAAGCCTTTATGCATATCACTACAACAATAGGACTCAAAATAACGACATAACATGAGCTCCCTATACAAAATTAGGGAAGGTAACTCTACACTAAAATACGCAGCCTATGACAGCAAGTCGTGAAGTTAAAACTGTTTGCAGTTATTTGAAAACTTATCAAAATCAAACAAGAAAGGTTAAATTTTTCCAACTTGTAAATCTCACCCACAAGCTAGCCCCAGAATACCACTCATATAGATATTTAAAACGACAAATATTCCATTATCTGTGGTGCAACAGTTTTTAATCCAAAAAAAGGGCTTGACTGCTTGAACGAAACCAACAAGAACTCTATATCTTGTAGCAATGATATCGGGGATATCAAGGCTGGAGACTTAGACAATGCCAACAACCAAAAACTTCAGAAAATCATAACCGAGGGAAACACACTTGCAAACTCATGAAGTGTTAAATAAACCTAAGATTTCTACGGTACAAGTCATCACAATGTATAATTGCAGATTTTCACAAAAGAAAGAAGTACTACATATAATACATTTACAGTTTTATCAAAAGACTTGCATCCAAACGGGAAAGAGAACGCGGAAGCTTTCAAAACCTAATCAAGTCGCTAATTTCTTCACCGACCTCAAAACTGTGCCATTCAGGCGATATTTTCTGGGGTTTCTCTCTCAAAAACAAGTGCTAAAGCTTTGAAATATGATCAAACGGTGGATTTATATGAGCATGCAAAACAAAAGACCTATGATAACAGAAACATCATATATTCAACAAGAGCCTTACCTGTGAGGGTTGGCGTGTAGTGGGTGATAATGTTGAAAAACTTTCGAGGAAGACCTTACGCTTTTGTTGAATGAACCTAAGATCCAAGTGAAATTGGGAAAGATTTATCCAAGACAGATAAACAAAATTCCTGGTGAAAACCTCAGAGAGAGGATTTGTAACACTAAAGGAGGGTTTGCAACGGCTTCTATGTCCGAGGAGGAAAAAGATACCTGTGGTGTGCTAGAGTAGGTTTCACCTCGAGCACCAGAAGAGTGAGGTTGCAGAGCGCCAACGGCCAAGGGAGATTTTCAAATCAATTCACGTGAAACCTCTTCTCTGCCCAACGTCTTTCTTTCATGGTTGATAATATTGTCATTTTCCTTATGAGTTGTAAAAGTAAATTCATTGTTCATTCAGAAGACAGCTAGACAACTGCTTGTAATAAAATCCTGATAAGAAAAGCTATTGGCACCCTATTCAGGGATTGGGCATGCAAATGTCAAGCGGAAAGAGGAAAATTTGTGCCAGATGTCAAACAGCAGAAGATCCAGATGTCAGTCAGAGAATGAAAGTGTACACGACTATGTTCATTCAATGAATTCGTGATATTAATGCATAGGTCGAATCATCACATATTTCATGCACATTATATATATTCATATACCAATAAGAATGTCTATTGAAACATGAGATACAAAATAGCAAGTGGTATAGAGGCTTGAAACCTTACAAAAATTGTCATCTAGTCTCCTCTCCCTGTTGTTTGTGGCCTTGTATTACATATCTCCGTTGCTGGTTCACTGTAAACATAGGGGGCAATATGAATGGAAAACAGAAGCAGCAAACTGGTCCACTTAACTACTTCATGTGATATAAGCTTCATACCTAGAGTAATTAGCCTATGGAAACTGAACTACCTAGTAATATAAAATCTTCCTCATACCCAGAGGCTAGAGTGGTTAACATATGGGGGTATCTGTGGTCCAATGGGTGATATAAGTATTTTAGAATATACCAGATAAAATAGTTCAATTATAGTGGCTCTGAAAGTGGCTGACGTTGATAAAAATATAAATAGAAAAAGACTATTATATAATGTGGTTACCTCCTGACAACAGACCAGCAAAGGAATACAACATAAAGCCCCATAAGTCCTGATGTCATAAGGCCTGCATTAACCTGCATATTGCAAAGAAAAACAATTCTCCTATATTAGCAATTTATCGTTTAAGAATTACACTGAGGAGCAGATACAACTCTTCAACTAAACGAACTTGTGATAAGGAATCACCAACTTACTAATAACTACATGTGAATTATGTCATTGGAACTTAGTTTTGAATGTAGGGAGATGCTAGTCATTACTTGAAGAAGAAGTAGTGTCCATGTGATGAAAAATATGTTCAAGACGCATGATGCTTTTGGAGCATACCAAATGTACATCAGTATGATTCCAACCAGGGAAGCAGCATAGGCCATCGTTGACATTGTAATCACTAGGATCCGACTGTGTGAAATTAAATTTTCTTTGTTCATCAGTGTTATGTCATATACGAAAACGGGGCGGTAAAATAAATGTCATGATAAGGAGAAAATGGATATCAATTAAAGAACAAAAAACTCTTAGACTTATAGCTTTTAAATAGGGGAGGTGGAAATTTGAATATGTTTTTGGATGCATTATAATCGATGTTTCCATGAGTTATAAAATTCAGATTTAGTACATTGGCATGTCAATTCAATATATAGAGTTGTGTCGAGCTGTGGAACAGATAAGGCAAGTTCTGTATTTTTAAGTTGGGATTTCAAGTAACAAAGTAAACGCCCATCTTCTGCATTACTCAAATTTTCTTCACTTTCTAAGGATGCTTCTCGTATTCGTCGATATGGTCATGAGGAAAATATGTGTGTATATCTATAGATAGACAGGGCTTTATTTTTCTAATCCTACTTAAATGTTCTTGATTCTGTTATCTCCTGATTTTTGACAAGATCCAAGAAAGCAAACTCTAAACCAAATCTACATATTGGAACTAAATGATAAATGGCCATATGAATCTCAATTTAGGTATTCATAGCCATATGCCTTATCTGCATCTCGACTATTTCTATGTTTTTGAATTTCCTTATAGGTTATTTTACCCATTAACATAATTAATACCAGTTCGTCATCCAGTAATTTTCCTTTTCTTTTCACTCTGTAAAAGGAATTTTTTGTCCAATCTAGGGATGGCTTCAGCTGGATGAAACTGAGGGTAAAAAAATCTCCCAAACAAATTTTGGATTCAAACTTCAATTTTTTAACATATCCATCTTCCTTGAAGTTAAAAGAAAAAAACGTGAACATGAGGGGAAAGAGTTGTACCATCGTTCAACATTTTTCTCCAATACCCAATAATCATTCCCCCAGGTGATGAAATTGATCACACTGAAAAGTTGTATGATGAGAAATATCCTACCAAAAAAAGAGACAAATTTTGGCCCTGGTTAGTATTCCTTAACAAGCAATTAATTTTAGCCTATAAGATAGAAACCATAATATCCATTTAGTGATTGATCAAACTATATCACCCAAATGTAACCAATGTAATCCTGAATCTACCATGGACAAATAGCATAGCATCTACATATTCTCTTTTGGAAGACAAAGGTTATCTAGTCGTAGTATTTAGGTTAAAATTGCAAAAGACATTTTGATGATGTAGGTGATTGCTGTACGGGGGATCTGTTAGATATCACTGAACTAGTGAAACATTGCGTGAAAATATCACCAACCCCCACCCCTGGATTTGTCATCAACTGTTTTCTACAAATCAGCAAATGTAAAATTGATTCTCCAGAAGTTAATTTATCCAAGCAGATTGTTTGTGTACTTAAAAGGCACATTGTATCCAAAAAACGTGAAAGAAGAGAAGCATACCCGGCACCAAATCTAGCAACTTCACCTGCATCAATAGTTACAAAGACGTTAGTTTATGATATGTCATTTTATGAAGTCCATGTTTGGACAATTTTGATGTCTAATTGCAATTTGCCACAAAGTCATGAAACCTGTCTAATTTAAGCAGAAACAGAGTAAAAATTGGTAATTTGAACCAGATTTGGTATTGAAATAGATTGCTGAGAATCATTTTAAGTAAACTCACCATAGAATTGAATAAAAGCAGATGGAATAAAAAAGGGGATCACCATCAGAGCAATCCACATAAGGCTCTTCAAGGGCCACCATCCTGAATGCCATGAGTCACGACATTCATGCAACTTCGTAGTTCCAACTGTTGTAAGAAACATAGCGAAATAAAATATCTGAGGTGATGTTAAGGTAAACAGTTCAGACTCCAGAGGCCTATCGCTATGGTCCAATACTGTTGGGGAAAATAACGTGCTTGACATCGCACGAAGTGCCCGAGATGCATGTGCCACTTATAGTCAAATGGCATCGATACGCGGATATGATTTTATGTAAGTTATGTTGCCATGGTTATGCATTTGAAAATTGCCAAGGCCACTTGCATGTTAAAGCCCCCAGAAATAATCTGGTTTGTAACCAATGGGTGGTTAGTTCTACATGAAAATTCAGACCTTGATACTGATCCGGATTTACCTTCTGTGAAAGACATGATGCCACTTCAAACTTAAAAAGCTCATGACAAGAAATTAGAATCCGATATCCAACGTGTTTAAAAGCCAAACAACTTGTAAGGCATATAAATTTTAAAATTGGATACAAAGCAGCCCAGGCTTACTCGAAGCACACCTTCTGTACCTAAGCAGTCATGACCTCCTTGACAGCCTTTCAAATCTGTAAAAACGAAGATCTCAAATTCATATATATATAACGAAGAAAATGGCATACAATGTAAATTAGGTTCATTTTCCAAAGCCAAATGTAATTACATGTATATCAAAAGAATAATAATCTAAATGGATGCAGATAAGTTAAAGAGCTATTTGAAAAATTCACGATTTTATGAGAATTTAAGTAAAGTTAAAAGTTTTAAAATCATGTGAAATGTCCCGAAGTGCAGTGAAGGGTCATCAATATCCTTAGGTCAGCAGGTGTTCCATCTTATTAGCAGCCTATAGGGTCTACAATTTGTTGTTTTCCATAGTGGTAGAGGGCTGTAAAGTGAGTCTCAAGGTTTGAACTAAGTCTCTTATTTCGTTGAGAATTGGTAGTGCATGAAATAATGTTTCTATTTTAAACTTTCAAGATTTTGAAATCAGTCATATTTTTTAGCATACCATAATCATGCACACTGCGCCATCGCTGCTTACATGGTCATTCGTATCTTTGTGATCCTCAATTTTGGTCTAGGTTTGTGATCCCAATTTTGGTCACAGGGAGAAATTTGAATTCAAGTTAGAAAACCCAATTTAAACCCATGAGTTGTACATCAGTTGGTTTATTTGGAGTTTAGTCCCATCTGGTCTCAGGTTCAAATCTTATGGAGAAGGGTTTGAGGTAGCTAGCTGTAGTGATAAAAACTGTCCCTTAAGGGGTTCAGGCCTACCAGAGTCTCACATAATAATGGTGGCAGCTTCATAAAATCCTTCTTTCTAACATTGAGTTGGGGCCAACCAAAAAAATGTAAAACCCGATTTAGGTTTACAGTAACACCAAACAGGTATATTTAGAGGATTTGAAATTTCTAGTTTCGAGTTTAACAGTCCGAAAAGCTAGTAATGGACGGAATTAAAGCATTAAACTAATGTGCAATCAAGGTACACACCCAATCCTTTATTTGCAAAAGCTAAATTTCATTCGAAATTCATAATTGAAGCGAAAGAAACAACAACAGAACTTTTGATACTTACGCTCGAGCTCTGCTAATGCATTGTTACCATAATCCCGAACCATCCAGGCTAACAAATTTGTCGGGAGGAAGATGAACCCGTAGACATTTCGTGCCATATGAGGGTTTGGACCGTCGCATAGCTGGCTGCAGCAAGAATCTGCCATGAATTCGTGATATCTCTGTGCAATGGTTGTAGGCATCTCGCAATGGTATGGGTTCCCTGTCTCCAATTCGACCCGAGCAAAAATACTCTTAGGCTCCATCTGTATCCTTCCGCTTTCTCCAGGAAGCCCAGCTACTTCATGCTTTCGGGTCTTCATGGTGTGAAGTGGCTAGAAATAGCTCGGAATTTAGTAAATCTGATAATACCCTCCCAACCTATACATTCCTGAGAAGATTCGTAGACTTACCAGAGCTTATCCATCCTGCATTATGGAATAAATCGATCCTATTACTTGCAAAATCTACAGAGAACTCGAATTTGAAACACTATAAACGAGTTTTTCTCTTTCAAGTAGCAAAAAACTAAAACAGAGTAGCAACAAAAAACTAAAACAGAGCAACAGGTTAATGTTAGAATGATTCAAGTACTTACAGGCGATTGCTGCCACAAATCATCAATGTCGTCGGTCGTGAGCAGAGCTCCTCCGGGCACGCAGAAGGCAAATGAGGCAAGAATGCGGTTAGGGGTAAGGTGGTTACGGCCATAACTAATCCAAGCTGATGACAAACCTGGAATAATGATACATGTGGGAAACAAATGTCAAGCGAAAAGAGGAAAATTTGTGCAGATGTCAAACAACAGAGAAAATGAAGAGCAGAAAACGGATGGATATGGAGGAAGAAAGCAAGAAGTTCTCGGAAATTGCTGAGAATAAACAGAAATTGCACGACACATATGAACAATTTGCCCGCTGAATGTGGACGCCAGGTGTTAACCTTAGAAACAAAAGGACGACGAAAGGCTCACTCAAAGGAAGGCCTATCGGCCTAAAAATGGAGACGGATAATTAATGGTTGTACCTCTTGAGTATTAAAGGTTGATTGATCAAATTGTAAGGGCAAGGTTACATTTCATTTTAATAAGTTATTATATTATTAATAAAATATAGTTATTATAGGTTAAGAATTTAAATTATATTATGTTTGTTATTTCAAAAAGAAAATAAGAGGATAAAGTTATATTTCATTTTAATAAGTTATTAATTTATTAATATTTGTAGTTATGATATGTTAAAAATTTAAATTATATTATGTTTTTTTGAATTAGAAAAAAAAAATAACAATAATAATTATTTTATTTTATAAAATGTTTAAAATTATTTTTATTTGGTAAAGAGTTTGTTTTGTTTTGTTTTTTTTTTTTTTTTAATAAGGAAATAGATTAATGGCCCAAGATCTAAGGCATTTTGCAGGACATACCACAAACAAGATAATTCTAGGTGGCATGGTAAATAATGAGTTAACTTGCATTTCCTGATTGCATC
Source organism: Pinus tabuliformis (assembly GCA_031772625.1). Lineage (NCBI taxonomy): Eukaryota > Viridiplantae > Streptophyta > Pinopsida > Pinales > Pinaceae > Pinus > Pinus tabuliformis. The sequence goes on along the minus strand of CM062818.1, from coordinate 1,348,610,989 downwards.
GAGTGATAACTGTCCTCATTACTAGTTTGACAACTGAGTTATGATAATTTTTCCCACTATGTAAAAAAATTATATTCTATTATTACTTTTAAAAGTATATTTAATTATAATTTTTAACTAATATTCTAACACTTCTACATCATATATATATTTTCTATCATTTTTTAAAATGAATAGATAGACATTACAAACATATCATTGATTAATACAATAAAATGATTTTCAACTAAACAAATTTTTTTTATATAAATATGAGATGAAACCATTTAAAATTTGAGAAAACATAAACTCTTTAAAAACTTACTAAAAAATCAACAATTCTACATATAAAAAAAGCCAAAAAAATATTATAACTAAAATAGATATGTTTTTCCATCATTTCAGTGTGATCCTGGGAGGATGTAGGTATATTGGGGCAACGTTGTTTTCTTGTGACTATTTTTTAGAAGTAGAAGATCACTTTTGGAGATAGTCTTGAGTCGTGGTTATGTAATTCAAAAGAGATGGAGTGGGGTTTCCATCTCCTCTCCACTGATTGTTTTTCAAAGTATCATGGACTTTGTTGTTTTAGTTACTTTCCGTAGCATCTCGAGGTATGGATATTCGAGGATTTTTCTGGCATTTTGTTTGGTGATATTAAGTAAGGTTTGAATCCTTGAGTGTTTGTGCTCTGCATAAATCAATCTACTTAGTTGTTGTGTTTGGAGCGTTCTATCTCAAAGTTTTTTTCCCATTCAAATGATTCATTATTAAGAGTGTTCTATCTCAAAGTTGGCATAAATCAATCTACTTAGCTGTTGTGTTTGGAGCGTTCTCTCTCAAAGGTTTTTTCCCATTCAAATGATTCATTATTAAGAGTGTTCTATCTCAAAGTTGGCATAAATCAATCTACTTAGATGTTGTGTTTGGAGAGTTCTATCTCAAAGTTTTTTTCCCATTCAAATGATTCATTATTAAGAATGTTCTATCTCAAAGTTTTTTTCCCATTCAAATGATTCATTATTAAGAGGTTGGTGAGATATTTCAGATGTTGATTTAACAACTTTTAATGATGTGGTTAACATAATGAATTGAAATGAATTGAAAAAATTTAATGACGTCCACGAGACCAAAACGGCCTAAAAGACCCAGAATGGAAGTTATACCTTCCATTTGGCTTATTTACGATGCCTAAATTTGCAAATCGCCTGTTGATTTTTTAGTATTAATTGTATTTTTGGAATAACATGTAAAGAGTTCTCTAAACTCAACGTTTCAAACTTTCAAAGTGAGTACTTCTTCAGGGGATTGCAATTCAGGTTGAGATGTTTAGATGTGGTATGTGGAGAGCTATTACTATTTATATTAGAATTTAGAGAAATAGATTCATGCCGGCTCATTATGTACTCCAAAATATTTTTCTTTAATAAAGGTTTCCAAGTATTACTCGGCTTTAAACCATCATCACTATTCATTGTACTTACTATTTTTTCAATTCCTATAGCTTCTTTTATTTTTCTTTTTAAGTAACAGTGTTCCTTTTTTATGAGACTAGCTTTTTCCATACAAATGTAATGTGAGGATGAGCAAGCATGTTCTACAAGTGCAAATTTTGATGCCCCATTTCTTTGTATGTTAGTAGTATGTTCTTTCATTCTTATGTTGAAAGATCTTCATGTTTCACCTATGTATTCTTTCCCACAAGAGAAAGAAACTATGTTTACTCCTTAGTGTTAATTTGAAGGAGTCAGTCATTTTTGTATGATGTTTGGGGAGGTGAATGTTATGTTGATATTCTGTTCTTTTTCAGGATTTTAGCAATTCTATTTGCGGTACCTTTTATGTAAGCAAGGGTGATTTTAGGTATGTCACTAACTTTTTTTTAATGTTTCATGTTTAAGGTTTGATGGATAGTTTTGTTAATGATTTTTTTATTGTAACCATTTTCTTCAAAACCTTGGAATGATGGTTAAGTTCATGTTTAAGATGTTCATGATCTGAAATTCTAGATGCTCTTGTAGCTAGGGTTTTTATGATACCTATTTTTTTGTTTGGGATGGTGATGAGAGTTAGCGTGTAGATATTTATCTGTGTTAGTTTTATTTTTAAAGACTTGGTACCCAAGTTTTCCATTTTTATTTGTGAATAGGACATCAATGAAAGGTAACTGGTTTTCTTTCTCAACTTCAATAATGAATTTAATATGATTTGAGAGGTTGTTGATGTGAGATAGAAAGTCTCATAGTTTATATTTTCCATGACTCCACTTTGTGAATATGTCATCAACATATATTTTCTATTCATTTGGGGTGTATGGAAAAGATTTAAACGCTCTATGTTCAAAGTGTTCCATGAAGATGTTGGAAACTATTGAAGATAATGGCGAGCCCATAGCTACACCATGCGTTTGTTCATAAATTTTTCCTTTAAAATTGAAATATGATTATTTGAGACAAAGTTTCAGTAATTCTAATGTTTCAATGTCAATAATAGACCTCATGAAATCAATAGCTTCATGAACAGGAATCATAGTGTAGAGTGATACAATGTCAAAACTAACCATGAGATCGTCATTGTTTATTTCTAGTTTTTTTATCCAATCGACAAAGGATGTAGAGTCTTTTATGTAAGAGGAGGTGTTGCAAGAGAAGGGGAAAAGTTTCTTAGAAAGGTATTGAGCTACCAAGTAAGTGGGTGATCCTATATGGTATTTACTATAGGTCTCAAAGAAATGCTAGTTTTATGGACTATGGGAACTCCATAAATTCTTGGAATGATGGAGCTGCTGGGAGTGTTTTTTTTAGTATTTTTTTAGGGAGACAGATGGGTTATTTTTCTCCATATGTGGTAGAGTGGAAATATCCATGCATTATTTTAATGTGTTTCCTTCTTTTCTATGGCTACGTTGTGCATTAAGGACACATGAATTGAGGTGGGTCTATTTTCATTACATTGTAGGAAATCTTTCCAACTATGTTTTCTGGGATTGTGGCAAAATTAAGTTCTCTATATCAACAGATTTTGGGCTCTCCCCTAACTTTTGGGGTAGGCTGTTAAAAGGGCATGTTGTATGGATCCAAAAACAATTATGTTTCTAATTTCGTCACTATAGGTGGTTTATCAACATTACGGTATTGGTTTTACGACCTGTTTGTGGTGGTCTTCATTTTACATTGAAGTTGGCTTTGCGTTTTGTTGGAGGTTACTTTGACAATGGTGTTAGATAGGGATTTTCTGAGAGATTATTCCCATGGGCTGGAGTAGTTGATAGAGGCCACAATTTTAACATAGGAAGGCGCAAATTATTTTCATAGAATCATTACAGATGATGCATCATTTGATAGAGGTGTGGGGACGATCAACCTAGTTAGATTAGATATTGTTGGTATCTTGTTGGATCTTAGAGGTTGTTTGAATACAAGTTTTAAAAACAACACAAGAAGGATGAAGGTTAATAAGTCCTCAAAAAAAGTCAAGAGCCTTGTTTGGATATTTTCTGGGATAAGGTGGAAGGTATAAAGTAGAGGGCACTTACATGTAGGTGGGAATTTTCAAAGATGTCTTGGTAATAAATGAAGGGTTGGGTGGGAAAAAGTTGGTCTCCTCTTACAGGCAGTGGATTTATTTCTCTTCAGTGTTGGCATGTAGACTTTAATCCCCTTAAAGAATTGTTGAAGTGGAAAATATTGTGGGTTAAATTTCCAGACTTACTACTAGAGCTATGGTCTAAACAAATAATTATGGAAATATCCAACAAAATTGGTAACTTTTTCTTCATCGAGGATGGGAGTTTGGGGAGGCTCGACAAAAGCATAGTCTAGGTTCTGGCTTAAATGGAATTTTTAGGTGGACCGCCGGCAGAGATAAACCTTTTTTGGGGGCCTTTCTCTTTTCGTCAATGCATCAATTATTTGGGGATCCCATTTAGATGCATGTGTTGTCATGTGACGTGACATCTTTTGGTGGAATTCCTTGGGAGGTTCGTTTCTAGTCGTCAATGAGGTATGTGTCATGGAGTTCCAGGTAAGCTCTACAAATAAGGTACAAGGTAGGAAAAGAATAGTAATTTGGACAACATCGATCCATCGACTCTAGGTACATGCTCATTTATTCTTCCCCATTTTTATGATGACATATATCCTATTTTTTTTTTTTTTTTTAATAAGGATCACATAGGTGTACAGAACATCCTCTGTAATAAGTGTATTAATCCTATCATCAAGGAGGGATATAAGGGTCCCCCTTTACCCTTTTCTTCAGTGATTGATAGCCACAAGGGATCGACTTTATCGGCTACTGTAAGTTGCATGCCTTCTCCTATTATTTTGGATAGGGATAGGGAGGGAGGGGACCTAATACTGAATGGGGCATATTTTTCTTCCCCCATTAAAATTGGGGTATCCACGAGAATCGCTTCTTCTCTGATATCTAAGGATGTAGAGTTGGACAATTTGGCTAGGATCGAGTCAGTTGGTTTATAGCCTCTTATAATCAAGAAATCTTTTTTTCCCGGAAAGGAAGTGTTTTTTAGTCCAAATTCCATAAAAAACATTACAAATAGGAAGAAATAAGGAACTAAATATAAAAAAAGTCACAAATTGTTTTACAGTCCCTTCAGATCTTTTTTCGTCATTTCGGGAGTCCATGGAAGATTTGCATGCTCCTCAATGTGATCCTTCCTAGCATATGGATGGGAATCTAGATGTTTAACTTCTTGGCTCTCATGTTCTTAGAGCGAATGTACCCATGGAAGTTCTACCATAATGATTATTATGTCATTCAATATGATGGGTCTGGGATCTGCCCAGAAAAGAATATCCCTCTGTAGTATCATTCAATTGAAAAATCCAACAATGGTTCTTTTACTAGAGACTTTAGTCAATAGGGAAAAGGCTTGGGAATTCTTTTTAAAGATTTGTCAACTTTGGAATGTGTGCATGACCAGTGCCTCAGGCCTCTTGAGAAAAATGACCACCATTTGGGATCCTAAAATCATTAATCTCAGAGCTTATAATTATGTTGCAGGGATTATTTTATCATCATTTCAGAGAGGTCAAGTAAACACCTTCATATCCTCAACATATATGTGACTTTCTCTGACAGAAAGAGGTTTTTGGACTGAATCGATGCTAGTGATTTAATGAATTGAGTTATTTAATTTTGGCGGGTGATCTCAATTTAACTATGGAAGTAAATGAGATATGGAGACTCAAAATCAAGTAGGATAAGTTAGGGGGTTATTTGAAGGATTTATTTGCTCAAAAGTCACTACTAGACAACAAGCTTGTTACAAAAGGTCAAACATGGAGGAATGATTGTTTGGGGATCGAGGGAATCTCTAAAAGGATAGACCATATTTTTGTTCAATCTGATTTGGTAGGTAGATTGGGGAATTTGGTTTCTCGGATTCAAAATTCCTATATATCATATCACAATCTAATTTTTCTGAAATGGTCCAGGGAAAACATGAACCAATTTTATCCATTCAATATCAACCATATTCGGTTAAAGGAGAAAGAGTTTGAAGGTTCGGTTCGGGCCACCTAACTAAAATCTATCCTAGTTCGAGAGTTTTCATGTATGGAATTTGTCTATTACAAACTTAAAATGTTGAAGCAAGTTATCAAGCTATGGGTAAGGAAAAAGAAAAAGGCAATGGTTAAGGATTTTATTTTGATAGACAAATTGATTAAGGACTTTCCTGATTCGATGGCCCTAGAAAATTTCTTTGTCATCACAAAACATAAGTTATTAGATCTTGAGGAAACAAAGAATCAGATTATGAAGTCACAAGAATAGGAGTTTAAAGAGAAGGGAAATTTGGGTGGTGGAAGGTGATAAAAGTACTTGTTTCTTTCATAGTCATGCATCATTCAGAAGGAAACAAAATTCTATTTGGTTCATCGCAGACAGAGAGGGTAATATCATTGTTTCTCAAAAGGATATTTAAAGGGAAGCGGTTAACTTTTTCAACAACTTTTACAAAGTAAGAGAAGGTGAGAATTTCGAAAAACAAATGGATATTATTAAGCTCTTTCCTAATATGGTGAATGTGGAGGAAAATGGCTATTTGGGGAGGTCGATTACTAAGGAAGAGATTTTGGAGGTTTTGAAAGCCTTGGCCAAGGAGAAGAGTCCAGGATCAAATGGATGCAATGAGGCTCTTTCTTCATTTTCAGGACATTATGATTTAGGAACTTTCAAACATGGTTGAGGAATCACAACGACCATGTTCGATTTCAGGATCAGTTAATGATATTTTTGTAGAACTCATCTCTAAGGTGGTGAAGCCCTCCACTTTTACCAACTATCGTCCTGTTTCTCTAGGTAATACAATTTATAAAATGATATCTAAAATCATTGCAAGCATGATAAAATCTACATTCACAAAGCATATTACCTTGGAGCAATTTGGAATTTTAGACAATAGACAAATACATGATGTTTTTTCCATTACTCAAGGATGAATTCACTCAATTAAAACTCGTTAGATGGAGGATTTTCATATACAGATAGACTTGATCAAAGCTTACGATAATGTGGATTATAAATTATTAAGGATGATCCTACTTAAGATTGGTTTTGGAGTAAAGTTAGTTGATTGGATCATGACATGTATTTCTTCAGTGAACTTTGTTATCATAATAAACGAGCTTCCTTTAGTTTTTTTCAAGGCAACAAAAGGTCTTAGACAAGGGCGTGCTCTATCATCTCTTATGTTTCTACTTGTAATTGATGGATTAAGTAGAAGGATCAAGGAGGCTAGATCTAGGGGTATTATGTCTGCTTGCAGGCTATCTAGAAAAAATATTTTAACTCATGTAATGTTTGTAGATGATGTTCGCCCTATAGTCTCTTATGCTTCTACTTGTAATTGATGGATTAAGTAGAAGGATCAAGGAGGCTAGATCTAGGGGAATTATGTCTGCTTGTAGGCTATCTAGAAAAAATATTTTAACTCATGTAATGTTTGTAGATGATGTTCTCTTTATTGGTGAAGCCACTGTCTGAGAATGGTGAGCCTTTCATTAGTTATTGTCTAGCTTTGGGTAGGCCTTAGGCTTATATTGTAGTAAGGGAAAATGTTCCTTGATTTGGTCAAAACATGAGGATGCAGTGATGTTGGAGATCAACAAAATATTTGAGGCAGAACCAATATCAATGGAAGGAGGTTTTATATATCTTGGGGTTTTTTCTTTTTTGAAACTGAATAAATATGAGATCTAAGATTGGGAATGGATAGTAAGGAATTTTGACAAAACGATGTCACAATGGTCACACAAATGGTTATGGTTGGGAGGGAGACTTGTCGTGATTAAATAAGTGCTTCAAAGCATATCCATATACTAGATGCATCTCTTCAAGTTGCCTAAACAAATTAGTAATAGAATTAAATCTACTATTGCTAAATTTCTTTTGCTAGCCCAAGTAACACATAGAAAATTCATTTAGTTCACATAGAGGAGCTAACAAGGTAGATGGATGTAGGTGGATGGGATATAAAAGATCCAAAATGTTTCAATATGGCTCTTCTTGTTAAGAATTTGTGGAGGGCATTGAGCGAAGCTGGCATTTGGCAACATATTATGAAAGTAAAATATCTCAAAAACAAACATTTAGTTAGCTGGATCAAAGCAAGGGACTTAGAAAAAAAACGTGTCATCTCACACTTGGAGGAGTATGATGAAGATAAAACATTGGATTCTTGGTAATTTGAGATGGGAGGTAGGTATGGGATTGTGGGTGGAGATTAGGTTGGATTCCATGAAAGGCATGGTTGGTAATCATTCTCTACTTGTCCCTTTGCTCAATTATTTACATAAAAATTTTCTCTTCTTCCTGAATCATATTTATGTCGTTCACATTCCAAATATGGTTTCAAATCCATAGTTGTATGCGTATTAGATGCCAGGTGGATTGATTTATCGAGTCCTTTAGTGGATGAGTGGGAACAATATATCCTTCAATTGAGTCTAGCAAGTATTCTTATATCAGATAAGGAGGACATGATGACATGGGATGGTAGTATTGTTAAAGGTAAGATATCAATCAAATATGTTTACTCACACATTTCTTAGGGTCAAATCTCAGATTCTAAATCTTTATGGTTCCAAAATTCATGGAAATGGGAGATCCCACAAAGATTGAAATATTTCGTCTAGCTGGTTGTTCATAGCAGGATCCTAACATAAGAACATATGCATAAAATAGGCTTTCAAGATCCATGGAGATGCATACATTGTAGTAAAAATATAGAAGACATGGCACGTCTCTTTCTCACTTGCCCATTTGTGGCCTCGGTATGTTTCAAGTTTTTTCAAATGCTTAAGTTAAATGCCATTTGGGATAAGTCTACCATTGGGGGCTGGAATTCATAGTGGTTTATGGATTTTAAAGATTACATAGCTCTATCTTTCTATATCATGTGGGGAATTTGGAGATCTGAGAATGCTTGGATTTTTTATCAAGTTGTACTAGACGTGAGGGGTACATGCCTAAAGGTCGCGACATACTTTCTAGAGATAGGACAAAAAAAGGAGAATATAACAAGAAGATGTTATTAGATTAAGGAAATATGGTCTAAATACATTGTGGGTTTCTTTGATGAGGCTTCATCTTTTAAGGCATGTGGCAGTGAGGCGTTTATAGTTTTCAGGTCTGGAGATTTTTTCATTTTAGCTAGTATAGTGGCATTGGATCAAACAACAGATCAGAGCTATTAGTGTCAGTCTACATAATGTAATTCAAATGTACCATTGATGTATTATTATATTCATTATTATTTTTATTTAGTCAAAGCATGGTTTTTATGCTTATAGGGTCAATTAAGTCAAATAGAATTTATTGTGAGTCAAAAGAAATGAAATTGAGTCAAGTCCCATTTGGACTTCTTGTAAGAAAAAGGAAAATTTATTTTTGCGTTGAGTCAAAAAGTCAACCACAAGACCAAGTCAGCCCTTGTTATTTTTTGTAGCATCAGATGGTTTTCTAGTCTTGAAACTTTGCGGACAGGCTAAAACACATGAGTTCTCCAAAACCTAGAAATCATTTATGGAAATTCTAGCTAGAGATATATCAATTAAATTAATTGACCATCATTTAAAGTTTTCCGAAGTCTAACTTAGAAAAACATGTTAATTAATAGTAATTAATTGAGAAAGGTGAGAATTCTCTAGAAACCCATGGAGATTGACTTGGATATGATGTCAGACATTTATTAATTTTTAATCTTGGTCGTTGGAGTCCCAACTAGAGATTATAAGAGGAGGTCGATGAGTAGATGGAGAAACACACAAAATAGTGAGTGAGAGCCAACAATGCGAGTTATTTGGGTAGTTTGACCTAGCTAGCAACAGAGTTCGAGCCAAAGAGAGCATGCAAGGCTAGAGAGCGATAAAGGGAGTGATCCAGAGGAATATTTTCCAGTTCTTGAGCGGCAAGAGAAAAGACAAAATTATTTTCTCTAGGAGGCTACATATTGACTGCGTAGTTCCTCAAGAAGGCAATTTGATTTAGTTGGAGAGGAGGTTGTTTCAATTTCCAAAGGCCAGGAGGATTTTCGAGTAGGTAGGAGAGACACTTTCCCAGTCAGCAACAGCGAAGACAACTTGAGTAGCATCATATTTTGTCCCCCATGCAAATTTGTCGTCTACCATCTCGGTAGACAACGCCTATGCTATTATGACTTTAGATACAATTTGTTTTAATATTTGTTTGTAGTTTTTAGATATTTTGTTGTTAATTAATAATTAATATTAGTAATTGTGATATATTATTTTGTTATAAAGTAATATTATTAATTGTTATTATTTAATATATACTAATTTTTTATTAAATAATAATAAAAATAATCATTAAATTAATATCCATGAGAGACTATGTTACATGTGACTCTTGTTTACATAAATGAATTGAATTGAATTACTTCATTATGTTAACAACGTGTCTATTTTGAAATAGGACTTTCAAAATTTTAATTTAATTATTAGTAATAATCAGATGAATGGTAGGGATTTAATTTCCATAGAATATTCTAGAATATTTATTGTAGGATATACAAATCATTGGTTGAAATTTATCTCTAGAATAGTTATGCCTTTTTTACTCTTAATTAAATTCATTAATTAAAAAAAAATGTGATATGACACACTACACCGTGTGCATGTCGTATTGATAAGGTATGGTATTGGTCCATGGTATTGTAACATAACTTATTTACAACTTAAAAATATCTATGGTAAAATAGGAGTAAATCTTCATGGTTAAAAATCGTGTTCCATGTTTTTAAATGTATATGTGTAACTTATATATTTATTATTTTAAAATTAATACTAAATTAAAACAAAATTATAATTTAATTAAATTTTATGACTTTTTAAATTTTAATAATATAAAATGTATCATGAAATAAGTGTTTTGATGTTTATTATAGATTAATGTCTATTAATATTTACCAGTGATTTAATTTATAAGGCTATATCACTTAATAACTCTTTCAAAATTACAATAGTAAAAGCTATTTTTTAATGTTCAGTGAATATAATGTTTTAATTAATTTTTATAATTTTTTTAAATTTTAATAACATAAAATGTATCTTGAAATAAATATTTTGATGTTTATTATAAATTAATGTCTATCCACATTTATGAATGATTTAATTTATATGACTATATTAATTGGAGTCGTCTAACGAGGCGGAGGAATTGCTCGTACTGCTAAAAGTGGCCGGAATCCGGGCAAAAAAAGTTCAAAAAATCTTGTAGAGGCAATGTTTGAATCGTGTTTTTGATGGTGGAAATGGATTCAGCACCATCAAAAATGTCTAGGACACCTAAAATTTTGGAGTTTAACAAGTATAACTTGAATTTACAAAAATCCTTGCTGGATTTTCTCAAAATATGACCGGAATTTCCATAACTTTCCGGACAACTCCTCTGCCTTGTTAGACTGCGCAATATTAATTAATCACTCTTTCACAATTACTATAATAAAACTATTTTTTAAATGTTACATGAATATACTACCAAGATAGAAATTGAAGTATGGAATCCGAATCCAATTCAACTTCCCTGTGTACCATTGTCACCTAAAAGTCATCTGTACACTTCAAAGTTAAAAATTAGTATTTTCACCAACACCAAAACAATCAATAACACAAAAGTTGTTGATATCGCCGTTGCCGGGGATCGAACTCGGGTCACCCGCGTGACAGGCGGGAATACTCACCACTAGGCAAGATCTAACCAGCCTGCCATAGGGCATTAAATGCCCATATGGAGGCCCCCTTTACCATCCATGCCCAGGCCCTTCCATCCGCCATCCATCGTTTCTCCGGGAGCTAGACTACCCATCGCATCAAACGTTTTCCGGGAATGGGTGACCCACCACCTCCGAGATGGCACCTGTTGTGCTAACGCATTTTCAAACGCACGCTCGCGCCAAAGAGCCATTTGCTCCATTCACGCTCCCGTCGAAGCTCCTCTGCAACCCCTCTCGAGCATACACTACATGCCGCTCACGGTGCTGGCTCACCTCGCAGGTCCGCTCACGGTGCTGAATCCCGGCAGGCTCGTTCTTGCATCTATAGACAAGTGAAGATATTGTTGATCAGGCGAGGTCACTCTTCCATTTTTAATAGGTAAATTATACTCTGTGCTGTTCAACAGAATCAATACTGTTGCTGTTGTCTTCATATATTCGATGTAGAATTCCAACCACAATAGGGGCATCACTAAATCTGGTTAAAATAAAATATGGATCTCTGCAGTGCATTAACCATATTTTAAAGAGAAATTTGAGTCCACTGTCCAACCTAAGTCTACCTCCTCGAGACCTGCAAGTGTAAACGCTCAGGGTTAGGAAGCCTCAACAACTCTTAAGGTCACCCTTCTGCTCTTTCCACCTCCCATGAGCTAAAGGAACCAGATAATTTCATTACTTTTGTACAACATTTAGCATACATGTATACATTCATCATCTGCTACATTTTCAAGTTTATACAAATTACTAACCCTGATGCCTTAAACAACCCACCATTGCTAATTAGTAATCAGACATAAAGAATACTTTAGCATTAAAAAGAACCTACAGAACAGTATAGCTTTTATAGGTTCCAATGCATCTAGCAAAAGGGAAATTTGTTTCCATGAGTTGAGTAAAATTCGCATTTTAATTTGATTCGCTTTGGCATTACTTCTCCTGTACAATTTTTCCTACAAACCTTGTCTAGGATTGAAAATCCTCCATCTTTGTATTAAAATCCTTGTCTAGATGGTTTTTGCTTTTATCATGCAAGAAAATAGAACTTCATGATCAGAGTAATTGAATCTAATTTTCTGAAAGATAAAACTTTAATCTTTTAGCTTAGACGGGCACAGTAACTTTGGCAAAATGTTGGAAATATGGAACCTATAATAAGCAAATTGAGTGAATGTATATTAATTTGCTTGCATACATTTAATTTATCTTTGTCCTGCTCTAACTGGCCGAAACATGAGTGCTTATTCGGGCCGTTGCTATTATAAATCGGGCCGGAAAATTTGGATAATTTGACGGTTGAGGAGTATTTGGAAAAAATCGGATGCCTTGCCTCTCTGTGTCTAATATAACAGCGTTTGGCTGGAATTTACTGGTATAGCAAGTTTGATGAAACCTTTAAAAACATTGAAGTAAATTATGCAAATTTTGAGTGAATGTTTATTAATTTGCTTGCCACGCTTAAATATTTAAAGTGCAACTTGTGTCAAGCAAATGAGTGATTAATGATAAATCTCTGGGCTGACAGTTCTGGATAATTTGACAGTTTACCTAAAAATTAACGGGCCAATCTTTGTTCTCATAGAAAGTTTTCAATTTGTCATATGCTTATTTTGCCCTTTTACTTGAGCTACAATCGAATTTTCAATATTCAATACAGTAGTTGCATGGGCTTTTCACTTCTTAACCTTTCAGTTTCTACAACATCTTGTGGTGGTAAAGGCTTGGGCTTAGTACTACTTGCAATGCTCCATGACCCATTTTCCTTGAGCAACATTTACAGCTTGTAGCTTCATAAGCTGAAAGCATCACCTCCAAAAAGCTGCAGCAGACTTGTATGAGTTGGACATACTTCCAACCATAGATGCTCACTCATCCAAAAAAAAGATAAAAGGAGAAATTGATGTTAATGTTGCTAATGTTGCTACCACCACTGTAGTGGAAGCATGGTCAGCATATGCACTGATACGATGTAAAAATGAAGACATGAAAAACAAAAACATGAATACTGAAGGACAAAGTTTAAAAATGGAGAACACTAAACACACACTCTCATTTTTTATTAATTCAGAATCACAGATTTATACATTAAATAAATGTAACTCATTCCATCTTAGATCTCATTGATTGATCACACTGACTCCTCAAATAAAATCGACTGTTGAGACCTTATTACTTAGATCCAATAGAGATCTTATTCTGATTAACTAGATGAAAGAAATAAGAAAATTCTTACAAATTCCATGAAAAGTGTATAAGCAGGAGATTCCAACATACTAGAGGACATTTTAAAAACACAATCAACTAAACTCACTTGGGTTTAGGGTTGTTTCAAGAGATGTTGATTCTGCACCCTGGAGCAGAAGGGTTACTATTTGTCATCCATCATATAAGAGCATTAGCTAGCAGAAGGAGCACTGATAAGTTGGAATGGCTAGAATTAAAAAATATGGAGACCATCCATAGGTTGGAATGGCTAGAATCAAAAGGAAGAAGAGAAAGTTGTGTTAACTATTTGTGGAGACATTAGAATCACTTCAACCAAAAATGTTTGTTGAAATCACAGATGCAATCCTGTCAAATAAGTATACCAGTTGATGATTCACACTGTGTGGCCATAGGAGGAAACATTTAGCACACATGATTTGACTTCCTGGATATTGCCTCTTGTTGATGGAGATCTGGATAAGCATAGGAGTGTTCTCTCTATTTGGAACCCTCCACCCAATGCAATCCCTCTTTCAAGATGTCAGCAGTAGCTCTGGAAAACACTAACAGTCAACTGCAATCGGAATCGCTGGATATAGCAATGTTTTTGAAAATGTAACAGGAAAAACCATTTTCCAGGGTTTCTTTAGTCAATCTTACTAAAAGATGATATTTTGAAATCCTTAGAATCCTTGATAGCATGACAAGGTTTGTCTTAAATGGTTCATTTCTTCTTGTCATGCTACATCCTCATTTTCATGAGCATGCATGCATTATTAACATGTGCGTGCATTATGAACTATTTATGCTAATATAAAAATAAAGATTCTCTCTTTATGCCCAAAGTCTTATCACTGATATTTGATTTGTGTTATTTTTCAAGGATGTGCATTCAAACTTGAGGTAGAATAAAAATAATCAATTTCAATCAGGATATTTTATCATATTAAAGTATTCTAACATGAATCTATTTTGTTGTTGTCACTATGCAGTGTTATATTTTCCTTCAGCTCTCTTCTATTAAAGTGCTCTTGAAAGCAATCTTCCAACATCAATTTATCCCACAAACGCTGAAGTGAGGTCTGATGTTCAACTTCTTTCCACACCGGTATTGATTAAGGGCATAGTAAAAATAAATGTAAGGAAGTTCCTTCATTACCTCTACCAAGGATGCAAAAGCTCGAAGTACCTTTCATGATAATATCTTTCAAGTTAAATCAAAGTCAATTTGTGGCCACTTCAATCATGGACATTTGTGCCACATTCCTGCATATTTCCCATTGTTTCCAGGGAATATTTGCATAAGATAGGGCACTGCAGTAAAAGTATGTGGCTGTGGGTAATGTTCAAAAGTTCGAGTGTTCTTTTGAGGAGATATATCAAGATATGGGGCACTCCTTTGAAGCCCAAACACAGTGTCTACAACAAGAAATTGGGCGTGCTTGTGATGGGAGTTATAACCAGCAGCAGGGATAAGTTAACAGCAGAGGAAAGGTGCTGATTTGATGCTACTTTTGGGCCTGTCCACATTCATTTATGACAGCAGAGGAAGGCACAGTACTTGAGATGGTTATTTCAATTATTTTTGGATCTGCAGTCCTGCTGGTATAAATAGTTACAACCAGCGTTAGAGGTTCATGAGGGAGTTAACTTTACTGATTACATGAAGGGCACCCTAAATGAGGATTTACATTAGGGTGACCTACTGGAAAGTCATTATTTACTTGAGTTATGCCAGCCAGGAGGGCACACTCCTTGGCTGTTACTTTAGATCTGATAGCATTTAACTATGAGCATATTTTAATTGAGTGAAAAAGGCAATTCTCAACTAGTTGTAAAAGAGGAACTTAAATGCATACTTAATAAAGCTTATGACAATACAATTTTGTGGCAGTGTCATAAAGGAGTTTCTGTGATGTGGGAAACAACTTCAGTTGTTGTAGCTTGGAAAACAACTATTTCAAGTTTTATCACTGCTTAATGATCACCAGAAAGTCCCCTAAGGCATGCTTAGTATTTGTATTGAGGGAATTAAAATATAAAACTCTTTTAATAAGAAAGTTCGATTTATTGTTTGAGAAAGGCACGAAGAATTTGTTTTTGTGTATTTACATGGGTCTGGAATGTGCATGGAAATAATCTTGGATATTTGATGAGGAGCTCTACTGATCTGTGGGTGTTGTAGTTCTACACATTGTAAGGGGTGTTTTTTTGTGGCCTCATGAGATTCTTGAATGTTAGTTTAATGGTCATATCATGTTTTTATTATAAAGTATTGATGTTTTGTATTAATTTAATAGATGATTGGTTATAAATTAATCGTTAAATGATTGTAAAATAAAAATGTTTTAATTGAATATATATAAACAGTTACCCTACGTAACAGTAGAAGTACATTGTTCTTTGAAATTCCAGATAAGCTAGGCATTCCAACTCCATGTCTAAAATTCCCAGCTTACAAAAGACTGCTAACAAAGATTTCCAACAGTTCACACAAGTATAAATCTTGTAAAAGCTTCCTAGTATTAGTAAAACCTTGAAATAAATCAGAATAATAAAAGATGTTATAGCTGTTAGCTTCTTCCATTCCTTGGGTAGAGTGCACTGGTTCCAAATCTCTTATTTCCATGGCTTTAAAGAGCTGCCACACAATGTCTTCTTCCCTGATTTCTCCAATCTCTGCAGAGTCCAAGTTTATGTGATTGGAAGCACCTGAAATATCATTCTGAATTTACTGTGTGCTTCTTAGGAAAGCACATTCCATTTCCAACTGCATCACCCTTTGATTCAAATGGGCAGAATCCCCATAATAGTATCATTTTGTGAAGAAATTTGGTGATCATGAGTCTGTAATTTCACTGTAATTGTGCCAAGGGCATCCCTATTGTCCTTGATTAACTGCTTGTGCACCTGAAA
Organism: Pinus tabuliformis; assembly: GCA_031772625.1. NCBI lineage: Eukaryota > Viridiplantae > Streptophyta > Pinopsida > Pinales > Pinaceae > Pinus > Pinus tabuliformis. The sequence continues at coordinate 1,348,594,629 of CM062818.1, read as the reverse complement.
GTCTCGCTTTACCTCTTGATTATAAATATACAGGACAGTCTCAGAATTGATGTGCTCAGACAAAGGAGAATAAAGGAGAATATGCCTGAAAATGCAGAAAACCTGACCCAACTTATATGAGGGTTTGCCACTACAAATTTAAGTCTCCCAATGCAGGATGGGATGCCACAGATAATGCCAAGGGCCAAAGAATGGAAAGATTCCTCTAGTAGTCCAATAAATTAGAAAGAAAACCCGAAAATCCGGAGGAACTTGTAGTCAAAATGAGTCAGAGGTGAAATGTACAGAGGTAGCCAGAACTCTGAATAGAGCTTAAGATGAAAAGGACAGAATCCCACTTGAAACCAAAGATTGGTTGCAGAGGATGACGAAGCATAGTTATTTTTGTTGGTGAAGATGGGGAAGGTAGATTATTCACGTTAGGGGTATGTGATGACAAGTATGCAAAAGGGTAGAGGCTATAAAGAAGAGATTAAGGATTTTGAAGATGGAAGAGCAAGCATTGCTTGCCAACACTCTGATTGAAGCACTTGATGCTTTAGAAGAGCTCATAGAAGCAATATTGAAACAATGAACCCAAATGAGGTGTGAAGTTTTACTTTCTTGAGGAGATTTAAAACCTAGATGTAGTAATAGATTGGGTTCAAGAAGCAATAATTTGACATTGAGGACATAGTTGAAGATTGACCCAGAAGAGTAAAATTTGTTGAGAAGAAGATTAAGTCCCAGACAACGAGTTGAGGGAATTATTAGGCCTTGTTCAGGTGATTTTATAATTTAAAACAAAAGGATATGTCAGTGCAAGAGTATAGAGAGTAGTTAATGAAATTGCAAATTTTAGGGGAGGATAGGTAACCTATACTGATCAGGGCCTTAAGAGATGAACTTGAAAGGGAATATAAAGTATGAAATCTCTTTTGAATGGATGGGACCAAAATCTTGTGACTTGAATCTTGGGAAATGGAATTAAGTGATAACTCTTATCGACGAGAAGTGGGTTCCTTTATGGGACTTGGATGTTGCACAACTCACATGAATAGAAAGGATGCCAATAAGTTTAGAAGGGAAGTAATGGCTGAAGGGGTTTAGATTCCTTCTTCACCATATATGGACTGTCTCCTAATGGCAGAATTGGATCTCTCTAAATAAGATGGAAGAGACAATACACCTACTATGTGGCCATGGACGACCAAGGAAAATGTTGGATGACGAAATTTGGTGAAGCAGGAATACCTCTATAACTAAGTTGCATGATATGGGGAAATGGAAACCTGAATTTGAAACGGAAATGTGACCCCTCAAATTAGGAAACAGGGAAATTTTGAGAAGATATGACATGGGAGTGATGATGCTGGGAGAGCTTTGTTTGATTAAAAGAATGAAACACTTACATATGATAGAGCTTGGCATGATCTTGTGTTATGTGACTTGTCTTGAATGGGACAAGACAGACTTACTTTTCTAAAATTTTCAGTAAAATGCATAGGTTCTGCAAACCGTTAAATTTAAAAATTGAAATGTTTTTGTAGACAATATACACAGTACTTGCCACAATATTTGGAGTGTATATATCTTTGGATCAATTTTCAGGTCCGTTGCGCAGTGCAGCTACCCCAGCTGCTAAATATGAAACCTTGGGAATTGGAGGTTTTCATTAGAAAGATAATATAGCTACTAAATAGACAGCTACAACGTTGGTGGCACCAGGATGGGTTGTAGCAAGGGCGAAGGCACATCGATTTCTTATCAGTGCAAATAAGTTTTTTCACAAACCTCTTCCTGTATGAAAATGTCTTTATCATAAATAAAGAGCTAACCAGCCTGCCATTAAATAGACCTGCTAAATAGGAATCTCCAAGTAGCAGCATTTATTGACATAAGACCAGAATGAGTACCTTGGAAATTTTCTCGAAGCAAACTGGAATCCCTAGGACAAATATGATTGTCCCACAGCCCTGACTGGTAACAACTGCAAGTAGTTTTTTCGTATGATGGATATTAGAGTCAACCAAGATGCTGCTTGCGTAGGTATTCTCAATAGAGAGCTTGAAGAAAACCTGAAATGTAGAATCACACTGGTGGAAAGCCAAACAATCTGCAACTACGTGGAAAACAACCCTATATTTAGATGAACATAAAATATTCGGAGAGAGGACAAAATTAAACAAATTAGAAGTAAGATACTAAGAAATATTTAGTAAATAGTTCTAAATAGGACTGGACTCCATTACTTTGGCCATGGGTCATTTTCTTGACACAGATAAGTGGAAATTCTACATTGGAATACTCACTGAGAATCAAAACCCTGATTGAAATTTATCTAGCATGGTGAGCTGAAAGGAATTTACAAACATTATATCAAGCGATTCTTTCAGTCTTTCATGAATACGAAGAATTAGGGAATATCAGATACCAACATAGAGATATGATATCGCCCTAAACTGTGAGATATGGCGATTCTGTTGCTAACATTAATCTGGATAGAAAACCCTTTGTAATGTGAACTCAATCCGGAAGTCATGGATGTTACATACCTACTTGAAAGTCACTGGGTTTATTTTTTCTTTCAATACGAAACTCAGCCTATAAATCTACAGACAAACTCCAGCATCTAATCTGCATAGTAGAATGTTTGCAATCAACACCAAGTCCATTTGCTGTTTCCCAATTAATTTCAAAAAGCAAAGGGCTAATGGGCACTGAAGGTATAGATCTTGGACCTACCAGAATCACAACTGGATTGTTTTTGGTCAATAAACTAATGGGTTCAATGATGGACACTCTGTCCATCCATAAACAGTGACTAAAATTGGAAGGAACAAAATGAAATTTTATGATATTGAAATGCAAATTAGAATACAACAATAATTGTGAGTACCTTAATTCATAACCTAGCTACATCAATGCCTTTGGCTTATCTGCCTCGTTGTGCCTTCTTTCACAGTCATGGCTTATCTTGTCCTGCTGTGCCTTCTTTCACAGTAATCAGATCAATGATGGATCCATCTTCAAATCCACACAGCATTGAAGTATCTTACAATACAGTAATAATGAAATTGCATGACTCTTTCCATAGAGGTTTTCTGTAATTCAGATAAACATGTTTTGCTTGGGAATTTAAAGGAATTTACAATGCTCCCTGAGACTTTTTCAAATGTTTCTTGAAGGTAAATCCAATTGTTTTCTATAATGATGTCGAACGATAGTGGGGTTCGTATTTCCACAGTTGAAGCCACCAACAAGGCGCGCACCATAGTGAATATTCCAATGTGGCTGCAGGATGTAGTGTATGCTCGAGAGGGGTTGCAGAGGAGCTTCGACGGGAGCGCGAATGGAGCAAATGGCTCTTTGGCGCGAGCGTTCGTTTGAAAATGCGCTAGCACAACAGGTGCTAACTTGGAGGTAGTGGGTCCCTCGTTCCTGGAAAACGTTTGATGTGATGGGCAGTCGAGCTCCCGGAGAAACGATGGATGGCAGATGGAAGGGCATGGGTATGGATGGTAAAGGGGGCCTCCATACGGGCATTTAATGCCCTATGGCAGGCTGGTTAGCTCTTGCCATTCTTCCCAACTCACTTTGATGGTATCCCTATGCACATGAATGAATTAATTAATTCAAAATACTTATTGTTTTAGTTTATTTCTTACAGTGAGTTGAAAAACACTATAAGTTACCACAGATGAGAGTGAGTTTTGATCTCTTGAATTATATGTTAGTTATCATATCATTTTGTTCTTTGTAAGAAAAGTGCAAGCAAAAGACGAGACATTTCTGACCATTACTAATGAGAAGCATCACCATCACCATGTCTTACCTGAGTTAGACTCTTGGTTTAAGAACAAATCAACCAATACATATTAACATTCATCAACCATAAGTTTTATCATGTATTTTATTATAATAAATTTATGTATGAAAATATAACGAAATATGTACACCATAATAATAAGGAACACACTCATAAATTTTTATAGTTTTTAAATGACTAAATTTTAAATATTTATTTTCTAAAAATATTTAAAAAAATACATATACCTTTTTATATGTGAAGGTGGTAAACTTTATGGTGTTTCAAATACTTGTTGATTTCTAGAGAGAACCAATTGCAAATCAAGGTGAATCTCTTGTGGGTGGTGTCAACTAGTTGTATGGCATTGAATTGTGCAATAATACCCAAGTGGTCTTTTTTCAATAGTTTCTTCATAGACAATTGGATGTTAGAACAACATATCACCCCCAAATTGATGTTCAAGCTAAATCTCTCAAGAAGTTCTTGGAATCATATTATTGATACTTTACTTTAGAGCACCATTCCTAATGGGTGAAGTGGTTACCTTTGCAATACTAGTGGTATAATATAACTGATCATGGTTCCACTAAAATGACTCCCCTTAAGGTTGTTTATTGTCAAAATCCCCCATCAATTTTATCCTACTTACCATGAGATTCTAAGGTGAAGGAGATACACAAAACCCTCATGGCTCAAGCCAACATTCTTTACATTCTCAAGGATAATCTCATAATGACTTGAATAGGGATGAAGTGGGATGTTGATCAACATCATTCCCAAATTCCATTTTTGAAGAAGGGGATAAGGTAATCCTCCATATGTATCCTTATAAGAAAACCTCACTTAAAGACAACCACTTCGAGAATATTGCTTCTAAGATTTATGGCCTCTATAAAGTTGTAAAATGTATTGGACTAGTGGTTTAAAATTGGAGCTTCATAGCCAATATAAAATTCATCCAAATTTTGTGTCTCTTTCTTAAAGAAAGTGGTCAATTCTAATTTACATATTCAAGCTAGCGTTCCATAGCTAGATAAAGAAGGTGTAATTTAATTGTAGCATGTGGCATTCCTCAAGAAAAGAGAGTGTTGTGTCCACCAACACACTATCCAAGAGCTATTGATATTTTTCTTTCATCTTTGACCTTAAGTATAATGTTTCTTTATAGGGGGAGGCATGTTATGGTCCTACCTGTTACACAAAATATTGTCACCATGACTATTTGCAGTCAATATGGGTCTATCATCATTCATACTGTCCTCCTTAGCAAGTTTCAAACCTCAGCTCTTCATGTCAAGCTTTGAAAATGAGAGAAAGTCCTTAAAAATCAATAAAGCTCTGGTTCCGCACTTTCTCTTACTGTTACCTGCGGTCTCGCACCCCATGGTCGTGTTACCTACAGACCTTCCCGCTCTGTCTCTAAAGGAGTGGGTGCGGACCCCTGTGAAAGTCAAAAAGGCGCAAGTTTATTCTTAAGAACTCACTTGTGGTTAATTCTGGATGATTCTAGAAGGAATCTTGACGTGGATGGTTCGCTCCTAGGTGGTTCATGCATCCCAAAACTAAAGGAGCTAATCCCTTGATGAGAGAAGCTTATCCCTTTGAAGGTGGACCTAGTAACTTCCCTCCATTGCACTATAAATTAAGGCATTGGGCTGGTTGCTGGGGAGGTTAGAAGCTGAACATTTTTGAGGGTAAATGATGTTGGAATTGAGATTTCCTAGTTAAGCTTGAGAGGAGAGATTACATACCTTTTGGCTTCATTGGGAAGAGAGTGAAACTTGTCAAAGTAGAGGAGATTCTTGGTGGACCCTGGGAGGAGCTTGTACAACATCAAGGCACCAAGGTTGTAAAGTTCTTCTTTGATTAAAGTTAATACAATCAGATTCATTTTTCTCAACAACTTGTCTTATGTGATTCGTTTCATGAATTCCTTGATCATCACGATAAATATGCTTTATTATATTGGATTTACAGGTGCTATTTAATGTGTGTGCTTGTTTGTGTTTGCAGATTCTTTACAAGGGAGCTCATTTGGATCAACGGAGCGTGGCTTCCACAAACTTGCACTGGACCCAAGGTAGGCCTAAAACACTTGTTTGCCTTTATCTATAAATTGCATATTTAGAGAAAGATAGAATTTGGTTGGTTTGCTTGTCGCTAGATATCATTAGATACTAGGGAGGTCGGTCTTGTCCGCAAGAACGACTTATCCGGCCGACAAAATGGCGACTCCACTGGGGATGATGTCCCATGTTAGGATTGCGACTCGATCGCAAGATTATGGAAGTAAAAGTCCTGTTGGTGGTAAGGAAGCAGAATCTTCTAATTCGAACCCATCAACTTCAACTCCCGGTTCCGATCCACTACAGATCGAGAAACCTAACCCAGACTTAGTAATCAAACCGCCCGCCAAGGGTATACTTCGAAAGTCAGCTTTCAATCCACATGCGAGAGCGGCTCAGAACTATAACATTGTTGAAGATTTGGCTATTTCACCTTCAACAATGTCGGCTTTGGAAGTGCTGCAATCATGTCCAGCACAACGTAAATTGCTATTGTTGGCTATAGGAGCTGTTGACATTCAGGACTCGAACCTTATAATTTTCGATCTAGAAAATAGTACACCTCGCTTACCTCATCAAATGGCTTTCCAGATTCCAGTGTTAGTCAAAAACAGACCTTGTTATAGGACTGTGATTGATGAGGGAGCCTCAACGTGTATTATGTCGATCCAGCATTGGAGATAGCTTGGTTCTCCTACACTTAATCAATCCCCAACGATTCTAAAGGCATTTGATGGTCATGGGTTCCATCCTTTTGGCATTCTACATGATTTACCTATAGGGGTTGAAGGAAAAATTGTTAATCTAGATGTGGAGGTGGTTGATGCCCCTCTAGATTACAACCTTCTCTTGGGTTGTAGTTGGTCTTATGCTATGACAGCTGTTGTTTCATCGGTCTTTCGGCTTATAAAGTTCCCCCATAATGAAAAGATCGTAACTATAGACCAACTAACTTACTTTTCATCCGACCCAGCCTCTTCTGAAAGTATCTAGCATGTCGACAAAACAATTATCCCTTATAAGGATGTTGAAGTAGGACTAGTTAAAGATTATGGTTTACTAGGAACTTTTCCTTTTCCTCCTATCAACGCATCATCTTCTACTGCAACCATTCATATGATTTCATCAGACACTATTGTGTATGATGATCCTTGGATCGTACCTTCCGAATCTGAGATAGATTCATTTGGTGATGTTATGCCTTTGAGTCCATATGAAATTGCGTATCAGGCCGTGCAGTCATTTTCCGACCCTTCTTCAATCTAAATTGACTTAATGAATGTGGTCCATGAAGAATCACTTTCAACTTCAAACTCAGATTCAACAACGTTTTCCTAACTTGTTCTCACTGATGAGAAAATTCGTGAAATCCTGTGTGTTGATGATTTACCATGGGAAGATCTTCATCATAGATCTTCGTTTTTACCTGAGATTGATCACTTTGAAAATGATTTTTCATCTATTTTTACGACTGAATATGTCAAGGAACCTCAGAATCCAATGAAAAATCCTGATTCTGAGTTAAATTTGGGAAACATTTCTCGAACTATTCCTATTGATATTTCGGTTAAGCCTGGAATTGTTGAAAACATTCATATAGGTGCCTCCTGTACGAAAGATGAAATTCAAACATATAAGGCCCTATTTCAAGAATTCCGCGACGTGTTTGCCTGGTCATATGAGGAAATGCCAGGAATTGACCCAGCAATTGTTGTTCATGAAATCAAAACTTACCCAGATGCTAAACCCGTTCGGCAACGTTTGCGTCAGATCCACCCTCGAAAAGCTGCTGCTATTAAAGCAGAAGTTGAAAAATTACTTAAAGCAGGTTTCATTTATCCAATTCCGTGAACGGATTGGGTATCGAATATTGTTCCTGTTAACAAAAAGCAAGGAACAATAAGAATATGTATCGATTATAGGGATATTAATCGAGCTTGTTCAAAAGACAATTACCCAACTCCCTATATCGATCAAATCATTGATGATTGTGTCGGCAGTGAAATATTCTCCTTCATGGATGGTTTTTCCATATATAATCAAATAAATATTCTACCTGTTGATCAACCTAAAACGGCTTTCATTTGTCCATGGGGGACATTTTCTTATTGCAAATTCCCTTTTGGGCTCAAGAACGTCGGGGCAACTTTTCAAAGAGCCATGTCTTACGCGTTTCATGACATCAAGCACATTGTGCAACCCTATCTCGATGATTTACCTGCTCATTCATTACATCGAGCTGATCATCTCATCCATTTATAAGAAATCTTTATGAGGTGTAGGCATTATCGAATTAGGTTGAATCCACACAAGTGTGTTTCAAAAGCTAGCATTCGCGTCGATCCCTTGAAGGTTGAAGCTATTGTCAAATTGCCTCCTCCTTTGAGTCTTCGCCAACTCCAAAGTTTGCAAGGGAAAGCAAACTTTTTACGACGATTCATTCCTAACTACGCCGAGATCACAAAGGGTTTTACCCGGTTGTTGAAACAGAACACTCCATTATTTTTGGATGAGATAGCTGACAAATCTTTTGATGCACGAAAACACGCGTTGACCCATGCACCGTTATTGCATCCTCCCAACTACAACCAGGACTACTTCTTATATCTCGCCGCCTCGCATTCCACCATTGGAATGGTGTTAGTTCAGGAAGATGAATTCGGTAGTGAACATGTGATATATTACCTTAGTCGAACTTTAAATCCAACTGAGCTAAAATATTCACATGTGGAGAAATTGGCATTGGCAGCTGTTCAAGCTGTCCAACTTTTTTGTCATTACATTTTACTACGCAAAACTACAGTAATTTTCGATTGCAACCCTATGATCTATATTTTGACCAAACAATTGCTAGGGGGCAAGTACTCCAAATGGATTGTGATCCTACAGGAGTTCGACTTGGAATTTGAAAAGTCTAAGTCGAAGAAATCTTTAGTTTTTGCGGAGTTGATGTGTGACTTCCCGCGTGCTGACACAGAAACTGTGGCGGAGGAGCCCATTGCGGACGAATCCTTGTTTCTAATCAGCACTTTAGATCCATGGTATGGAGATATCATCGTTTATCTCCAGACCCAATCCTTTCGGCCAGAAATTTCAAGATCAGAACGTCGGAAAATACGATTCCAGTCCCAACAATTCAAAATTATTGGAGATACACTTTATCATCGTGGGGCGGACTCTGTTTTCCGACGTTGTTTAACTCATGAGGAAGCTGAAAGGGTTCTAAATGACTGTCACTCTGGAGCGTGTGGCGGTCATATGTCTGGGTTTGCCACAACCCAAAAGATATTGCGCGCTGGCTATTTCTGGCCGTCTTTGTTTAAAGATTGTATTAACATAGTCCGAAAATGCCACAACTACCAAATTTTTGATCGAAAGATGTGCGCTCCACCCGCTCCTCTCCACCCTATAATTGTCGTCGGTCCTTTTGCAAAATGGGGTATCGATTTTATTACATGTGTTAGGCCCCTATACTACTAGTGTAACCCCTTATTGTTATTAGTACAACCCACTTATTATATTGATGTACCCATGTAGTGCCCATATTGTTGTTATTGTGCCACATAGAAGCCCACTATTGTTATTATTGTGCCCTTACATTATTATTGTTATGTCGGCTTTGATTATGTTATGACCCCTTAGACACCTATATATAGAAAGGAGGTCTTTTCATTTGTATCATCCAAGAATTGTTCATTTATGTAATGTAAAGGAGGTTGCCCCCTCAAAGAGGCTAAATTCTAAGGCGTTGATCTATCTTTTCTATCTTTTCTTGAGCTGGTTTCATAACACTTGGTATCAGAGCTTTGGATTCTAGGGTTTCGCTGCTCCAAACAGGTCATCGTGGCATTTTCGCTATAACTTTTTTCAGCGACGTTTCAGAAGTTAAAAAAAAAACCCATTTGAGAAGAAATCGTGCTAAACCTTGGGTCCGAATTTTAGAGCTTTTAGCGCTACATTTGCGGAGATATGATCTTGGGAATTTGGTCTTTTTGCAAACTCCTGAATTACATTCCAAACAGGTGACCTGGGGAAAATAGTCATAACTTTCTCTCTGGGGATCAGATTGAAATTTTGTAAGAAGGTACAGAAAGAGGACGGACTGTAGTTTCTTGTATGCATTTTTCAGATCCAAAGGTTGAAACAGTGACTTGTGGCACGTCATGCAAGTTCGCTCTACTGAACTAGTCTATAATCAGGTCATCTTGGGAGATTGTGCATAACTCTTTCTTGGAGAATCCAATTTGGATCAGAATAGTGGAGTTGGAAAGAGGACACAGAGGGCTACTATAGGTCACAATTTTAGAACTTAAAGATCTGAAAGTACAGAGTTACAGTTGTTTCAAGATCGAGCTCCTAAAATCAAGAAAAATCAAGATGAGGAAGTTTGATGGCAAGGATCCGGTAAATTGGATACTTCAGATGGAGCAATATTTTGATCTACATGGTGTACCACTGTTACAAAAGGTATGTATTGCATCTTCATATTTAGAACCAGATCAATTTTTATGGTATGAAGGGCTTTGTTCTCGTAAAAAACTTGTTACGTGGTCAATTTTCACGGAGGAAATGATAGCACATTATGAGGATACAAAGAGAAACACCTTCTTTAGAGTAACACCACAACAATTGGAAAGAGTAAAAGGGCTTTGTGACATACTGGAAAGCAAAATTATGGAAACCAGGAAGCATACCCCTCACAACTATAAAGATAGAAGTGTTGTTTCTCCCAACCTTCCACAACCTACAAGGGTTACACCACAACAATTGGAAGAAAAAAGAGAAAAATGGCTTTGTTACAATTGTGATAGCAAATGCACTAAAGATCATAAGTGTGCTGAGAAGAAATTATTTTACATAGAATATGAAGAGGAGGAAGAAAAGGATCAAGAAACATCAAAAGAAGATGATATACGCTAGGACCCCACCCCAGAGAAAGAAGAAATGAATCAGACCATATCTTGTAAAGCATTGGCAAGAATTACCACTCAAACTCTCAAGATAGAAGGACATATCAAGGAGAAAAAGGTGCAAGAAGTGAGAGATCACATCGAGAAAGAAGAAATGAATCCAACCATATCTTGTAATTCATTGGTCGAAATTATCACTCCTCAAACTATCAAGATAGAAGGACATATCAAGAAGAAAAATGTTTAAGAAGTGAAAGATCACATCGAGCATCAAGAAATGAATTCGACCATATCTTGTAAAAGATTGGAAGAAATTACCACTCCTCAAACTCTAGAGATAGAAGGATATATCAAGAAGAAAAAGCTTCAAGCAGAGAAAGATCACATTGAGCATCAACAACAAGTTCTCCAACTTTTAAAGGATAACACCACTTCAGTGCAAAATAAAATGAAACAACAGGTAGATCAACATCATAGTGAAAAATGTTTTGATGTAGGTGATTGGGTATTTTTACTGCTACATCTCAAGCAAGCTAATTATGAGAAGGAAATGTTGAAAATACTACATGCACTTAAAAAATGACGACCTTACCGAATGGGAAGACTCTTCAAGGATGAGGCTGTGGAAGCATTGTTTTGTGCTATTTCTATTATCCAAATAGATTGGATAAACGAAGCAAGGGATGAATGGAAGAAGGATGAAGAAGTGTGGCCACTTATTCAAAAGTTGCAAAAGATCCCAATTCAAACAATATTGCCAGAAATTGAAGAGGAAGGACAAATCATATTGGAACTTGAAGCAGTCATAGAAACAAGAACCCGACAGTTACGAAATCGATCAATTTCATAATATCTCATCAAGTGGAAGAACTTACCCGCTGAAGATTCCACATGGGAGGACAAGAATTTTATACAGAAGCATCAAGAACTACTCAAGCGTTGAGGACAATGCTTTTTGAAGGAGAGGGGCATGTTAGGCCCCTATACTACTAGTGTAACCCCTTATTGTTATTAGTACAACCCACTTATTATATTGATGTACCCATGTAGTGCCCATATTGTTGTTATTGTGCCACATAGAAGCCCACTATTGTTATTATTGTGCCCTTATATTATTATTGTTATGTCGGCTCTGATTATGTTATGACCCCTTAGACACCTATATATAGAAAGGAGGTCTTTTCATTTGTATCATCCAAGAATTGTTCATTTATGTAATGTAAAGGAGGTTGCCCCCTCGAAGAGGCTAAATTCTAAGGCGTTGATCTATCTTTTCTGGTTTCCCTACAATACCCCTTAATTCAACTTCCTTTCCTTCCGTAGAAAATTTGATGAAAAGTTCTTGAAAATTAAAAGCTATTGTACCCAAGGATTGTAGCCATTGGACTCCTAGTACAACATCAGCACCTCCCATTGGAATGGAAAGCATTGGGCTAGTCAATACATATTCTCCCATGGAGAGCTTGATATTATGGCACCTTCCAGAGCAATTTATTGTTCCTCCATTTGCAATCATCACTTGACACTCTGGTGCTGGATATAGGAAGCTAACCCTCACTCGGCCGGGGGGCATGCGTATATCATCCTTGCAGTAGATTATTTTACCAAGTGGGCTGAGACGATGCCTACATTTGAGGCAGACGACAAAACTGCTGCGATTTTCGTGTTCAATCATATAATTGCTAGGTTTGGTGTTCCACAAGCGATTATCACTGATCATGGACGTCATTTTCGAAATATTATGATGACTGAACTTATAGACCAACTTGGATTGCGTCATTATAGTTCAACTCCATATTATCCACAGGCTAATGGTCTGGTTGAAGCCATCAACAAAGTTCTAGTCATCATGATCCGACTAATCATTGGGATTCATAGGTCGAATTGGCATAACATGCTATTTTTAGCGCTTTGGGCGTATCAAACCTCAGTAGAAACGTCAATCAGTTTCACTCCTTTCCAACTAGTTTATGGTCTGGAAGCTGTGTACCCAGTGAATGCGAAATCTCGTCATTGCAAATGGCCATCGAATTACTTCCAGCCACTTCGGAAGAGGAAAAACGTTTGTTGTACTTGGCTCAGCTAGATGAGAATCGACGTGATGCTGCATTAGCAATCGAAACTCATGCCAAACATATTAAAGCTCAGTATGATCGAAATGTTACCCCTCATAATTTTTCGGAAGGAGACCTAGTCTTATTGTACGATCAAGCAAATGATAAATTAGGTGCTGGAAAATTCGTACCCATGTGGCATGGTCCTTATGTTGTTAAGCGAAAGCTGGCAAAAGGGGCCTATGAATTGGTAGACTTTGACGGGGTCTCTTTAGGTAAACCCAGAAATGGTCTTTACCTAAAGAGGTATTATGCTTAAATCTGGGTGTGGAGATTTTTAGTTAGGTTAGTTTTCTTTCTAGCTGGTGTGTTTTAGATTAAAAAGTGTGCTTAGCTTAGAGAGTGTTTTTTGTCATTATTCCTGCTTATCTTGATTTTACTCTTGATATTGCAGATGTCGACGTCTCTCCAAACATACATTGGTTTTGCTGATGGTGCTTGTCGTAATACACGAAACATTTCTTCCGCAACTTGCGTTATCTATTCCCACTCTGATGAGTTGGTATCTATACATGGGGTAAGCCTCGGTCAATCAACGAACAACATTGCAGAGTATAGTGCAGTGATTTAGTTATTATCTAAATCCATCTCATTTGGGATTCAGAGTTTGATAGTGAGGTTAGATTCTGAACTCGTTGTATTACAACTTTATAGAGTATATGCCATTAGAAATCCAGTGTTATTGAGATTATTTCTGAGAGTTCGTCTCTTGGAACGTGAATTTGACTATATTGAATATCAGCATATTCCAAGATATTTAAATACATTAGCAGATGCAATTGCTTCTTGAATATTAAGTAGACATTTGCAATAATCATACAAGTAAATTTTTAAAAATTCCATAATATGTTTACAAGATAAGCCGGTAATAGCGATATAGTATAGCATAGAAGTGTGTCAAATATACATCGTCTTTGATCATAGGTTGAAAAACACCTTATGATTGGCAAAAATGATAGTACAAAAAGAAAAAAATGTCAAATGTGTCTACAACAGGCGATCATCCTATCACTGGTGATGATCACGATAAGAAACCACTGTACGGGCCACCCTACAAAGGAACCTCCTGAAAGGTCCTGGGACCCCAATCACATAGCGCTGTAGCCTAAGAGGAATGTCATCTATGCTGGTCTCCAGAATGTCTGCTGTCAAATACTCTAGATGACTCTCCAATTCAGCCAAGGTCTCTGTAGATTCGTCTTGTGGGGCTGGTGCTGCTGCAGCTGGTTGTTTCCTCTCATAGGGCCGGAGAGTGGTTGGTCGCCGTGGACCTACATCTGCATTTGAAACTTTTACTATCAATTTTGGGACGAGATAAAAAAAATAAATTAAATTAGAAAATGTTGAAAATGATTTTACCTGAGTCATCCCATTGCTCTCCTGGTGGAAGAGCCATGTCTGGGTCACCACGATAATCTACCCCAGCATAAGGAAAGTCCTGAATAGCAAAACTTGGTTCTCCAACCAATGAAAATAATCAGGAGTGAATTGAATGACTTATGTTCCCTCCTCAGGATGACGGGCCATAACTGCAACCCAAAGCATCAGTTTGGGCTCTCGGGGAAGTCCAGCTCCAATGTAAGATGTTGTGGGACCAACATTGGGACCCTCTCCAAACCAAAGCTCACAACTAAAGCGCCATATCCAAAGGTCTTCATTTGTCCATTCTTTGCTCTAGTTGGTTGGCCTTTCGTATTAGCCAACACAGCCTCGTACCAGTTAAAGATGGTGCCTCGAAAGCAGTCTACTGCCATCCGCATTTGGGATCCAGTGGCTACATGTAGTGCTGCGCTTCCGCAGAGCCTGGTAACAGTAAACGCAATCACTTTGAGCTCAGGACGGGATATGGTTTTGATATCAATCCCTTTGTCTCTAGTTTGGTCGTTGCAAAACTCTAGCCAGAGGCTATCGACAGACTGGCCACCTGGCCTAGTCTCGAATAGAGTCAAATGTTCACCTCTCTTAGGAAAACCAGTCAGAAAGTAAATGTCTTCTAGCTCCATTTCGAGCTGGTGGCCACCTATAAAGAAGCACTGGTCCTGTATATTCCACCTGTCTACCAGCCACTGCAAAAAGTCCACCTAGGCCCTCATGCCAGGTATGGCAAAAAATTTGTATAAACCGCATGCCTTCAATGCATCAATCTAAGGTTGATGATTAATCGCGGCGAGATCCACATCCTCGTGCTCCTGTTCCCGCCAATCAAGCATGATGTATACCCTACATTCAATAAAAAGGCAGATTAGAATATCTAAAATCAAAATTTTTGGGTGGAATTTGAAAAATTTAGGTTTAAAAACCTTTGTTGCGGGGACCGCACCCTCTGTGTTAGAGACAGTGCGTGGGTCCACACTTTGCCTTCACAGCAGGTGCGGACCCCTGAATTTTTTCCTTTTATGAAAAAGTCGGGGTCTGCCGGTTTCCTATGCTATGCCTGCGGACCCCCGCGTGGGTTTTTAACCTAGAAATTTCCTAAAAAACAAAATAAAACCCTAAAAACAATTTTCAAACGGATGAAATGAAAGAGTAAGATGATGTGGATTACCTGGAGGAGACGACGTTCGATTCCAATGGACGGATTTTCCGCAATCTTCACGGGAAGTTTTTGACCAAAAGCTCTCTTTTCTCACTCTGAAGTCAAATGGTAAAAATGAATTTACAAAATCCCTTTTTATAAGCTTTTTTGAATAAATGAGTTTTTAATTTGTTTATTTTTCACTTTAAAGAGGTAACTTTTGAAGCATTTTTATCTATTTTAAATAGGTATGAGTAATGTTTGAGTTTTTGTGCAGGATAATGGATTTTTCAGGCAAAACTGGTCATTTTCGACAAAAAACATTAGAGTCACCTTTAAGCTCTTTTCTGACTCCTAAAACATGAAAAGATTGCCGATTTTTTCTTTTTAAGCTCGTTAAAACATAACTAAAAAGATGGTCCACTTACAGCCCTTTTCTGTCCGTAAAAACTTGAAAAGATTGCCGGAATTTTGTCGTTTCAAATTCGATATTGGTTATAAAACGACGTGTCATTGATCGCTTTTTTACTTTTTCGGATCAGAGGCACTAAATATGAAAAGTAATCCTTGGTCGTAATGATCAAACGGTTCTCTCAAGTATTATTTTATACTTTTTCGGGATTGGGAGACACAAATTTACGAAAAAGGACAACCATGGAGTTTTCTCAAGTTTTTTCAGACTCTCTAAAATTGAAAAACGCCGAGTTTCTCCTATACTGGACTCGTTAAAATTTAACAATAAAGGACCTGTTCAATTACAAACAGGAATGGACCACTCCTTCTTAGGGTTCGAATTTAAACTAAGTTGGACTCATCCCAAGGATGAGCTTATAATCAAGCAAATGTTATCCTCCTCAAGATTGTCAAAAATAAAGAGGTACTTGCCAGAAATGGTGGGGGAAAAGAGAGAAAAATGAGCCTGTTTGTCATACTTTGTAACCACTCTTGAACATGACACTTTTTATTCACCTGGGTTGGGAAATCCTTTGCCTAACAGTTGATCAAACCATATTGAAAGTCTTCAACCGGTTTCTGGGTATTAACTTTGGGTCAATTGTCACCAAACCATCTGTTGTGTCGTTATGTGTTCAAGAGGTCAGTGAAAATAAACCATTGATCTGCAAAATATCTGTCATCCATCTTGAACATCCCTGAGTCAGTCCTTGCAACTAAATTTCTTCAAACTTGATCTATGATTTCGTGTTGTGGGCTTGCCTATGATAGATTGCTTTCTACGACTTCAACTCATTATCTAGAAAGATGATCTAGAAATCGTTAGTACCTTGGGATCTGCATGCCTCAATGGTAGGTTTCTCGCCTTCGACGATAGGTTGCATCATTGACCTACGATCAAAGGATTCCATGACATGTTCGACATCAACACATCTATTCACATCTCATGGATTGGACTGAGTACTTTGAGGGCCATTGAAATTACTGGTGGTTTCTCTCACACTTGTTAACAATTTACATCATTGACTGGTAATCAAGTGGTTTCTACCATGTTTGACTTCGACACATTCATTCACATGGATAGAATCGTACTATTTCGGGAAGTAGAAATCAAGACCCTAGATCTAGTTTACACCATCCAGGCTGCGAGGAATTTTGTGTTCATTATACAGTGGACTATTCATAAACAGATGGCTGCGTCCATACTGTGTCTACATGTGTTTATACTTGTGATGTATTACAAGATCATTACTATATCAGAGCAGTAGTTAGTTTTCTAGTCAGTTTTGATCTGAGTATGGGAATGCCTACCTCGACGATGATATGATCTCATATATATATTTTACATTGAATGTTTTTACAGGTTCCAACCGGGCTCTCCACAAGATGATCCTCGAAATGATAAAGTATTTCACTCTTCTTAGATGATAAATGAAATCCTCATCTACTACAGACTTCGCACTTTAGGGGGCAATCTATTACATAAAATATTGTCACCATGACTATTTGCAGTCAGTATGGGTCTATCATCATTCATACTATCCTCCTTAGCAAGTCTCAAACCTCAGCTCTTCATGTCAAGCTTTGAAAATGAGAGAAAGTCCTTAAAAATCAATAAATCTCTGGTTCCGCACTTTCTCTTACTGTTACCTGCGGTCCCGCACCCCATGGTCATGTTACCTGTGGACCTGCCCGCTCTGTCTCTAAAGGAGTGGGTGCGGACCCCTGTGAAAGTCAAAAAGGCGCAAGTTTATTCTTAAAAACTCACTTGTGGTTAATTCTGGATGATTCTAGAAGGAATCTTGATGTGGATGGTTTGCTCCTAGGTGGTTCATGCATCCCAAAACTAAAGGAGCTAATCCCTTGATGAGAGGAGCTTATCCCTTTGAAGGTAGACCTAGTAACTTCCCTCCATTGCACTATAAATTAAGGCATTGGGCTGGTTGCTGGGGAGGTTAGAAGCTTAACATTTTTTAGGGTAAATGCTGATGGAACTGAGACTTCCTAGTTAAGCTTGAGAGGAGAGATTACATACCTTTTGGCTTCATTGGGAAGAGAGTGAAACTTGTCAAAGTAGAGGAGATTCTTGGTGGACCCTGGGAGGAGCTTGTACAACATAAAGGCACCAAGGTTGTAAAGTTCTTCTTTGATTAAAGTTAATACAGTCAGATTCATTTTTCTCAACAAATTGTCTTATGTGATTTGTTTCATGAATTCCTTGATCATCATGATAAATATGCTTTATTATATTGGCTTTACAGGTGCTATTTAATGTGTGCACTTGTTTGTGTTTGCAGATTCTTTACAAGGGAGCTCATTTGGATCAACGGAGCGTGGCTTCCACAAACTTGCATTGGACCCAAGGTAGGCCTAAAACACTTGTTTGCTTTTATCTATCAATTGCATATTTAGAGAAAGATAGAATTTGGTTGGTTTGCTTGTCGCTAGATATCATTAGATACTAGGGAGGTCGGTCTTGTCCGAAAGAATGACTTATCCGGCCGACACTACCCTAACCCCCTTGAATACACAGATATGTTGTTATGTATTGAAGCCATCTCTATTAATAAGGTTGATGTAGTAGATATAGTGTAAAAAATAATTGTAAGAAGGCTTACAAAAAGGTTTTATCTACAAAAGGAAGAATCATAGACACTCTCATTTCTGCTATGTGGTCCTCACTACATAAACCCTATCCTTTTTCCCGATGGATTCTCTGAAGGGGGATCCTCCCCCTCCCCCCAACAAGGCTGTTAAATTTTAGGTCCTCTTGGCTACACTTTCCTTGAAACCCAGGAGCAAGGATGCGCAATTGAAGTTCGTGAAGAAGTCTAAAGTTATACCCTCAATTTCCCTTCCCTCGGTAGTTTGCAGAACAATTTTGGCTTTTTTTGATGACGTCCTTGTGACAAAGTTCATAGGGATATGGCCTTCTGCCGGATCAATGGATGCATGAATAGACAAGAATTGGAAGTTAATGATGAAGAATAATATCAATTTGTATTCTTGCGGCAATGGTTTTTTTCTTTTCTGTTTGAACTCAAGGAAGATAAAGATGTGATTTTCATAAATGGACCATATTTTTCGACTCTCAAGGAATGTATTTGAATAAGTGGTAACTAGATTTTAATCCATATGAAGATGTCCCAAATGTAGTCTTGGTTTGGGTCAAGCTCCATCGACTCCTGCTTTATTGCTGGAGCGATGATTGTTCAATAGAAACTGAAAACAACATTAGAAAATATCTAGAGAGGGATGAACTCTAAGGATCTCATTTTTCCTGTGCCAAGATATGCATAGATCTTGATTTGGATAAGAGTTTTCCCTCTTAGATTAATCTCACCTTAGGAGGTTGGACCCATTGTCATAAATTTTGGACTATGAGAAAATCCCTTTTAAGTGTAGTTTCTACCATGAATACAACCACTTTGCTAGGTATTGTAAGAAAGATCCTACTAGGAAAGGGTTGGGTCCACGTGTAGAACAAGAGGAATAGTGTAAGACTCAGAAACATGGAGGGAATAGAGGTAGGTCTTTAGTGACAAAGGATCAAAATACCCAAAATAAAAATGATGTTCATCTTTAGCAAACCCATTTGGAACAATGTAGAATCAAGCCGAGAATGAACAAGAAGAGCCAAACCCTAGTCAGAATAAAGAGGTCTCTTATGAGGAAGCACCAATACTAGAGCACGAAGACGGGGAGATAAATGAAAATAAGGAGTTTCCAGATCTCATGAATAAATAAGATCCAATCCTTGTAGAATCCCAAAATTATCCAATAAGAAATCGTGATATCTCCCCTTCCAAAGTCGAGCATGTTGAAGGTGGGCCCTCATCAACAAGGGTTATCAATTTAAAAATCGCACAAATATTAATTTTGAAATGAGGGTAGCAACCATGAAATGAAGAGTGGAAAGAAGAAGCGAGTTCAGCCTCCCAAGAAGAAAGTTCAAGAAAAGGAAACAAAACATAACAAGAAATTAGGAAATCAACCTATAATCACTAAGATTCTAAAGCCAAAAGTTTCGAAATGAATGGAAATAATAGAAGAAGGAGGAGGTTCTCATTCCAATCCTCCTAAGAAATGATGGAAGTATTATCTTGGAACATAAGGGGTTTGGGAAGCCCCATAAAATCCTTGATATTTAAAGACATGGTGAAACAAGAGAAGCCTTGGATTCTATTTCTTTAGGAAACCAAACTTGAGGAACAATAATTTATTAATATAGTCAAGTTGTTTGGAGACACAATAGTGGAATAATGCAACGCTCCAGAGGAGCATAAGGAGGATCAAC
This sequence comes from Pinus tabuliformis, assembly GCA_031772625.1. Taxonomy (NCBI): domain Eukaryota; kingdom Viridiplantae; phylum Streptophyta; class Pinopsida; order Pinales; family Pinaceae; genus Pinus; species Pinus tabuliformis. The sequence continues at coordinate 1,348,574,484 of CM062818.1, read as the reverse complement.
TTTGTTTTGGTTTGATATTTATTTTAAGGTTATTGAGAGCATGAAATCTCAATTTTGGATAACAACTCTTTTAGAAAGAAGGGATATAAGCGAACGAATCCCCATTATCAATATATATGCTTCGGTGCTTTATGGGGAAAAATAGGCTTTTTTGGATTCCCTAATTTTAATTAAGGAGAAATCCTAGCATAATAACTATATAATGGGAGGGGACTTTAATATTGCCTTGAGATCTAAAGAAAAGAGAGGAGGTTGACATGTTCGAGACCCCTTCATACAATGCATGGAATACTTGATAAATGAATTGGATCTAGTGGACATCCTCCCAAAATCTAGAAAATACACGTGGTGAAATAAAAGGAGTGGGAATAATCATATATTAGCTTGATTAGAGTGTTTCTTAATCCACAATAGTTAGGTTTTAAAAGGGTTTTATTTCTCTTCTTCAATCAAAGTGCAAGGAAAATTTTATCGTCGTCCAATCAAAATTAATGTTGGATCAAATGGAATACTTAGGACGAATTCCATTTAGATATAATTCTGCATGGATGAAGGAAGAAGGTGGTGTTGTTGAGATAATCAGGCAAGCCTGGAGGATGCCAGTATCATGATCACCCGCCTTTGTATGGGAATCAAAGTTAAAGTTTGTAAAAAATCATATAGGAAATGGCTAAAGGAAACATATCAAGCCCCCAGATAGAAACGAATGGAATTTGTAACACGCCCCCTCCTAATCCTCACCAAAACACCAATTAAAAGGAGATGGTTACTAGGTTGACCCAAGATCCGAGGTGTCATTATGGAGATTAGATCTAATTTTTTTTGTCTTTTCAAATGAATTAAAACATCAGTTAGACATCATTGTTGCATTCGTCTCATCAAGGTGAATTCAGTAATATAAAATTTTACTTCAATTTGACCTTTGGATCAAAATATGTGACCATGAAATTCTGGTAAATTAGAGAGCACAACATCATCATCTTGACCACATGGATATACCCCATGGCTATCCTCCCAACACCATTTGGAAATTTCTTGTTGGCTTTTGCCCATTCATGGGGTTGGATTCCACTACACAACACTATGCACTAACGTGAAATTATATTAATAGTAATATTTCCCAAGTTGACAAGCCATCAACTAATGCCAACTTTCCCATTACATGACACTATATATTTGCACAATCATATTTTTCTTTGGGTTCCACCCTTCGTGCAGGCCTACCTATAGTCATTTGATGGATCACTTGTGGATGGAAAATTTTCCATCTCTTGGACTTTGTTACCTGGCTTCACCTCCTTTGCGCACTTATGAATGCTCCAAGGTCGATCTTTTGGGATGACCTGTGAAGTGGGTCTGCCCTTGCACTAATGAAAGAAATGTTGAGCTCATGTGTACACCACTACAACCTTGACTTATGTCATCCCACTCCTTTCAATTGTGTTCTTCACTTTGTGCTCTCGGAGAATAACCCCTAGGATGATGTGTCATGGGGATCACATCCTACAGAACTTTCGCCAATGAAAAATCTTTCCACTGTTGACATCCTCCCATCTTACATCATCCCAGGTTCTCCCTCTTGCAAAACCTTTGAACCTTTTAGGATCTTTCTATATGGGTGATGTGTAATGAGCTCCATCGAAGACCTTCTCTCCCCCCCATCAGCTCTGCCACGCTAGCCCAGTCCTTGTCATCCTGAGCATTCCTTCCATGCACCCTTTGTGAATTTCTGGGACGTAACTTACATTCTTATGTCATCCTTGGTTCCTCCTCAATTGTTGATCTCTCTCTCTCTAGCTTGATCTCGACCACTTGTCAAAAGGGCCTTCACTTTCGATCGCAGGTCTGGTCATGATGACACAAGAAAGGGAGCTTAGTTAATGTTAAGGCTCCTCATAAGGTGTCATCCCGCATGTTATCTCACACTATAATGAGATGATTTTGGGATGTGATCAGGTAAGGGAAACCCTCTTGTGCACACACATAAAAATGGTCAGTCAAGGTCATGATGGTTCTACATGAAACTTAGGTTACATAAGTCATATTAACCCTTTTGCGATGAGTTCGTCCATATCTAAATCACAGTGGTTCTATAAGAGCTTTGACCTATGCGGGAATCTGAATTTTTCCCTTGGGGGCTTTATGAAGCATGCACAGTGTTATCCCTCCTGATTTTACAACACGGATACAATATAAAGGTTTTTGGTGGGCACAATGTGAGACACAAACCAAGGAGTTGTCGATTCAAGCTAGGATCTTGTCCATTTAGGGCTAGGGACATATCTACTCATGCCAACGATTATCCCTCTAGTCTCTTAGAGGTCTATAGAATCCTTTGGTAATCAAGTTAGCATACTGGAATCTATAAAAGAAACCAAAATCACACAAGGAATGCAATTCCATAAGGAAAAAATATCCAACATGCTCATGGCTTGGAGATAGAACCATGCCAAACCAGGAAGCATAAACCCAAGTCATGATATCTCTTTTGAATAAATACCATCCACAACAAGGAGAACATGACCTTCTTGTCCCTAAACATGGAGAAAGTAAAAATACTAATCCAAAACTCGGGTCTACGTTATGGAAATTCTTAAATAAACATTTCTACGAATTATGTAGGACAACAAGGCCCAAAAGGAGAAATAAAGTTTCAATATTCTACCTTAATATTATATGCAATGCTAAGGAAAACCTAATTTTAAAACAAGTTCATACTTCTACAATTTATGAAGGGGTTTCCAGGAAAATTATTAACAAAAAAAACCAATATATGAATACCCACTAGGAAAGTGCCAATCAAACTGAGCACCATGGTTATAACCAACCATTCAAGTAGGGATTTACCATATCATCTCTGCACCAAGATGATATACAGAGTATGACTCTCAACTTTGAGAGACTCAACATCAACACGTGCATGACAAAGATGCAACTTTATGTGAAGCATAAGAATATAAGACCAAGTCATTCAATCTCATGAGGTCATGCCTTACATAGCACATAATATATATCTATTGGAATGAGTCCTTGATAATTAGATGCGTAGACCTGACACTAGGGTATGCATCACTGAAGGCTTGAAGAAGACCCTCATATAAAATAACATGTCTATAAGGATGAAAGAGGAGGAAACCATCAATATGACTACATTACAACACAATAACTAATGCAAGCTTGAAATCAACGTAATCACCATACTTTAATATGAAAGAGTTCCCATGATAAACATTTCGGTGACATAATCAATATTCTTACATGTTGTCCCAGTGACTTTAAATAATAACACAAGATAGCAGTCAATCTTGTAGATATCAGTCACCCAGTTATGTCTCATTCATTAATAATACCATTTCAAACTAGAAATGTAAAACACATTCATTATCATTGTAAACACATAAGGAAAACTTATCTTGTGAGTTTTTGAGCAACTGAGTATGGGATTATGACTCTCCACCGAACCATAGATAGTTGCAACCAGTTCTCACTTACAACTATCACACCCAAGCCAGATTCCAAATACTGAGGGATATTTTTCTCAAGGGTTGAAACACAACCTTCAGTTACTCCAAGGACTCTAGAGATCCTTCCACCTCCACCCTCTAGCTAAGTTTCAAGTAACAAAATGCATAGGGAGTCTAGAGACTCGTTGTCTCCACCCTTCAAAACTCAAAATTGTGGTTCCACCCAACTTGGGGACTCCAAAACCTCAAAAAAATAAAAAAAATAGAGACGAAGTATGGTTCCACCCAACTTTGGGACTCCAAAACATTAGCAAAATCAAACATATAGAAAGGAAGCCTAGTTCCACCCAACTTGGTGACTCCAGAACTTTAGAAAAATCAAACATATAGTAAGGAAACCTAGTTCCGCCCAACTTTGGGACTCCATAACCTAATAAAAATCAAACATATAGAAAGGAAGCCAATAGGAAATCCTTTAAGAATTTTCCCAGGGATAATTCCTCCACACCAGTCCTTCATGATTTCCTAAGAATCACCATCTCCACCTTCTTGCCACTAGTGGATCGAGAGGCAATTTCTTCCCCACCCGTAAGTGATTTCTTTTTAACTTATTTCCAACCAAAAATTATCCCCCCCCTTGCTCCTATATTTTCTCTCTATGTACTTATTTTCTTTCGAGCTACTCGAGTATTCTTTCTTGTTTTTCTCTGGAGTTTTTCCTCTCCCTCTCTATTCCATGCCTTTCCCCATAAATACCTTCTCTTGGTTTTTTATCTATTCCCCCCAGCAGTTCCCATGTGTCCTTCCTCTCCTTTCGCTCTCATCCAGGGTGGTTCTTCCCATGTTTTCTGGTAGGTTGTGCAAAGCCTTCCTAGTTTGTGTGGTCATGCCACGTCTCCCCCTTTTCTTGTCTAATAATTGCAACCCAATAACCCACTCTTCGCTTACATGTTGTGGTATAACTGGTCAACGACATCGTCCTCTCTTGCCTTTTTCTCCAAGGAAGCATGGCCCTTGTCATCTTTTCCATTGTCCTCCTAATGACATGCTCTAACTCATTTAGAGTGCATACCTACCAACCTCCTTAGCTGTCACAATAATTAAAAACCAAGAAATTACCCTCGTCAGTCTCTGGAATCCGTGTCCCATTACTCAGCCCATTTTATAAAAATATTTAGATTGCATACATGAGTGCCAACAACTGGGGTTACCACAAACCCCTTCCCTTGGTGGGGGAACACCATCTTCAGTGTTTAATACCATATACAATAAAACACACATGAAAAATAGACATATTGTTTCATGGAGATATATAGACTCAGCTCTTTACAACATTTACAATGTTCCACGTGTTTTGTTCAACCAACAGACAAGATAGGATAAACATCAAGTTAGAATTCAACTGTCAAATCAAAGTATGATAGATATTATATCATAATTTAGTCATTTTCCCAATAGCCCTTTGGAGTATTTTCATGTTTTGGAGGTGCTTAATCCAACTTGGATTATTCTCTTTGCTACTTGCTTTACACACATTGGATCTGTTTCCAACCTGACAAGCACCTAGTAGCCTTTTTTTCTTGTACACACACTAGATCGATTTCCAACCCGAAAAGCACCCAATGCCTTCTCTCCTCTTTGACCATGTAGACGAATTGGATTGGTTTCCAAGCTAACAAGCACCTAATGCCTTCTCTTCTCTTTGACCACGTACCCACATTGGATCGGTCTCCAACCTAGAAATCACCCAGTGGTGGATGTGTGTGTGTGTGTGTGTGATCATGCCTAGTCGCTACCCAACAAATATGGGCACTACCAATCCTGATAGTATTTTGTTGACAAGAATATAGGTGTATTCCACACCTTTGTAGGATTAATAAGTCCCATACATGCCTATCTCATACACAATACGCAACATAAGGACCCAGACAACCCCATATATGTCTACTCCAAAACATTTCATAACACATGCATGTATACAAAGTGTACCATATCACATACACATACACATAATAATCACAACGAATACACATACATAACACATATAATACACATAGCACAAAACAACATGTACACAACAATGTTGAAAGTCCAAAGACCATACAAACTTTAACAATAGACACCAAGGAACATTGCCTCTAATGTCTTTCCCACGCTTCACCGCGTGCATCCATAATCCAAATCTGGGATCCATGGTTTCTTTAGTTATCCATGCTTGTCCTAGCATACCATAGGCGACACTGCTTTCATTCTGTTGATATATCCTTCAACATTCCTTATTGATAATATAAACATGGAATAATATAAGATCTATATTCATATGATAGCAAAATCATAGATCAGCGAGGGCTAATTTGCGCACTTCTTTCCTTATAAACCAAGAACCTTTTATGCCATTCACATCTACATTAAAGAAATCAAAATAATCATATTTTTACAAGAATGAACCCTGACAACCCTGTCAGAAAAAATTAATAATTTTATATCTAAGTCCAATAACATAATCATTCATTCAACATATATATAAGCACATATGTCCATAAAGTCAAGGCTAAGTGAATTTCCTTTATCCGTGAAAATAATGCACAACATTGAGAACAATAGTTCCCAACTTGGCCAAGGCTTTTTCTACTCAAGCCCATTTACTTTTCCTTTTCTTGTTAACTTTTTCATGGTTATCCTGCCACTGTCCATTTATCCTTATGGACTCTACCAACCCAATTGGTTGCCATATTTTTCCTTCCTACCTTCAACTTCCATTTATTCATTTTTTGGCTTCATCCAAGTCTTATGTTTCATATTGGGTTCAACTCACCTCTCCCTGAGCTCCATTTGTTTTCTTTTTCACCCAACAAATTCCCAAGAACCTCAAAACATAAAACAAAAGAACACGAAGGAAAAATGAAGAAAACATATAAATCCAAACAAAAACAAACCATAAACAAAGTGGCATGGCCATGCACCAATCAATAGTAAAAATGACATATCAAAACATAAATCCCGTAGAGAAACACAAAACACCAAATGATCAACAACCATACCCACTCAACCCCATGAGTTCCAATGTTTTCAATATTTCATGGGTAAAAACCTAGTCTTATCCTTCTTCAAGATTTCATGGCAAACCTTTTTAAAACTTGGGCTTCCCTTCTAATTTCTACCGGAAGAGATCCTTTGAAACTTATCAAACGGTCTCGAGGGAAGGAACCATCCTTTTCCCTCTCTTGCAACAGTGAACTTTGTTGCCTCAAATGCTTGAGGGCTCTTTCCAATTGCTCTTATTTTATTCTGCTAAAAATTATTAATATGTTTCCATTCACATGCAATTATTAGTGCATTAATAAATAAAAACCATATACCAATTGCCTTACCCTATTGTACCAAACATGATGCCCTTGAACTAAACACATATCTCAATCTATATATTAATGACATGTCTCAAAATCCATGACATAAATAAGCACAATTTTGTCTCAACATATATTTTCAAAAACCAAAATTGTTACATGCATATGTACATATCAATTCTCAAAATATTTCAATTCCCTTAATGAATTCAATGATGACTAGGAACTAGTTATTATGCCCAAACAAACATCATTAATTTCTTTCGACCTCTTACACCGAGACCAAACAAAAACTTAAATTCAACCTTCATACCAAGGCTAGTAATCAAGGCATCTACAACCTTAAGGGAATTTAATTAGAAATAATTTATCATACCAGCATTAGCTCATATATAATCAAGCCTTTACAAGATTAAAATTCAACATTTTTGCCCCAAAATTATTAGCCTTAATTATTATCAGTCTCTTTATTGAGACCCTTACTATCATCTGTTAAGATCAACCTCTATTAGCTTCATTCAATCTCTTCACCGAGGCATTCATCCCTAAACGAAAAATCAACCCTTCCATATGCAACCATAGTAGCATGTATCTATGACCTCTTTATTTAAGGCCATCAACAACAAGTATTTCATAAATTTCATCATCATGTGCAATTGTTGTACAAATTTTGAATAATATGACACATATTCACAGAGATTATCCCGATTATACATTATTGCGGAATACATGCATAATACATAACCTCCTCTACGTTGATCATCAATTTACAGAAGTAGAAACAATAACATGCGCACATAGAAGCATCAATCACACATATCAACACAGTATTTTCCCGAGGAAAGCATCTCGCTAAAAACCCCAACTATCTGTATATTATATTGATTGAGAAAATGTAACAATACATAGTACAATACTCCTCACAAGTAATCAGTACTAGCTCCACCTGTTACACACAATACAGCTCAGATCTGATCTCCAAATCTCCTCCGCTGCTTGCCTGCCTCCACTGCACAATACCTGCTGAGAATGAATGAGAATGGCTGAACCAAACTCGTTTTTACCTCAAGAGAATCACCCACACTGGAAATCACGTGAGCAGAGGCTATAATCACTTGGTATTGGCCCCATATTGTGCAATTGTCATTGGTATTACTCAATCCATGCATGTGCAAAATCTCATGCACAACTGATAGCAATCTCAACCTCTAACACCTGTCTCCATTGAACTGTACATGCACTGAGTTAACTGATGTATTCTTCAGTTGCATTATGAGTTAATAATTAATTCACACAACTCATCATTAGTCTATTGATCAGTTAGACTAATTACAACAAGTTTAACCAAGTCAAACTTAACACAACTCCATCAACTCCACATCCAACTCCACAGAACTCACATGCATGAGTTCTAATTGATGTCCTACATGCAATAGCTCAACTGACTCATAAGAAAAGCGTATTTCCTTCTGACAGCTGCATGTGCCACATCTGTAGCTCAAATTGAAGTGCCCCAAGAGGATAAGATAAAGTTTATAGTCTAAATATTATTATGAGACAATAATATTTGACTTTTCTGTTTTTGACTAGCAGTCTAAAAATAGACTCTGGTCACTCCTACTGTGATCCAAAAATAGAAGTCCATCTATTTTTCCCAACATGACCAACCATCCATAAATAGCATTCTGCAACTCATAGACCATGATCCATATGTCTAAAAATAGACATAGTCTAAAAATAGACTTTGCGCCAAAATTCGCCTGCGGGACCACTTAGTGAAGGCGACTCCTTTCCACTAAGATCCATCATCTTGTTGCATTTTCAACACTCCCTCTCAACAAGATATGGATTATCAGCAACCCCTATACTGTAACTCTGGAATGTTCTGCATGCAACACATTTGCCCGGTCCACTTGCTCCAACAACACTTGGAACAAAAACACTCCCAACTGGCCACTCTGTTGGGCTAGGAACATACTTTGATGCTGAAGCTCTACCTACTGCTGACAAGTTCTCCCTCTCTGACATCTGCGCTACTACAACATCTCCATGCATCTCGCATCATTGTACACCTCTTTGTGCCACCTAGCACTGTGCAAAACACTTGTGCCTCTCGCATTGCTGCAGCGTGCATGCTATGCACTGTCCTGGGATTCCCTGCATTGTTGCTCTCTCTGCCGCTCCATCCGCATCTGTCTCTACCCAATCATTCAGTTCCTGCTACTCCACATTGGGGCTCCCGTAGCAAGGTCTCATCCAAGAGGTTGGGTACCTCAAGGATCCTGCCCCTCCTCCTTGGGACGATCACTCTATATCGCCCCACCTCCTACCTGGAGGTATGGCTGCATGTGATCCCTCAGCCCACCTGGCTCGAAGTTTCCCCCTAATGGAGGTCTCTGCATGAGTAGATGTCTCTACTCGATCTCCTCTCAGCTTCCCTTGTTGTGGCTGCTCCACAACCTCCTGAAGCTGCTGCACCAATCGTGGCTCCTCCACAATCGTTTGAGACTTCTTCTGGCTCTGCATGTTGAGAGGTAATATATGCTCCCTCTCAACCACCAAGTCTCCATCAGTTGCCTTGCTGCTCAAGGCTTTGCATGCATCTACATGCAACTGATAAAGGTTCCTGACTCGAACCCCTATCTTCCGGGTTTCTCCAGTTGTCTTACTGCGCAGGAAAGCCTTTCCCTCGCTGAAGACAACATCATATCCCTTGTCTTCTAACATCACCACAGAGATAAGATTCTTCTTCAATCTTGGAACATGCATCACTTCCTTCAATATGAAGGGTTTACCAGACTCCCTCTCAAAGGAAATGGTACCGATACCAGTCGCACTATATCTACCATCATCGCTCATCTCGATGTGCACTCCAAGATCTTTCTCATCCAGATCAGAAAACAAATCTTGATCTCCTGTCGTGTGAGAAGATGCACCACTGTCCAAGAACCATACGGATCCCATCACACTTGATACCAAGCATGCGATCAGCGAAAAATCTAGCTCAACCTGCGAGGCTAAGGCCTCTCCCGCTGCAGATCCAACAACTTGCTTATTTTTCTTCTTCTACGGACAATCTGTGGCATCTCCATTCTCAGCTTTGATGTTTCAGAGTTTATCCTTGAGCGCCATTCCACCAGCTCAAAACTCAACCGCTTCTGATCTAAAATTCGTGAGAACAAAGTATTTCTCGTACAGAGATTGACTGTATGGGCATTCACCAAATATCTCACCTTCCAAAAGAAGGATGAATCCAGAAGCTACCTGGACCAATTACAGACTCTTCCTGAAGAAATAAAATGTAAACACTTTCTGAATAATAGATCTGATGATCAATCCCGCTTTGATATCCTGTAGAACTTTTCCTACAAATCACCCAGCTCTGGTACCATGTAGAAATTTTGAATAATATGACACATATTCACAGAGATTATCCCAATTATACACTATTGCGGAATACATGCATAATACATAACCTCCTCTACGTTGATCATCAATTTACAGAAGCAGAAACAATAACATGCGCACATAGAAGCATCAATCACACATATCAACACAGTATTTTCCCGGGGAAAGCATCTCGCTAAAAACCCCAACTATCTGTATATTATATTGATTGAGAACATGTAACAATACATAGTACAATACTCCTCACAAGTAATCAGTACTAGCTCCACCTGTTACACACAATACAGCTCAGATCTGATCTCCAAATCTCCTCCGCTGCTTTCCTGCCTCCACTGCACAATACCTGCTGAGAATGAATGAGAATGGCTGAACCAAACTCGTTTTTACCTCAAGAGAATCACCCACACTGGGAATCACGTGAGCAGAGGCTATAATCACTTGGTATTGGCCCCATACTGCGCAATTGTCATTGGCATTACTCAATCCATGCATGTGCAAAATCTCATGCACAACTGATAGCAATCTCAACCTCTAACACCTGTCTCCACTGAACTATACATGCACTGAGTTAACTGATGTATTCTTCAGTTGCATTATGAGTTAATAATTAATTCACACAACTCATCATTAGTCTATTGATCAGTTAGATTAATTACAACTAGTTTAACCAAGTCAAACTGAACACAACTCCATCAACTCCACATCCAATTCCATAGAACTCACATGCATGAGTTCTAATTGATGTCCTGCATGCAATAGCTCAACTGACTCATAAGAAAAGCGTATTTCCTTCTGACATCTGCATGTGCCACATCTGTAGCTCAAACTGAAGTGCTCCAAGAGGATACGATAAAGTTTATAGTCTAAATATTATTATGAGACAATAATATTTGACTTTTCTATTTTTGACTAGCAGTGTAAAAATAGACTCTGATCACTCCTACTGTGATCCAAAAATAGAAGTCCATCTATTTTTCCCAACATGACCAATCATCCATAAATAGCATTCTGCAACTCATAGACCATGATCCATATGTCTAAAAATAGACATAGTCTAAAAATAGACTTTGCGCCAAAATTCGCCTGCGGGACCACTTAGTGAAGGCGACTCCTTTCCACTAAGATCCATCATCTTGTTGCATTTTCAACAATTGTATCATCAACACTCTTAACCATGTCCTCATTACCTGAGTTGTATGACTTAGAGCGGGAAAATTCTCATCAAGAAAATTGTTCTATAAATTCTGATAAGTTAGTACAGACTCTAATATCGCAACCTCATTATCTGTGCCACATTATTTAGTGGATTTATATTTTTACCTTCATGTTGTTACAACCAATACTAGTGAACCACCCCCAATCTCGTCACTTTTTTTGTAGAGCTACGAGTTATTTGACTACAAGGTCTACACAAGACCCTTGCTCTTGAGCTAAGCCAATTCAATCATTGAACATGGATGCCCCATATTGTAGTGAGATATGACCTTCACAAGAATCGTCTAATCCTTTTTCACATGTCACATCTTATTCCTTAAATAAGGAAGGCATTAACCAAGGGAAACAAGCATTCATAAGGTAGGAGATAACATCAACATATAGGAAACAATCAACCTATAATGAGGTTCTTAGCCTCCTAACATATATCAACCATGGCATTTCCAAATCCCAACCAAGATATAATAAATATGCCATTCATTCACTGAATCAAACGATGTGTGTTGAATGCACATCACCCGAGGATTTCCCCCAAATCCCTCATATCGCATGGGTATTCTTGTGCATAGTCGCTCCAAGTATGTAAGATCATTTCACCCCATCAGTGATGATGATACACTACAAGTAACCATACTCACCTCCCTACAGATCTACCAAAAAAAAAAAGGAAGACAAAATTCCAAGGTCACAACCACTCACTGTCCAGACCTTCAAGACACCAATAGCAAGCAGATGCATTACTAACATATTTGTCAAAGTAACATGCCAAACATCATTGTAGTTAATACTATGGGTAGGATACCACCATATTCGCATTCAAATATTATACTTAGAGTTGAGCTCCACCCCTAAACCAGGTATTCATGCATTATTACCATGCAAGTAGTAAATCAATTATAGACCAACTTTTAAAACCTAAACATTTGTTTAGTTACTTTTCGAAAAATCATTAGGAAACCCCCTTACAGGAATTCTGTTGTCACATATGCATGATAGATCCCATCCAATCGAAGTGTTGAACTTGGATGCTATGATACCACTATGTAACACACCCCCCTCCTAATCCTCACCAAAACATTGGTTAAAAGGACGTGGTTACTATGTTGACCCAAGATCCAAGGTGTTGTTATGGAAATGGGGTCTAAAATTTTTGGTCTTTTCAACTAACTTAAAACCTCATTTCTTCAACCATGGCCTCTTTCCAAAGTTTTTCATCCTCTGAATCCACTGCTTCCTTGACAGTTATGGGATCATCATTAGTAATAGATAAAGAAAAATTTGAACAAAAAGCAGATGGACTATACCTCTCCAAATTCCTTCTCTCTCAAATTGATCTTCTCAAAATTGGAGTCTGTGGTTCTTCCTCATCTGGTTTCTATTATGTTGTAGAGTCTGATTGTTCCTCCTTTAGTTCAAACTCTATCTTTTCAGGTTCCTTTTGTAGGAATTCGTTTTTAATAAAATCCTTCACCTCTCTAAACACCACATCTTGGCCATACACAAACTTCCTTGTTTCTGGGTTCCAAAGCTTATAAACTTTTAAACCATCCTTATACCCAATAAAGATGCACCTTTCATATTTACTATATAACTTGGTTCTTTTCTCCTTTGGAACATGTACATATGCATCACAACTGAATACCCTGAGATGTGTGAGAGAGGGTTTCTTACCAGTCCACACCTCATGCGGAGTTGTATCTTTCAACGTTGATGAATGTGATCTATTAAACAGGTAACATGCAGTATACATTGCCTCTACCCAAAATTCTTGTCCTAACCCAACACCATTGAGCATGCTTCCTGCCTTTTCCATCAATGTCCTGTTCAGTATTTCCACATCTCCATTTTGTTGAGGTGTGTATGGACTATTCTTCTATCATGCTATACTACACTTCTTAAAATGCTCTTCAAATTCCTTCTTGCAGAACTCTCCACCATTATTTGTTCTCAACACCTTGATCTTCTTCTCCATCTGATTTTCCACTAGAGCCTTAAATTCTTTAAACCTGTCAAAGACTTCAAAGTTATTCTTGAGGAAATATATTCTTGTATTCCTTGAGAAGTCATCTATAAATGAGACATAGTACATAGACTAATCTAGTGATGGAACTCACACATCTATTAATACATCACTATGAAAAAGATCTAATATCCCTTCCGCCCTCTTAGCACCTTACGGGAAACTCACATGATTCTGCTTCCCATATGGACAATGTTCATAAAAATCGAAATCAAAAGAGAAATTCAACATGCCCTCTACCATATCATTACCATGCAGTATTTGAAAGCCCTTCTCTCCAGTATGTCCAAGCCTTGCTCCTCTTTTAGGAACCACAGAACTGTGGCACCCATCAATAACAATGATAACCATAAGCTTGTACAGATTTCCAATACGAACTCCCTGCATCAATATTAGCGCTCCCCGAACCATCTTGCAGATATCTTTCTCGAACACCATTTTTACAATTGCATCATCCATCTTGCTTACAGAAATTAGATTTCTGGCCAATGCAAGAATATGCAACACTAGGAAGTGTTCTAATCCTTCCACATTTCAAATTCAACTTGAATTTTCCCCGTCCGATGATTATGGCCTTCCTGTCATCCCCTAAAAATACATCACCACCATCATATTTCTCGTATTTGCAAATCCACTCCCTATGGGGAGTGAAGTGAAAGGATACACGTGAGTCAATTAACAATGCCTCATGATCTACATGTGTACATGAAGAAGAATCGAAGTACACATCCCCACCTTCATCTGAGGTGGTTTTCGCCTCTACAGAAGAAGCATCATGAGATCCTGTTGACGGTGCTGAACCCGCCAACATGTCAGTGGATCTCCCCGGTAAGAAGTCCCAACTAGACCTCAGACCTTTTGGTGTAGGAGTCCTAGCAGTGGGTTGTATGGTATCGCATTGACCGCGGTTGTGCATAGATGCAAGTAAGATGTCCCTGTTGGTAGAAAGGGTGTGACATGCGCAACAAGCCAAGGAAGGTGCATGAAAGGTTCTAACACACTGAAGGTGGAATGAGTGTGCCCCTTGGAAACCTATGTGAACATGCAGCTTAGAAGGGAACACACGAGCAAAGATGCATCACAAGCTAGAAGGAAGGTGAACCAACAATCCAAAGTGATGGTTAAACCAACAACACATCTCAGTAAGATTTATACATACATATAAAAAAGATTCTATACATACATGTGTAAGAAAATAGATACATATATCGTTAGAGTAAACAAGTTAACTAAAATACAATAACAACATATGCATGAAACGTGATGGATTTGTTATATTAAGAAGTGAAAGTTCCAATCATACAATACAACATGACCAACCACTAGTCCCGATAACGGAACGTTACAGTCACTGCCACCTGCTCCTCCAAAGAGACGTACTAGCTCTGCATTGTGGAGAAGCCAAGGCTCGTTACAATACTCTCCAAGATTTATCTAAGATACTCATATCAGAAGCTTGGCTGACCAAAATCCTCTACAATGTGTTATGAGGTACTATAAATAGCAAAGGGTGGGGTGACCCTTGACATTCCCCTTTGTGACTATTCACCTACCCTCATGACTCTTCAACTAATTTATCACTGTTACATTAAACTATCAACACTTGGACTCTCACTTTACAAGTTGTTACATACAATCCGTACATGTACCCACGCAAGACAAAATAGGCTTGAGCAAGCCATGCAAGACATCACTAAGACTCGGACAGCTTTGGGAAGACTAACTCTTGGACATCCTTGTGATGATCGACGGTAGTGAACTGATGCCAAGCTTGGTCATCTGTGATAGTGCCTGCACGCTCAATGGTGACATCCTGCTGAAAGCGAACTATTGCCTCCGTTGCATCCAGGTACACCAATATCGCTCCTCCGTCCAACTCGTCTGATAACATGTGCATCATCGTCTTGAGTGCAGCTAGCCCAACAAAATACTGATGCATAGTGTCTGTGATGATCTTCAAGTGTGTGTTGGTGACTATGCGCATCAACTTGTCGAAATACATGTTCAACTTCAGTCGGACTTGGTTCTTGTCTTCACCTCAGTGTGTGTTCCAATGGGTGGGATGGCATACATGCACATAATGACATCCATGCTCCTAAACATCCTTTCATACGATCGACGACACTACTCATCTTGTCTGTTCCCTGCCAACTGCTGAGCTAGGTCTATAACCTGTATGGGTGTTGTTTCATCAGTCTGTGTATGTTGCGCCTCCTACTGTACATGTGCTCGCTACAACTGCTTTTCTCGTTTGTGCAGTGCCTATTCTTCCTTGAGTTGTCGCTCCTTCTCTATTTCTCTCTTTGCCTTTGAGCGATCCTCTTTTCGCGCCGTCACCTCATAGCCTCAATCTCCAAAGCTTCTTTCATCACGAGTGGATTTTCTTTGAACTTGCAGCTATGCTCCGCCACTGTGATGTCAACAACCTTCATCTTGCATTAGTCGTATGCAGGTATGCTACCTTCTGTTACTGTTGACGGTGCTAATCACTGTGATGTCACTACCATTTCATCTTGATATCATTTTCCCTAAACAACTTGATGTCTTCATAGATAGGCAAGTTCATAGACACTTGATCGACTGCATCCCCAGTTGCGCTCTCAAAGGTTTCTTTGACTCTGCTCTCCTAGAAGCCATTGTACCTATGATGCTGAGAGGCAGACGAACACTTGTGATACCTGGAGACATAGAAACACTCATGGCAAGCAATATTTCAGTTGAAAACCAAAAAAAATTGAAGGATTGACATGCAACATACCTGTGTGACTGTCTGTGAAGATTGCTCAATTTTCACCGGGAGGCCAGGAGATTGACTGCCAAAACTGTGCAAGGCATGGTTCGGGTTACCGAGAGGCTGATTAACTATTGGAACTGTTGAAAATGGAAACAAGAAATGCTAAAATTAGCATTTCTATAAATAACAGTTCGGGTACCAGTGTTGGACATAGCAATAAGGAATGAAAAATGGAAGTGCTAAAACTAACATTGATATAAATAGCATTTCGCGATGGATTCCAATTTTAGTTAGTCCCTAAACTAAAATTGAGAAGTAAAATTCAAATTTGATCTTAGCAGTTGTTTGTAAAATAATTAATTAATTCATCTTGAGTTAATTAGTTGTGGAAAATCAAACATGAAGTCTATGTGAGGACATGCAATAGTTATCCCATTAATTGAGGAATTTATCACTTAGTTAAAGAGATAAGGATGAGTTGTTATTAGTTAGCTTAGTTAACTGAGTTAAGTCTAGTTAGATTAGTTCCAACAATTTGTGGAATTAATTGTGAGTTCAGTTAGTTAATGCATGCATGCATGTAACTGCTGCACTTCAGATAACTGAATATTCTCTCATAAATAACTCATGCATGTCAGTTCAGATAGAGACCCAGTTGAGATCAGACTAAGGGACAGTGTACTATCAGTTGGAGGATATTTCCTATATAGGAAACTCATCCATGCAGAAGGAATTATCTCCTTCAGGATTGCTCAGTTACTTCTGAGTTTAGTGAGCAGTGTGAGAGGTGAATTCACATAGGTGGCAGCATTGGACCCCAGGAGAAATTGCGCAAGCAAATAGGAGGCTTGGAGGGAAGAGGAGAAGGTTTGTGAGAGGCCTTTAACTATCTATTAGCAGCAGAGGGATTGTACTGAGAGCTGGATAGCCTGTGAGCTAAAGCTTTGTGTAATCCGGACATTTTTCCACTTGTATGACAATACAGATAGCAGGGTTTTTAGCTGAGGCTTTCCCCAGAGTATTCTTTTGTGTTTCATGTGTATGAATTCTTCTTCATCTGTTATATGTGTTCTATTTGATATTGCTCAAAATCGATTAAGCTTCCGCAAGTTTGTTTGTAGAAGTAGATCAAATATTTTGCTTTAGTACATTGCATAATCAGGTTGATCTACAGTGAGAATTTCTACATGGTATCAGAGCTCACTGATCCATAGAGAAATTTCTACAGGAACTGTGCAATTCATAGTCCATCTTAGCCTACTAAGGACTGAAACTACGTAATGCACAATTTCAGTCAGCAGTGACATGCAAACCAACAAACTGCATTGCACAGTTTTTGGGGCCAGCAAGGCTCTGCCTCCTAGAATTGTGCAATGCAAGCCTAGAGGTTAGTACTAGGCCAGATTTGCATAATTTCTGGAGGGACAGAAGAGCCTTCACTTTCAGAAATGCGCAATGCTACCCGGGCAAGGCAAGGTCTGGGCCAAGGTAGCCCAGACCTGCCGACGAGAGACTAAAAACATGAGAATTTTGAATGCATGGTGAGATTGAGTGTAAACAAGAATGAATGATCATGCATGCAAACAGTAAGTGTAGGATTTAGAAAATGGGAAAGCATGCATGTGTGTGAAGCGAGTCACTGCAACGATGACCGTCGGTGCAAAAATAGTGTCATGCATGCAACAACAGTGAGATGTGAACGAAAACTAAAACGGTGCTTCTACAAGCTATCATACATTAAAACGACAATAAGCGTTCATTGAAATCAAGTAGACAACACTTACACAAAGCGAAACACAAAAAACGACAGAAACACGACGCAACACATGAAAATCAGACTTACCCCGAAACAGTTAAGCTGGAAGTGATGAAGACTCCTGGATGCGATGTAGGATGTCAGAGCTGCAAGAGCAATGTGAGGAATGAGCTCTGCAACATTTTGTTCTTAAATTTTGATAAGACCGAGGTTATGGCACACATGCCACAAATCTAGGAAAAGCGAAACTTGGCGAGAGGTTTCTAAAGTGATCTTTGCATGTAACCTGCAATTGCTAAAAATAGATCCCTCAAATCTATGGATTCCTTTGCATGCTTCCTTTTTCTATTCTGGGAAAAGTAGTCCATGCATGTAAATTAGTTTCGCTTGGTCTCGGAGGGAACCGGTCAACCTGAAGGCACATGCAACGGTCTACGAGACTGGGATGAAACTTTTCGCAGTTTCTGGGCTGATCTGGGTTGGTTTTCCCTGAGGGATTTCACAATTTCTGGGCTCAGTAGGTGATTGTCTTCTAGAATTATGCAATTTCTGGGCTGATCTGTAGTGTCGGGCCAGATTGCATAGTTTTCTCAAGAAGACTGCCTAACTGTTATATGGAATTTTGGAGCCCAGCAGGCTGCCCAACTAATTCGCGCAATTTCTGGAGGGAAGGTTGGTTCCCCTCCATAATTGCGCAATTTTCTGGGGGAATGTCTTAGCCAGCAAATGGTCTAAGTCTGGATTGTCGGCTTCCGGGAGGGAGACAAACAAGATAACATGCATAGGCCTGCAGGCCACTGAAACTCAGTTGAAGCCTATGTAATTGACAGTGCTAGACATGCTTCTAAGGATGGTTAGTAGGGAGGCTCCAAAACGAAGTTGAGGTAAAATTTTGGAGGGTGGTTGTAGTCGCTACAACAGATCCCTTTCCTTTCTTAGGAGTTTTATGTTTACAATCCTTCTTGTAGTACCCTTCTTTTCTACATTTCCAACAATCCTTCACATGTTTTCCTGGAGATTTAGATCTTCCTCTAGATTTAGATCTCCCACTTGAGTACTTATTTCTATTTCTTTTTTGGCACCTTCCTCTTACAGACAAGGCATCTCCATTCTGGCTCTCCATATTTTTCTGTCTTATCTCCTCTGACAACAAGGACGAGACTATTTCGTCAAACTTCAGGGTAGTTATATTGCTACCTATAGTAACAACCAAATTATCCCATGAATCTGGTAGACAACATAACAAACTGATGCACTTATCTTCATCTGAAATTTTGATATCAATAGAGAAAAATTGTCTTACCACATTATTAAAGGCGTTCAGATGCTCTGTCACAGAGTCTCCATCCTTCATCCTTAGGTTATACAACCTTTTCTGCAGGAAAAATTTGTTCCCCAAAGACTTAGATTGGTACAAAGTCTCTAACTTGTACCACAAAGCCTTCATTGTAGCTTCCCTTGATACATTTAATAACACTGAATCTGAGAGACACAATTGTATTTTGTTCTTCGCCTTCTGATCTAACTTCACCCAGTCTTCTACTGACATTCCTGTTGGTGTTGTGCCTGGATCTCCAACAATCCAATGATCTCGGTCCACCAACAAATCCTCAATCTTGAGCTTCCACGACTCAAAACTCTGACCATTAAATTTATTGATCTCTATATTTCCTTTGTTCGCCATCTTCTTTCACTGCAAGAATTGTTCCCGTAGATCTTCCACTGCATAAGGTCTACCACAGACCCGAGTGAAACCCCTCAGCAGCAAAGGCGTCCCCTTGAAGCTGAAATTGCTCTGATACCAAATGTAGGTTTTAACCCTGTACAAAAATTACCTATAAACGAATTCTTAAAATAGAAAATTAATGGCGAGAACGTAAAACAAACATACATAGATATTTTCCCTTGGATCCCAAAACTGGGACTACCAGACATTTTTCATTATATTCCTTTCAATGTTACAATACATATATATATATATATATATATATATATATATATATATATATATATATATATATATATATATATATATATATATATAGATAGATATATATAGATATATATATATATACATGTCGAAGAATTCATAAACCCCAATCCACTAACCATGTAGTAGAACATAACCGTAGTTCCCTTGAACGAATCCACAACATACCATGGGCAAAAAACCATCATGCCCAAAAGCATGCACAAAACCACCCAAAAAAAATTCTGGGGCGCTGGCCCAGACCCCCCAAAAATTATTCCTGGGGAAGTCATGGAAAGAATATAACACATACCCAACATTATGTTTTGGTCTAAAACTATAGTTAAGGATGAGAGTGACAACATGATAACATCTGGTGTAGTGGGAAATATAATTGTGAATCCCAATTTTAATATGGCACTCCATGGATGGTTTGCCAATTCATGTACTGCATCAATTTGTTATGTTTTTATGGAGGAATCCAGAATAGAATCGGGGGTATATGCTCTTATATCTAACTAAACAAATTCTTCGTAAAGACTAGAACAAGATATCACTACAAGGCTTGTGCTAAACACACAATACAAAAGTCTAGCATGTGTCCAGGTTGAAGGATTGCCATAATCAACACACTCTGTAAGGGCAACACTTATGCTTGAGAACAAGAGAACATCTCCAAGTATCCTATCTCTAGTAAGAGTCAATGCTTCAAATGGAAAGTGAGAACAATTGGTTTGTGTGGTTGGACAAAATGGTTGTAATTATTTCCACACTACGCAAATTTTAATTCTAGCTAGTTGACATGCTTAAGTCTACTAATTTGACATGGTTAACCTCTAAAATATAGTCAGTATGTTGTGTCCTTAAGTGAATATACTCTATATATTATCTATATTGACCTTAAGTTATAAAAACCATTTTTTTTATCCAAACAATTCTCCTAACCTAACATTTAGTTTTAAATAAAATAATTTACATTTATGATTTAAATATTCAATTAGCATGTTTAACCTCTATAATATAGTCTGTTTGTTGTGTCCTTAAGTGAATATAATAAATATATTATCTATATTGACCTTAAGCTATAAAAAACCAATTTATTTATCCAAATCACATTTATAATTTAAATATTCAATTAAATCGCATAACATATCATATCTTCTTTCTTCTATGCTACTCTTTCCTATGTTACCGATGTTTCCTTTACAACATGTGGTGCAATTGCTAGTTACACATTTTTTACCTTTTAATCAAATTGATTAACTGAAAAAATTGTTATATGAATAAGTGTCATATGACATACCACAGTTGGGCATACCACAGTTGGGCAAGTGGTATTGATAAGGTATAGTATGGTAAAAAATGAGTAAATCTCCATGGTTAAGAATCTTGTTCTGGGTTTTTTAAATGTATATATGTTTTATTTAAATATTAATTATTTTTATAATTAATGATAGTTTAAAATAAAATTATATAATTAGTTTGTTTAATTTTTTAATTTTTGATAACATAAAATATATAGTAAAATAAGTATTTTGATGTTTATTATAGGTTGATGTTTGTATATATTTACTAGTGATTTAATTTGTATGACTATATTAAATATTAACTCTTTCACAGCTACAATAGTAAGAATCTATTTCTTAATGTTAATTGAATATACGACCAAGTTAGGAGTGAGAATAGAGACCATACTACATTTCCATACCATATGCATATATGTTTGTGGTTATGTCTATGAAAAAAAATGTATTATGTGTTTATTATGCTGAGGCTATGTCTATGGAGGAGGTGTATTATGTGTTTATTATAATATTATATGCATATATGTTTGTGGTTATGTCTATGCAAGAAATGCATTATGTGTTTACTAAGCCGAGACACATTCTACAACATAGTATGGGGGCGGTGTGTAATTTCCTCCAACTTGGAGTTGATAAGTGTCATATATATATAATTTAAAAAACAATGTTCGCTATAATAAAAAACAAAAATGAATAAACATGTTTAATGTGTAAGTGACTTGAGTCTGCATAAAAAATATTATAACAACATCTATTGTTTTTTTCAGAGATCTGGGGGACTCCGTGATGTTGCTCCTCTTAGGGTTCCTGCGCAAACTCTGATGGCCTAATCCTCTGTGCACACTGTATCGAAGCTCGGTGCCTCGGGCTTCTCTGCTGACTCTTTCTCCATGAATCCGCCCTCCAGAGGAGTGGGAACGGCCCCTCCTCCCCCAAACGGTTCCTCTTCGGACAACTCTGCAAGGGCAGACACAAATGCCAGTCCCGGCTCCACCCCACTGGCCGCCCATGTTATCGATCCCGCTATCGACAATGCTGGAAACACTGCTGCAGGCTCCGCGACCGCTAAAGACAAAGGCATAGACCAAAATGCCTCGACGTCACTGCCAAAGGTGTCCTCTGCTACATGCATCCCCAAGACTTCAGAAAGAACCAAAATAGATCTCCCTAGTCACCGAATCAATGGCCAAATCCAATATATGAGGGATCATGCCCTCATAGGCAAGTTCTTAGGACTCTGGCCTACTGAAAAGGCCTTGCAAGGATGGATCGCTCCCAAATGGAAGCCTAAAGGACAAGTTACCCTGCAACTTGGTCCCAAAGGCTTCTTCACTGCTATTTTCAACTGTCTAGAGGACAAAACTCATATCTTTGAGGGAGGCCCGTACTTCTTCAACTCTGCAGGCCTGTACCTTCGTGACTGGATAGAGAGATTCAATCCAGACAAAGAAGATTTCAACTGGGCTCCAGTATGGATCTGTATGGACTCTCTTCCCCTGGAATAATGGGATGGGGAGACCTTAAAGGACATAGGCAATGGCCTGGGGGTTTTTATCAAAGTCGCTGAGGAAACTAAACACCGAAAATACACCTCCTATGCCAGGATCTATGTACACATGCATCTGGCCAAAGCACTCACGGACTCAGTAAGTCTATTTCATGACGATTTTGAATGGGTTCAAACAATAAACTACAAGCATGTTCCATTTCGTTGCAGGAAATTCCATGACCATGGCCACCTATTCAGGGATTGCCCATTGAATCTTCAGTCTAAAGCCCCTGTCACTGAGACTAGCAAAGATGCTGAGGGATTCACATAAGTCACCAGTCGAAGAAAGCATGCCAAGAAATCTCCAGTCGCCCCAGATAATCTCAAGAAAATTGAAATACGAAACAACTTCGAAATCCTGACCTCTCAAAATAACTTGGAGGATCACCTTTCTATACCTTCTTCTTCATATCCACCTCCTACTTCTTCCCCCCTCTTCCAAAATCTTCAGCTCCGCTCTCAGCCTCCGATCTCACCATCATCCCCGCCTCTACCTCCTCTGATAATAAAGATCAAGATACAACCCTTCAAACATCCAACATGGAGATAGATGCAGCTCTAGCTCTCAGTATCCATCAAAAGCCAAACAAGGAAGAACAGAACATACCGATACACATGGATGAGGAACTAGAGATTATAGATCTGGGTGATCTGGAGATTTTCAGCCTGGAAACAACGTGTCGACAGAAAGAATTCAGTGCTATACCCCCCCGGCAAATCGAAAGTCTTGAAGTAGTTTTAGCCAGAGCACAACATAACAAATGTCTTGGTATTCAGGCAGGCAGTCTTTGGGATGGAAAAAAAATACTGAAAGATTCGAAGAAACGCATGCGTAAAACGAATCTGCAGAGGACCATTATTATTGGAGAAATGTTGGTGGAATCTGGTAGATTCCCCAAGCTGACCAACTTTTTCAAATCTCTTCCCAACTGTTCCTCATGAAGCTCATCTCATGGAACGTGAGAGGGCTTAACATCCCTGTAAAACACAGCATGTTAAAAAACATGATCCAACAAGAAAAGCCTTCATTAGTCTATCTACAAGAAACAAAATGCAATAGCACTGCACTGGAAAAGATCCTAAATAAAGCCTGGTCTGGATGCCGTTCAATCTCGGTGGATGCTTCAAGGGCTTCAGGAGGGCTAGCAATCATTTGGAACCCTCAAGTTCTCTCCCTTCATGATTTTCACGCCTCACACTACTTTATTCAGACAACTTTCCACCTAATCAGGACCAATATCCATGGTCATCTCTCTAATGTGTATTTCCCACAAGATTTACAAAAGAAGTTGGATCTACTGGACACTCTCACAGCTCTCAACTCTGTCAGGAGCTTTCCCCTTTGGATTTGCGGTGGTGACTTCAACATCATCACAGCTTTGGAGGAAAAATCAGGAGGAAGATCGAGGCTGGAAGGAGACAGCATCGGCTTCAAAGACTTCATCCACAGAAATCAGTTAATGGACCTACAGACTTCTAATGGTATGTATACATGGACCAATAAAAGAAGGGGACCACAGCATATAGCCTCCAGGCTGGATCGATTCCTTATGTCAGATAATGCCATTCACCTGGGTGGGGACTTTCATGCCTCTATCATGCCTCAAGTGGGCTCTGATCACTGGCCCATAATGCTACAGTGGTCGCGTCCGGGCTCTAGGTGTAATAGACCTTTTCGCTTCGAATCATTTTGGTTTTCACATCCTAACTTCAAAGAAGTAGTTAACGATGCCTGGAAATCCTTCACTCCCCCTGAAGGAGCCAAGATGTTCCAGTTTCAACAAAAGTTAAAACACCTCAAAAAAGCTCTCAAATCATGGAATCGCACTCAGTTTGGTAACATTTTTGACCATCAGAAAGTGCTGGAGCAGCAAATGAATACATTGCAACAGTGTATTATCTCTGAGGGAAGAACAGAAGACTATGCAAAACAGGAGAAGGCCCTCTTGACCAAGATTGAAGCACGAAGGCAACAAGAAGAGACCCTGTGGCGTCAAAAATCCAGGGTCAGATGGCTTAAGGATGGGGAGAAAAATACCAAATTTTTTCACAGGTCTACTATTCAAAGGAGAATGCACAATAACATCGCCTTCATTAATAATCAGCAAGGGGAGCGACTGGAGGTGCATGAAGAAGTGGAACAGGAATTCAAAGAGTACTTTCAGGACATTCTTCGGGAGCCTCCGGGCTGCAGAAATCAGGCCATTCGATCTATTACGCAGCATATTCCAAAAATCATTACGGCGGACCACAACAATATGCTTCTCCAGCCTATCTCTATGCAGGAAGTGGAGGACGCTATGGCCCAACTTAAGGATGGCAAAGCGCCTGGCCCCGATGGCTTCACAACCAATTTCTTTCATGCTTTCTGGGAGCATATCAAAACAGAGGTCTGGGAGCTCATGGAAGAATCACGATCGATGCATTGGATCCTTCCTTCCCTTAACACGACCTTCATAGCGCTAGTACCTAAAGTGGAAGAATCCAATACACCTGATAAATATAGGCCCATTGCACTCTGCAATGTAATCTACAAACTCATATCTAAAGTCCTGGCGAATAGGCTCAAACCTCTTCTCCCTCTCCTCATTTCGCCAGAGCAGACAGGCTATGTAGAAGGGCGCCAGATTCTGGACGGTATCATTCTCTCACATGAAGTGATCCATTCACTCAAGATTCTAAAAAAGCCAGGTATGATTCTCAAGTTAGATCTTTCTAAAGCTTTCGATAAACTCAGCTGGACCTATATTAATCAAATGTTATTAGCATTTGGCTTCTGTGCTACTTGGACACGTTGGCTTATGAATCTTATCTCCTCCCCCTGTTTCTCCATCCTTCTTAATGGTTCTCCTTCCTCGCCCTTTCGTCCCTCCCGGGGTATTCGTCAAGGCGACCCTCTCTCCCCGTTCCTTTTTGTTCTCATGGCTGAAGGCCTTAGTCGCCTTCTTCATTCTGCTATCTCTTCACACTCCTTAAAGGGCATTTCTCTTCATGGTCAACCCCCCATCTCTCACCAACAATTTGTCGATGACAATATGCTTTTCGGCCATCCGTTAGTTCAAGAGGCCTCTGCCTTCAAGTCCCTGCTGAATCTCTTCACAGAAGCTTCTGGCACCACCATCAATGCTTCCAAATCCCAACTATTCTTCTTCCACACTCCCATTCTCACTCAGAGAAATATAGCCAGGATTTTGGGCTTCCCGATAGCTGTGCTTCCTTCGAAATATCTTGGAGCTCCCCTGTTTGACTCAGCCATCAAACATGCTTCCTGGAGATCCCTCCTTGACAATTTAGAAACCAAGCTCTCTTCTTGGACCTACCGCTCGCTTAACATTGCTAGAAGGCTTATCCTAATCAAATCCGTTCTCCAAGCCATGCCTCTGTACTTATTTTCTATATTGGCAGCCCCTAAATGGGTTCTTAAAAAAATTCGCAATCTTCAAAGAAACTTTCTTTGGGGTTCCTCAGGCCTCAACAGAAAATGGGCTCTTGTCAAATGGACTGAGGTTTGTCTTCCAAAGTCAGCCGGTGGGCTTGGTCTAAGGGATCCCCTCCACAGCAATAACACCATGGGCACCCGCATCTGGTAGAATTGGATCTCCAAACCGCACACTCCTTGGGTACGTCTCTGGCAGGGCAAATATGCTCTATGCAATCCATTGGAGGATCTCATCCGCATCAGCATGACCACCCATGGCTCGTTGATTTGGAATGCGTCCAAGCAACATAGTGCCTTTACTCAAGCGCACAGCTTCTGGGAAATCCATTCAGGTACCACAACTAGATTTTGGGAGGACTCTTGGCAACAACTTCCCAAGCTCACCTCTCTCTTCCACAAACCCAAGTGGCAAGCTACTATGCAGCACAATGATCAAATCCATGTCCATCAGTTTTGGCAGCATCAATCCCCTCAAGGTTTTCAACTTTGGAGATCAGATGGCACCTGGCAGGCTAACTGGCAGGAGGAAACTTATGAAGAGATTGATCAAGAGCTCAAACTTAGGAAAATTAAACTCTCAGATCAGAAGGACGAAGTGCGATGGGGATATACATCCAAAAGTATGTTCACTACCAAGGAAGCATACCAACTTCTCTATCAACCCACGCAGATAATAAAGGATCAGCTATGGGATCAGGTTTGGCAACCAAGCATCTGGCCTAAGGTCTCTACTTTCCTTTGGCTACTAAGCAAACAATGGATCCTCACTTGGGACAATCTACAAAAGCGAGGATTTACTGGGCCTTCCAGATGTCCCAATTGCAATCTTCACACAGAGACCATCTTGCATCTCTTGGACACCTGCCCATTAGCAGCACAACTTTGGGAGAGAACTGCACAGTGCAACAGAAGAATGGGCAGACGTGTGGGAGATATTTTAAACACCATCAGGAACTGGCCTCGGCATCCTTTCCAAAGTCTACTACTCAATTCCCTCTGGAACCTCTTACCGGGCTTTGTCTATTGGATCATCTGGAAGGAGAGAAATAACAGGATCTTTAAAAATCATAGTATGCCCCTTGACACCCTGTGGCTACTTCTCAAACAAAACCTTCAAGAAACTCTAGCTCTAAGACACTGACAAGACTCGGATTTACCAGCTTCACCCCAGGAATGCCTCATTCCGAAAAATTGGAACCTAGACCTCACATTTTTAGCTCAAGTCAAGCCCAGCTCCTCCATTCATACTGATTCTCCTCAATTTTGGTCTCCTCTTGCCACCCACTCTTACAAACTGAACTTCGACGGAGTTGCTAAGGGCAATCCTGGGCTGTCTGGTTACGGTGGTATTTTCAGAGATGCTGTAGGTTATGCTCTGCACATATATCATGGTTCGCTTGGAAGAGACACCAACAACGCTGCCGAACTTGAAGGCTTATGGAAGGGCATTTGTATAGCAGAAATAGAAAATTTTTTCCCTCTAGAGGTAGAAGGGGATTCTCAAATATTAATAGAGGCAGCTATTCAGATTCACTCAGGCACCTCAGTAGCAAAGATCGCTTCGAGCTGGCAGCTTCTAAGCAGATTGGAACAAATTGAAGAATGGCTCAGGGCATCCCGCAACATTACCTTCAAGCACATTCGACGTACAACTAACAAGGTAGTAGACAGACTGGCTAATCAAGGCGTCGATCAGCAGCTCCCATTCTTCTCTGGTCCACTGAGCAGTTCTAATGATGCACAACTCAAACAAGACTGCACTCTTCTGGTGCAACAAGATCTATCTCTCCCAGATGCGGGTGTGTAACATTGCGTCCTCTGGTCAGTCTTCAGTTTCGATATTGGTGTATTCTGTTTGTATGAACTAGTCATGGTCATGGTCCTAGAAGCTCTTCTGGTCAGTCTTCAGCAAGTCTTTTTGGTCAGTGTTCAACTATGTAACGTGAGCATGCCGCATCTCTGGGCTAGACTTCTCTAGGCCACTGCCTCTTTGTAAAAATATTTTTGTATCAATATAGGAGTAGACAAATTCAAAAGAAAAAAAAATGTGTAAGTGACTTGGTAAAAATATTTCATTTTTACTCTTATCCAGAAATATATTTCCATATCCATGTGAACATGTGAAATAACATAATTTTATATTAAATTTATAGAGATAAAGTAAAATAAAAAATCTTATATTTTCACTTTTCATTATGAACAAGAAGTATATTTTTTAAAAATATTTAGAAACACTTAAATAAACTATTTGAATATGCGAACTAATTTATTTCAAGATTAGAAAAAAAAAGGCGAGATAAAGTCACTGTTGACCATAATAAATTATTTCAATGCCCTAAAAAAAATTATAAAGAAATTTGGATATGCAAATAAATGCTGTATAAATCATAAAATGATTTAAAATTTGAAAATTTGATTTAGAAAATTGAGTATATTTTTGAATGTACAAATGAATTATAAACAATAAACGAATTTAAAAATCTGAAAATATTTTCAAAGTTCATAAATAGATTTATAATTTCGAGTATACAAATAGATTTAGAATTCTTAAAATATTTTTGAATGTACAAAAGAATTAAATTCATAAAAATTACAATAAAAAGTAAATAAATCAGTATAAATCCATCCTAACTCTGGATCTATGATCTCTCCAGGTGCAAGTCTTTCATAGTACTCAAAAAATAAAAAAATCAATGGTAGAGAGGGATCACATCTCTCGAGGTGCAAGTCTTTCATCAATTTTTGTACTCAAAAAAGAGGTTTGCAGCTCGAGAGATTTGATCCCTCTGGGCACTTGATAGATTCAGAGTTAAAAGATGGATCTATGTTGATTATAATTTTGATATAAACATGAAAGATGTTAATTGTGTTGATTTTATGCTAGATATTATTAATATAAATTGTATTTATGTATTGATAGATTTGAATCTCTGATTTAGTGGGAACTAAACCCCACACAAAATAATTGGTCTACACTTCATGGGTCAAACAGTAATTGATTTTAGTTACTCAAAACAAATAACAATTTTTGTATACCCCAAAACAAATAACAACTTCATTATTAATTTTAATCCATTAGTCTCCTTTAGAGATGGATTAGTTGGCACAGTGGAATGTTATCCCCTCGACCTAGTTTAAAATCCCACATGAAGATATCTTTGGCCCTTTGTGATAAAGCTCAAGGAGTAGGCTCCCCAACCTTCTTACAATCTCAACTCTTGCTAAGTCATAAATTCTTGGTATATTTAGCTTATAGGCTATTGGATATACTCTTAGTGTTATAGTGACAACATCTAAATTTGATTTTAAGCCTCCTCTAAATTACTCAACATATTACCAATTCACTGTAAGTTAAAAAATAAAATCGCGTGAGAATGCAATAGTAAAAACACCTAACATCTCATCTTTAATTAAATAAAATTAAACCCATCACAAGGATGGAAACCAAATCAATACAGATTGTGATAAAATTTGAAGCCATCTTTGTTACCGCGGATTGAACCGATTTAACCGAAAAGTTATCTGCTCACTTCGAAGTTAAAAAAGATTATTTTCACTAACCCCAAAAGATTATTCGGTTCAGCCTTGTGACAAGCGGGAATAATTTCCACTATACTACAATGATTATGATTAGGAGGCAGTTGCTCTCTTCAAAACTGAAAGAAATTTACAACAATGACTGGGTTGTGATATTTTTCGCTCACTTTAAAACCAATTGGAAATTCCTTGCTTACTTTACTTTAAAAATTGAGGTACGAACAGTAACCATGGACTCAGATGCAAGGATATCTGTTGGGAATTTGAAATTTTCTTTTTGTGTTCATTTCTCTATTATTACTAATTAAGATCCGTTTAATTTTGGATTTATGATGTGCGGAATGGGATCAAATTTGTCATTGTGTAAATTTTCTTTTGGAGCTTAGAATTTGAGGTAAGGTTTTCACCTCGAGGGATTTGATCTCTCTCGGTACATGATAGATCCAAAATTAGATGGATTTAGGCTAGTTCCAGTTGAGGGCAACAATGACATATTTTTAGATTATCATTATTATGTATATGTTTGAGATAAACATCATATTTTAAAAATTACATTATGTTTTCTTTGTTTTACATGATTATAACATTCTCTTTTTTAATTTTGTTTTTGTTGTTTGCCTTGTATTTGTTTGTGCTTACACTGAAATCAATGCATCTAATGCAAGCAATCAAATAAGATTAGAAAACATCTACAGTGAAATCAATGAATATAGTGCAAGCAATCAAATAATGAATATAATGCAAACAATCAAATAAGATTAGAAATCAACATCTACACTATTATCAATGAATCTAGTGCAAGCAATCAAATAAGATTAGAAAATCAACATCTACAGTGAAATAATGCATCTAGTGCAATCAATCAAATAGGATTAAAAATCACCATCTACACTAAAATCAATGCTTCTAGTCTAAGCAATCAAATAGGATTACAAATCAACATCTGCACTGAAATCAATGCATCCAGTGCAAGCAATCAAATAGGATTAGAAATCCCCATCTACACTGAAATCAATGCATCTAATGCAAGCAATCAACTAGGATTAGAAATCAACATCTACATTGAAATCAATGCATCAAGTGCAAGCAATCAAATAGGATTAGAAATCAACATCTACAATGAAATCAATGCATCTAGTGCAAGCAATCAAATACATTAGAAATCAACATCTACATTGAATTCAATGCATCAAGTGCAAGCAATCAAATAAGATTATAAATCACCATCTACACTGAATTCAATGCATTTAGTCCAAGAAATTTTCTTCCCCCTCTCCCCCCATCTATATTTATATCTCCCTCTATCTCTCCTTCTTTGTCTTTCTATGTCACCCCAAGCATACAGACTCTCTCTCCATCATTTCCTTGTCACTACCTCTCTCTCTCTCTCTCTTTCTTTGCTCCCTCTCTCTCC
The DNA here is from genome assembly GCA_031772625.1 of Pinus tabuliformis. Classification (NCBI taxonomy): domain Eukaryota; kingdom Viridiplantae; phylum Streptophyta; class Pinopsida; order Pinales; family Pinaceae; genus Pinus; species Pinus tabuliformis. Next base: position 1,348,543,328 of record CM062818.1, on the reverse strand, counting down.
TTCCATATCCATCTCTTTGTCCCTTTCTCTCTCCTCCTCTCTCTCCCTTTTTCTCTTCTCTCTCTCTGTCTCTTTGCCCTCCAACCCTGTTACTATTCCCTCCCTCTCTCATTCTCTCTCTCCTTTTCTCTCCCCCCTCCATATTTGTGTCTCCCTCTCTATCTCTTACCCTTCTCTCCCTCTTTCACTCCTCTCCTTCTCTCTCTCTTAATTCCTCTTCTCCCCTCTCCTTTAGTGCAAGCAATAAAATAGGATTAGAAAACACCATCTACATGAAACCAATGCATCTAATGCAAGAATTGTTATTCCCTCTCTCCCTCCTCCATCTATATTTATATCTCCCTCCATATCTCCTTCTTTGTCTCTCTATCTCCCTGCACCTCTCCAGCCCCCTTAAACACACATGATTTCCTTCTCCATATCTATATATATCTCTCCCTCTCTCTATCTTTTTCTTCTTCCTTCTCTTCACCTTACATCTATATATCTATATCTCTTTGTCTCTCTTTTGTCTTTCTATATCACCCCCAAAACATACACACTCTTTCTCCATATTTATCTCTCTCTTCCCTCTTACTTCTTGCTCTCTTTTCTTTCTCTCTCTCCACCTCCCGTCTCACTCCCTCTCTCTCTCCACCTTTCTCTCTTCGTGTTTTTCTTCTTACCTCCATCTCTTTCTCCTTTCCTCTCTCCTCTCTCACGCATCCTGGTTCTCTTCCTTCCTCGCTCTCCCTTTCTCTCCCACCTCCCTCTGTCTCTCCCCGTCATCTCTCTCTCTCTCTCTCCAACTTTGTCACTATCTCTCCTCTCCCCCTCTTCTCTCTATCTCTCATTCTTGATATCTCTATCTCACCCCTAAACTTATACACACTCTCTCCATCTCTCCCTTGTCACTCCCTCTCTCTCTCTCTCTCTCTCTCCACTTTTCTCTCTCTCCCTCTTTGTCCTTCCTCTCTCCCCCTTTGTCTCCTTCCTCTCACTCCCTCTATCTCTCCACTTCTATCACTCTATGTCTTTGTTCTTTCTTCCCATTTATATCTAGAGTTAACATATATCATCATATATTAATATATATATATATTATAATATAACAAATTTAATGTGATATTAAATTTGATGATATTGTATTAATCTTAAGTTATTAAATTTATAACATTAATATTCAATATTAATATTAGATTTAATAATATTTTAACATGGCACGCTAACAAAATTTTCAAATATTACAACTTGTACGTGGAAATATATATGTTTTTAGAAATTTTAATATATCCATAGGATATGGTTTTCCTTTTAAACATTCATTTTACAAATATTTAATTCAAAGAAATTTATTAAAAGATTTTGGAGCAAGATTTTTTATTTGTTGTATTGAATAAACCTTTTTACTTTGTTTTAAGAAATGGTATTGGCTTTAGTAAAGAGTAAAGAAGTTTAAAATTTTATTTGATCTGGAATTTTAATGTGGTATATTTTTTTTTTATTGAAAGTAAATTTATGATCCATTTAAATTTAAGTTATATGATAAAAAAACTATTAAATGTATCAGATAATTGTATTGTAACTTTTTTTTATTTATATGACTATTTTCATTTTGTTTAGGGTCCATATTATTTTTTTTATATTTTACTATTAAACTTATAAGATAATTGTATTGTAATTTTTTTATATGATTATTTTCATTTTGTTTAGGGTCCATATTAATTTTTTCTATTTTTATTATTATTTCTTTTTTCTAGTGACATTAGTTATTTTTTCTATTTTTAGATATTTAAATTTTTTAATTTTGAGTGATATTAGAAAAATTTCAACTTTGATGATGAACAAATATCCTTACACATTATATTAAATTATAGAATATGCCTCTCAATCCAATAACCAATTTACTTTAGTGGATTGTATATAAAATAAGCTACTCTTCCTCACTTCCTATAACTCTTGAAACCTTAACTTATCTTCGTTATTCTATTTTTTTACCAAAGTTAACCACGTAAATCGAGAAAATAAGTGCACAGGGAGGAAATATGTAATTATTAATCTCATAGAAAATGCAAAGGGAGAATTAATGGCAATGCTTCTTGAGTATTAAAGGTTGATCAAATTATTATTAATACAATAATTTAAATTAAATTATGTTTTTTATTTGAAAAAGAAAAAAAAAATTGATAGTAATAATTATTTTAGTTTATAAAACACTATAAAATTATTTTTATTTGGTCAAGAATTTGTTTTTCTTGGACTTAAGGAAATAGGTTAATGGTCCAAGACTTAAAGGTATATTATTTCTTTAAAAAAAACTTTAATTGTGATTTTTAACTAATATTATAACACTTTTATATCATATATTTATTTTCTATTATATATATATATATATATATATATATATATATTACAAACATACTATTGATTAATACAATAAAATTATCTTCAACTAAAAAACAAAAAAACTATTAGATAAATACAATAAAACGATATTCTAAACCAAAAAATATTGTGTAAATTTTAGAGGAAACAATTTAAAATTTGAGAAAATATAAACTATTTAAAAACTTATTAAAAAAAATCAACAATTCTACCTATAACAAAAGTCAAAAGATATTATAACTAAATTAAATATAGAAAAAATATTCATATTTGTTGAATTGAGGCTTCTTTGATCCATATCAAGTAATTTACAAGAGATTTTTCGGTGTAAATCACATGATATTTCATTTGTCGATCATTTATATTTTGAAGTTTTAGCTCAAATCTGGTGAAAGAGCTTTATGGCCAAATCTTAATTTTTGTTGTCGAAATAAGTTTTTAAGTACATATATAGTATGAACTCGCCATTTTTTTTTATTTCCCTCACCACGTTTTTGACTCTGTTCATGCAGCTTTCCATTGGTGGTGCTCACAATGCGAGGCAAGGCGTCCCCTTCTTGTTATCACGTTATGGTATGCCTGGAAATGGCGGAATCATAAAATATTTAGAGATTCCAAGACCCCTTTCTCTGCCATCCTGCATAGTATTTGCTCTAGCTTTGTTGCTATCACAGGTTTTCAGGCATAATACATTTGTCTTATCATGTTTTTTTGCTCCCTCTATTTGACTTACTGCCAAAGCATGTTCATCTCCAGCCATCTAGCTTTATGTGCAACCATTGTTTGTATCCATCATACTCAGAGTTTTGCTATATGTCATCCTATCATCATGATCCAGCTCTATCTGACTTGATATCCACTCAAGTCCTTCTCATATGTTTTCATTGTAGCTCTTTATATTGACTTAATATAATCTATATCGCTTTTTCTTCTGGAAAAAAAGTACATGTATAGATTTAGCACCCTGAGACACTTGAATTTAAATTGTGAAAAATTTACAATTCAAAATTGTAATTATCGCGAATCGAACCTGTGTTACTCCTGTCACAAGTGGTAATGGTATTACTCACTGAGAATAGAAAACATCAACTCACTATAGAGTTTGAGGCTTACCCGACCCGTTTCATCACGCGCAACAGGGGCCAAATGGAATTGTTTTCTCACTTTGGACTCAGATGCAACTGTCTCAGCATCAATATCAAACTGAATTGTGGACGGAACTTGAAACCTCCATCTCGTGCAAACTGCCTAGGTAATAATGTTGCTGTTCGTCTCTCTTTATTATCATAACTGAACTATTTTGATGGTCCCCGTGTGGGATTAAGTGCGCTATTCATCCCGAACTACTCTGATGTATCCCTATGCACATGAATGAATCAATTAATTAATTCGTGGTACTTTTTGTTTTAGCTTATTTCTTACGGTCAGTTGAGAAACACCGTCAAGTAGAAGAAATCAGAGTGCATTTTCATGGGGAGTAGTCTACCTAGGCGGTAGAATGGCCCGTTTTCCGGCACCGGCCAGAAAATCGTCCGGCTCCAGCCACCGGAATGTCTCCACCCTCCGCCACCCTCCTTCTCCGCTTCTCCGCCACCCTCCCCTCCCCTGGCAATCCTGACATTCCACGGCCTGACAAAAAATTGGATTCGTATCACAGGGAATGGGGCCTGACATCCACTGACAGACTACTCCGATCCGGTTCCAATTCGAATTGTCACCCGCGCGCTGGTATTCATAATCATAACCCTGTTGCATAATCGCCAAGATTTCAATGCATAATCGCTGACCCGGAGAGGTAGACTACTCCTGATATCTATTCATGTTAACCTCTCAGATGTCCTCCTTGATTATATGTATGTTGGGTTTTCAACATCCACAGGGCTGCTTTCTAGTGCTCATCGCCTTCTCGGATGGAGTTTCAGGATGAATGGGCCTGCACAGGACCTTGAACTCTCAAAGCTTCCTCAGATTACATCTGCAAATTCTATGGTGAAGACTAGAAGGTTCATAGTTGAGGTATCCATAGCTGCCGTAAGTATCACAGTTCTTGCAAGTCTGGCAGCAGTTTACCTTATTGGGGGGATTCGACAGAGTGAGGTGATTGAAGAATGGGAGCTTGAATATGGTCCTCATAGATTCCCCTATAGTGAACTTAAAGTGGCCACAAAGGGATCTAGGGACAAACAGCTGCTGGGGTTTGGAGGTTTTGGTAGGGTTTATAAGGGCGTTATTCCCAGCACTGGGCGGGAAGTTGCAGTGAGCGGGTTTCGCATGAATCCAAGCAAGGGGTGAGGGAATTTATTGCAGAGATTGCAAGCATTGGCCGGCTGAGGCACAGGAACTTAGTTCAGCTTCAAGGTTGGTGTCGGTATAAGGAAGAGCTTCTGCTTATCTATGATTACATGCCAAATGGTAGCCTTGACAATCTCTTGTTTGAGAGCACACAGAATATGTTGACTTGGTCGCAGAGGTATACAATTTTGAAAGGGGTTGCTTCGGCTTTGCTTTATCTTCATGAAGAATGGGAGCAGACAGTAGTCCATAGAGATGTCAAAGCAAGCAATGTATTATTAGATGCATATTTGAATGGCAGGTTAGGGGACTTTGGGCTTGCTCGTTTATATGAACATGGTTCAAATCCTCACACCACCCATGTAGTTGGAACTATTGGATACCTTGCTCCAGAGCTTCCTCGTACTGGTAAGGCCACAACAAGCACTGATGTGTTCGGATTTGGGGCTTTATTACTTGAAGTGGCTTGTGGAAGAAGACCCATTGAGCCGAAGATGTCTCCCGAAGAATTAATTTTGGTTGACTGGGTTCGAGAGTTGCATTCCAAGGGAAAGCTTTTGGAAGCAGTTGATCCTAGACTTCTTAATGAGTACCCTGTTGAAGAAGTTGGGCTCGTTCTTGAACTGGGTTTGCTTTGTTCCCATCCTCATCCCGAAGCTCGACCTAGTATGAGAGAAGTAGTGCAAATGCTTGCAGGCGATAAAGCACATCCTGTGCCACCTTCTGAACCTCCTTCGGCAGACACACCTACAAGAACTGAAAATCTTGTTGAATTCATTGTTTCATTTTCTTCATACAAGCATGGTTCATCTATTGCTATCTCACATCCTAACAGAAGCTCAGATGGTAGGCTAGCTTTCACACCGGATAGAACATCACCACTTTCATTGTTAGCAACAACAGCTTGAAAGGTGTGTGTAATTAAAACAAGTCATGGAGTAACTATTGTTGAAAAAACATATTTATTTTGGTCCATTGGTGCATGATCCATGTCTTCTTGTTTATTGGACTGGCCAATGATGAGTTACTTCCTCTTCAAACAGACTAAGAGCTGGAGTTCTAGAGATACAGAGCTTGGAGTTTTCCTTTTGATATATCAGAAAAAAAGGCTAACATATCTGAAGTCTATGATTGCTGAGTGTAGACAAACTGTGTGCAGTTTTACTAATCTTCAAAGAGTATTTGATGCAACAAACTGTAGTGATTTTTCTTCTGTTGACCCAATTTTTCATCTCAGCAAATGGCTTGATTATCTGATACAACAGAGTGTAAATTTAGAGGAGAATTTCTTCTCTGATGTTTAAATTATATTTACAAGTCACAAAAAAATAACAGTGTGTGTTGAGTTTCTTTCAAGTGTGAAGATATGCCGAGTTACATTATCTGTGTAACTAGCAGTTTCCATTGTATATGAAATGCATAAAGAAATCTATGGCTTGCATTCTTGTGCTTCAGAAACAAAGTTGTTTCCCAATTGTATTTCTGATTTTAGGGGCGAAATTGTTTCAATGTTTGTACATTCCTTATAGAAAAAAAGGTGAACAATCATATGTTCCCTCTATATTAAAAAAACAATCCTTGTTGCTTTATGTACTTCTTTGTTATAGTTTTAAATATTTTGAATTTCCTATTTATCTTCACAATTTTTTTGTTGTAGATTCTTCTCTAATTGCTATAGGTTGCTCTCTAGGTAAAACAATTTAGTATCAAGTGGTTGTTGGTTTCAAAGGGGGACATCTTTGTTGCCAAGTTGAAGAAGCTTGGTTTGCAGAATCTTGTGTTCTTGAGGCCTTGTTTTGAGGTCTTGATAAGAAAGCTAGAGAAATCTCATTTTCTAGGTAAAGAAGCTCAAGTTGGACAATGTTGTGTTGTTGTAGTAGTGATTATTTTGAGGTAGCTAGCTTCAGTGAGAGGCTAATAAGATATATGTGGTAGGAGAAATGACATCTAGACATTTAGAGATCGATAAATTCTATGGCCACAACTTCCATTTATGGAGGTTGAAGATGGAATATTTTCTTATTGAAAGAGAGTAGAAATCAGTATGAAGGACACAAAGTCTGACATCGTGAAGTAGGAGGACTTGGGCAAGATGAATGATAAGGTCATGGCCTTGATTGGTCTTGATATATCAAATTCTATGTTAATGGATGTGTTAGGAGAAGCTAACTTAAACAGGGTGCACAATTTGATTGATAACTGCTATAATATATGTGTGAAAGTAGCTCATCTGCAGAATAGGTACTATTGAAGGATGAGCATAAAGTAACAGGAATTGCCACAAAATCTGAGTAGGGCAGTGAACCTCTCCACTCATGTTTAGATTCCAACTCAGATGACAGTTAAAATGAATGATTTCATAACTTAAGCCTTCAGACCTGGAAATAATAGTCATAAAGCATACATGTATCAAACCCAATTGGGCTATCAAGTATTATTGATTGATAAAGACACCAAATCTCTGTAAACTTCAAAGAGCTGTTGAAATAGTTCCCTATTAAGCAGATGTGAAATCACTACACATCAGAACTTGAAGTCCTTAGATTTATTAATGAAGTCTTCTTGTACGACTAATAAATTTATCTGAGCTCAGATATAGCTAGATTCCATGACGTCAGAATTAAGAGGGCATAGATATGCTTCATTTAGGTCATTAAGGGAATTGCTTCATCTAGGTCATTATCCATATCTAACACAAACAAAGATTGATTTCAAAGTGGTGTTTTCCAAGAATGTATATGAATAATGAAAAATGCACATGTTTAAAGCTACTATGGCTTTGTTTAATTTAACATTCCATGTAAACTGATAAAATAAACTAACAGTTGTTTATTCAAAGAAACTCAGTTAACGAGATTAATATGTTTCCAGAGGCACAAATATGACAATTATCGATAGTACATAACACAAACTTAACCTGAAAATGTGTACTATAATTAAGTGAGGACTTATTGTAAGCATGCTACATGGGTTAGATTTTGTTTAGCAAAGCAATCAACACCCTTTTCTTTGATTTTTGGTAGACTACTCCCTTTGGCCTGAAAGCCAACCCCTATTACATTGAAAATGATCAACTTTACAGAGAAATAAAGCTACTAGCTTTAAGGAATGAAATCCTAACAATAAACTAAAATAAAACAATCTCTGGCATGTTACAGGAAATCTGGAAATGATGGAATGGAATGCTTCAAATCTGAATTAGATCCACAGTTGATTGCTGACCCAATGCCTTGAAATCTGATATATACTCCACAGTTGCTGATTCTTCTCCATAAAATCTGAGACATGAAGCTGTTCCCTGAAAATCTGTCAGATATCCTTTAAACAACGCAAATTTTGCCACCTATCCGTTGTCACACAACACCTTTTTCTTTTACCAGGAGGAGTATTCTCCCTTGAGGAAGAGTAACTCAAATTAAATCTCAAGCATTTTGCTTGTTTAAAGCATCAGGTGGTTTTGAAACATGAACTACAAAATGAGTGCCCAAAGGAGCAGATTCAAAATACATAGAGGTGCCACTGGTTTGTGTGTCTAGCTTTCGACGGCTCCCCTCTGGCTCACATAGCTTTGCTTTTCACTTAATACATTCCAAAACACCGTTGGTTCATCCGCAGACTTTATCAAATCCTTTGACAGTCTATTACCCACTACAACACTGTTTGTTCCTCTGAAGATTCATTTGCAGATTTCAAGAATCTGTTCATTTCCATTCCTGCTCTTCCAGAGATGTAGTGTATAGATACAAAAGGAAGTTACAAATTTACAACATACACTTTTTAAGCTTGAAATGAAGCCATAGAAAATGGATGCACCGTTAGAATTATTATTCAAAATTTCTCATTTTGTGACCAAATCACTCTCTTTGTTTAATGCTTTAGAAAAGCAAATAACCGTATTCTATTACCGTGCCACAACTAAATGATATACAGACAAAATCAATAAGAGCCATGCTAAATATGAGCTATAACTCATTCATATAGTTGAATTACCAATGTCAAGCCATTCATAGGCAAATATAAAAGAGATCAATGCTAGTCCATAAGGCAAAGTAGAAAAGAAAAGAAAAGGTACCTTAGATCACTAATTCACTCACTGAATGCTAAAAGGGACTAAAACAAGTATATAAGCAATGGGTGAAACTGTACACAGAATTGAACATCTTCATTTAATCTCAATCTAGTTCTCACATTTAGGTTTCTAAAATATGTGAACATGTCTTTGATCAACCAGAGTTTGTTGATGGAGAGGCAAATCACTTCAACAATTTCGTAAAGGTGACTTAGACACTATAACCTTGACATGAGATTCAATCAATATTTAACAAAATATATTTTCTATATTTCCCAATCATTTGTGTCATGAGATGATATAAAACTATGATGATGTCAACATTGTAGTATGTTACTATGCCAAGAAATTTGAGGCTGGAGGCCTATAACCCTCCTCAATGTCTCCCACAAGGTTATTACAAACATTTTAAGAAAATGATTCAAGTCGCAAGCTTCCAAAATCATAAGAAAGAATATTATCACCTTGCAGAGCATCAAATTGGCCAGGGAGATGAGTAAGAAGGCTCACTTCCTTGAATTTGATCTTGACAAGTCATATAATATAATTAAGTGAGGATTTATTGTAAGCATGCTACATGGGTTAGATTTTGTTTAGCAAAGCAATCAAAACCCTTTTCTTTGATTTTTGGTAGACTACTCCCTTTGGCATGAAAGCCAACCCCTACTACATTGAAAATGATCAACTTTACAGAGAAATAAAGCTACAAGCTTTAAGGAATGAAATCCTAACAATAAACTAAAAATAAAACAATCTCTGGCATGTTACAGGAAATCTGGAAATGATGAAATGGAATGCTTCAAATCTGAATTAGATCCACAGTTGATTGCTGACCCAATGCCTTGAAATCTGATATATACTCCACAGTTGCTGATTCTTCTCCATAAAATCTGAGACATATACAGTGCTTGTATACTCTGCATATACAGTGCTTGCATATATAGTGCTTGTATACATCAGTTCCTCATTTTCCGAAGAAGTTAGATAAAAATGTCATAGTGCACAATGAAGCAGTGTCAAGTTAGTGGTTCAAGTCATTAATTGACAAGAGGATGGATCATCTACAGCACAAATGACAGGAGGAATGCATCAAAAGCATGGACAACACCATGATTTCTTATGTAAAGGAGACAAATGTGTTGGTTGGTATGGACATATTTTTTATTTGTGTACTTTATAAAACTACAAACTTGTATTTATGTAAGCATTGAAGGTTATAGAGTAAGGACAGGATGCATAATGTATTGGTTGGTATGGATGTAAGGGTTTATTTGTTTACAAGGAGAAAAAAGAAACTGTAGCCTCTAGAAGTGATTCATTATGTCCATCTAAACAAAGATATGATATGCAGATCCATGATGTTAAGATAATAAATTCACACAAGCACCCAATTATCAAACATTGACACTTGAATATGCAATACCAAGCTTTCAAGTGGTATCAGACCTGGGAATGGGCAAGTTTGTAATCTTCTTCAAAAGTACCAAATCAGGCTTCACAGAATAGAAACTATTTGCTTTTGATTATTAGAACTTGCAGCCAAATTTTTCTTCCCTAAAATTGTTTTTTGTCATTTGTTTGTAGCATAAGTTATAAAGCCACTAATGCCCTAAACTCTGCATATACAGTGCTTGTATACTCTGCATATACAGTGCTTGCATATACAGTGCTTGTATACATCAGTTCCTCATTTTCCGAAGAAGTTAGATAAAAATTGTTAGCTAGCTACCTCAAAATAATCACTACTACAACAACACAACATTGTCCAACTTGAGCTTCTTTACCTAGAAAATGAGATTTCTCTAGCTTTTTGATCAAGACCTCAAAACAAGGCCTCAAGAACACAAGATTCTGCAAACCAAGCTTCTTCAACTTGGCAACAAAGATGTCCCCCTTTGAAACCAACAACCACTTGATACTGAATTGTTTTACCTGGAGATCAACCTATAGCAATTAGAGAAGAATCTACAGCAGAAAAATTGTGAAGATAAATAGGAAATTCAAAATATTTAAAACTATAACAAAGAAGTACATAAAGCAACAAGGATTGTTTTTTTAATATAGAGGGAACAGATGATTGTTCACCTTTTTTTCTATAAGGAATGTACAAACATTAAAACAATGTCGCCCCTAAAATCAGAAATACAATTGGGAAACAACTTTGTTTCTGAAGCACAAGAATGCAAGCCAGAGATTTCTTTATGCATTTCATATACAATGGAAACTGCTAGTTACACAGATAATGTAACTCGGCATATCTTAACACTTGAAAGAAACTCAACACACACTGTTATTTTTTTGTGACTTGTAAATATAATTTAAACATCAGAGAAGAAATTCTCCTCTAAATTTACACTCTGTTGTATCAGATAATCAAGCCATTTGCTGAGATGAAAAACTGGGTCAACTGAAGAAAAATCACTACATTTTGTTGCATCAAATACTCTTTGAAGATTAGTAAAACTGCACACAGTTTGTCTACACTCAGCAATCATAGACTTCAGATCTGTTAGCCTTTTTTCTGGTATATCAAAAGGAAAACTCCAAGCTCTGTATCTCTGGAACTCCAGCTCTTAGTCTGTTTGAAGAGAAAGTAACTCATCATTGGCCAGTCCAATAAACAAGAAGACATGGATCATGCACCAATGGACCAAAATAAATATGTTTTTTCAACAACAGTTACTCCATGACTTGTTTTAATTACACACACCTTTCAAGCTGTTGCTGCTAACAGTGAAAGTGGTGATGTTCTATCCGGTGTGAAAACTAGCCTACCATCTGAGCTTCTGTTAGGATGTGAGATAGCAATAGATGAACCATGCTTGTATGAAGAAAATGAAACAATGAATTCATCAAGATTTTCAGTTCTTGTAGGTGTGTCTGCCGAAGGAGGTTAGAAGGTGGCACAGGATGTGCTTTATCGCCTGCAAGCATTTGCACTACTTCTCTCATACTAGGTCGAGCTTTGGGATGAGGATGGGAACAGAGAAAACCCATTTCAAGAACGAGCCCAACTTCTTCAACAGGGTACTCATTAAGAAGTCTAGGATCAACTGCTTCCAAAAGCTTTCCCTTGGAATGCAACTCTCGAACCCAGTCAACCAAAATTAATTCTTCGGGAGACATCTTCGGCTCAATGGGTCTTCTTCCACAAGCCACTTCAAGCAATAAAGCCCCAAATCCGAACACATCAGTGCTTGTTGTGGCCTTACCAGTACGAGGAAGCTCTGGAGCAAGGTATCCAATAGTTCCAACTACATGGGTGGTGTGAGGATTTGAACCATGTTCATATAAACGAGCAAGCCCAAAGTCCCCTAACCTGCCATTCAAATATGCATCTAATAATACATTGCTTGCTTTGACATCTCTATGGACTACTGTCTGCTCCCATTCTTCATGAAGATAAAGCAAAGCCGAAGCAACCCCTTTCAAAATTGTATACCTCTGCGACCAAGTCAACATATTCTGTGTGCTCTCAAACAAGAGCTTGTCAAGGCTACCATTTGGCATGTAATCATAGATAAGCAGAAGCTCTTCCTTATACCGACACCAACCTTGAAGCTGAACTAAGTTCCTGTGCCTCAGCCGGCCAATGCTTGCAATCTCTGCAATAAATTCCCTCACCCCTTGCTTGGATTCATGTGAAACTCGCTTCACTGCAACTTCCCGCCCAGTGCTGGGAATAACGCCCTTATAAACCCTGCCAAAACCTCCAAACCCCAGCAGCTGTTTGTCCCTAAATCCCTTTGTGGCCACTTTAAGTTCACTGTAGGGGAATCTATGAGGACCATATTCAAGCTCCCATTCTTCAATCACCTCACTCTATCGAATCCCCCTAATAAGGTAAACTGCTGCCAGACTTGCAAGAACTGTGATACTTACGGCAGCTATGGATACCTCAACTATGAACCTTCTAGTCTTCACCATAGAATTTGCAGATGTAATCTGAGGAAGCTTTGAGAGTTCAAGGTCCTGTGCAGGCCCATTCATCCTGAAACTCCATCTGAGAAGGCGATGAGCACTAGAAAGCAGCCCTGTGGATGCTGAAAACCCAACATACATATAATCAAGAAGGACATCTGAGAGGTTAACATGAATAGATATCAGGAGTAGTCTACCTCTCCGGGTCAGCGATTATGCATTGCAATCTTGGCGATTATGCAACAGGGTTATGATTATGAATACCAGCGCGCGGGTGACAATTCGAATTGGAACCGGATCGGAGTAGTCTGTCAGGGGATGTCAGGCCCCATTCCCTGCGATCCGAATCCGATTTTTTGTCAGGCCGTGGCAGGAATGTCAGGATTGCCAGGGGAGGGTGGCGGAGAAGCGGAGAAGGAGGGTGGCGGAGCTCCAGGAGGGTGGCGGAGGGCGGAGACATTCCCGGTGGCCGGAGCCGGACGATTTTCCGGCCGGTGCCGGAAAACGGGCCATTCTACCGCCTAGGTAGACTACTCCTTTTCATGGCGGTAGTTTAGTTTCACGATTATGATTTTTTTGCTTTGAAAATTATGGAAATTTTGGATATATTTTGAAAAAATTTAGTAGAGATTTTCATAAATCTAAGTAAAAACTATCAAAATTCATAATTTTAGGTATTTTGGAGGTTTTTGATGGTACTGAATCCATTTCCACCATCAAAAATATGATTTAAACATTATCCCATAAAATTTTTTGAAATTTTTTTCCCAATTCAAATAATTCCTCAACTTCATCTATTTGAACTCTAGTTATAATTGTTTTGTATAAATATTAAGTTATCATGATCCATTTATGTTTGTAGTTGCACACACAAAAAGTGTATTATGTTTCTATTAACCACTTTGACGTGAGAATTAATGGTTGGATATGTTCGACTCTTACATCCAACATTATTTATACCAACTTCATTCATGTATTTGGAAACTTAATTCTTTTTAAAATCAAAATCACAAGTAACATCACGATTACGGTATAGTTTGTTACATGGCTCAATAATGATTATTTTTTAAAACATATCAACCACATTTTTAACATGATGTCAAACTTTTGTTAAGAGGTTGATAGATTTGTAAGCAAAACTATTAGAACTAGCTACCAAGGTTTCTATAATATTTAGAGAGGTATACATAATACTGGCTCATAGGGCATAATAAATACATATATGCATATATTTATATATAATAATTATGTAAAAGTGATTTCTTTTAATTTGTTTAACAGAAATATTTTTATTAAATATTTGAAATTATATATATATATTGGTATGTAGAAATATATGAGATAATGGTTGAGTTTGTATTTAGATGTTAGTAAGTGATAAATTTTCTTGCAGTGATAATGTGGATGAGTTTTTTTTATATACTTTTTTATATGTGAATGTGGTAAACTTTATGGTGTTTTAAATAATTGTTGATTCTTAGAGAAGGCCAATTGTAAATCAAGTTGAATCTCTGGTAGGGAGTGTCAACTACTTGTATGGCATTGAATTGTGCAATAATACCTGAGTGGTCTTTTTTCAATAGCTTCTTCATAGACAATTGGATGCTAGCACTATATATCAGTGTTGTTAAAATCGCGATTTTTTCAAAAAATCGCGATTTTATCCATAACCCGATCAAATCGCGATTTTTATCCATAAAAATCGCCAATTTTTTTTATACCCGATTTTTTCGAAAAAATCGGGATTTTTCAAAAAATCGGGATTTTTCAAAAAATCGGGATTTTTTCGAAAAAATCGGGATTTTTTGTGAAAAAATCCCTACTGGCGCGGGCAGCGGGCTTTTATATGCAAAAATCGATTTTTTTTTTTATTCATTTGGCTGTCCGCGCGGAGGACATCAGTGAAAGCAGTGACATTTTCTCGCAAGAGGGGCAGAGGAAATCAATAGGATTAGAGTCTTAGACTTTCATTTTATTGTATATGACATTATGACATGATGAGATACATTATCATATTTTTTGTTGATATTTTGAGGCTGAGTTGGGACTCAGGACTTACTATTCAGGACATGATTCAATGTTATGTGTGATTTTAGCGCTAGAAATGATATTCAACATCTTATATATTAGTTTTTTTATCATATTTATGTGTCAATGTATTTATTTTATGTTGTAGATGGTTTAGATATTAAAAAAATTGAAAAAAAAATGAAAAAAATGAATATTTTTGTGCCAAACGATTTTTTCCCGATTTTTTCCGCTTTTTTCCCGATTTTTACGATTTTTTCCGCTTTTTTCCCGGCGCCGAATAAATCCCGATCGCGATTTTAACAACATTGCTGTATATCACCCCTAAATTGATGTTCAAACTAAATGTCTCAACAAGTGTTTGGAAGCATATTATTGATACTTTACTTTAGAGCACCATTCCTAATGGGTTTAGTGGTTACCTTTGCAATACTGGTGGTATAATATAACTTATCATGGTGCCACTAAAATGACTCCCTTTGAGGTTGCTTATTGTCAAAATCCCCCATCAATTCTATCCTACTTACCATGAGATTCTAAGGTGAAGGAGATACACAAAACCCTCATGGCTCGAGCCAACATTCTTTGCACTCTCAAGGATAATCTCATAATGACTTCAATAGGGATGAAGTGGGTTGTTGATCAAAATCATTCCCAAATTCCATTTTTGAAGAAGGGGGTAAGGTATTCCTCCATATGTAGCCTTATAAGAAAACCTCACTTAAAGACAACCACTTCTAGAATATTGCTTCCACGATTTATGGCCTCTATAAATTCCTAAAATGTATTGGACTAATGGTTTAAAATTGTAGCTTCCTAGCCACTCTAAAATTCATCCAAATTTTTTGTCTCTTTCTTCAAGAAAGTGGTCAGGTCTAATTTCCATGTTCAAGCTAGCATTCCATAACTAGATGAAGAATGTGTCATTTAACGGTAGCATGTGGCCTTCCTTAATAAAAGAGAGTGTTGTCTCCAACAACACACTATCCAAGAGCTATTGATATGATTTTGTCATCTTTGACCTTGAGTACAATGTTTCTTTATAGCTGGGTGGGGGGGGAGGAGGGCATGTTAGTGTCCTACCTTAACCCCCTTGAGTACATAGATAGGTTGTTATGTATTGAAGCCATCTCTAGTAATCAGGTTGATGTAGTAGATATAGTGTAAAAAAAATAATTGTAAGAAGGCTTACTAAAAAATTCTATCTACAAAAGGAAGAATCATAGACACTCTTGTTTATGCTCTATTATACTCACTACAGAAACACTAGAATTTTTTTGCGATGGATTCGCCGAAGGGGGCTCCTCCCCCTCCCCACGACAAGGTTGCTACATTTTAGGTCCTCATGGTTGCACTTTCCTCGAAAACTAGGAGCAAGGATGTGTAGTCAAAGTTCGTGAAGAAGTCTGAAGCTATAACCTCGGTTGCCCTTCCCTCGAGGTTTCACATAACAACTTTAGCTTTCTCTGATCATGCCCTTATGACAAAGTTCACAGGGATGTGGCCTTCTCCTCATTCAATGGATGCATGGATAGAAAAAACTTGGAAGTCAATGATGAAGGGTAATATCAATTTGTATTCTTGCAGCAATGGTATTTTTCTTTTCTGTTTGAACTCAAGGAAGATAAAGGTGTGATTTTCAGAATTGGATCATATTTTTCAGCTCTCACTAGATTTTAATCTAGACGAAGGTGTCCCGAATTCAGTCTTGGTTTGGGTCAAGCTCCCTCGACTCCTGTTGGGGCCTTCGTTTAATTTTGAAAAGGTTTTGATCAATTTTGGCTGACCGAAGGATGAGGAGGAAACGGGTGGCAGCAACAGTTAGCTTGCGGAGGGATCAGCTGGACAGCAAGGCAGGAATAGGCAGTTGCGGAAGAACTGTGGTAAGGTGGCAGTGGAAGACAAAGGCAGTCGAGCGGGCGGGAAGGTGCAAGAGCAGTCGAGCAAGAACTGGCAGTCCAGGCGGCAGAGAGGAATATAAAAGGAAAGGGCCAGTAAGCGAGAGGGGTTGGTTGGCAAGGTTGTCGGAGTTGGCATTGAAAAGAGGATAGCTGGTTGCGGTAGTCCGATATCAAAAGGCAGGAGTTTGGATGAGTAGGATCCTTGAGACTGAGACTAAGCTCGTGAGTCTATAAACGAGTATTCCTTGTATTTTCTTGCGGCAAATGCTGAGATGTATTGTACTATTTTACTGTTAAACTAATAGAAAGGAAAGTCCAGACTGGTTGCGGATTATGATATGTATGAATATACATGATGTGAAGGCTCTTTTAAAATTTTGAATTGTCCTATCTGATGCATGCACTTAGTAGTTTTGGTGTATTAGATGTTATGTTGTTATCTTTGTTATGTGTGTAATGTTATATCTCTGTTATCGGATGATGCGTTGGTTGGTGCTCCCTTGACTCCATGACGAACCCTTCTTACTTCTGGTCGTGGCATGCCTTGGGTGAGACTCCTTACTCCTTGGGTAAGGTGAAAATGTTGGTGTTGTCCTAGACTACAACAGACCATTGTTGGCCCTCTGCGCCTGAACCCAGGGTCTTTTCCCCCTGATGACTCTTTTGTGCCAACAAATGGTTCCATTGCCGGGACCCGAAGTTACGAGAACTGGTTCAGAACATGGTGTCGAGGATATTCAAGAGAGAGATCAAGGATTGGTGGAATCATAAAGTAGATCAATTTGTAACAGAGCAAGCTATCCGCCAGAATCAGCCGACTAGCAAGGTGAGTGAAGGGATTTTGTATGTCGATGGTACCAATGACCAATATGAGATATTCTGGTGCAAGTTTTCGGAAGACCTATACAATTGGTTAAGAAGGCTGAAAGGGCAGAATCGGTCAGGGGGGTTGACAACAGTTCGCCGCAGCTAGACCCCGTCAGATCTCGCACTGCTTCAACAATTGGACAATGATCTGACCAGAGCAGTCGATTTTTGGGTAAAGACTATGGTGGAAGGATATATAGTCGAGTTCGTTGTCGAGAGTTATCAATCCTTCTCAAAGGTAGAAGCAGTATTTGGATCTGGATTAAGAGGAAGGTTGATGAGGGAAGTACCGACGTGGATTAAGATGTTTATGGTAGAAGAAGGATTACTGCCCTCGCCCACCATGAAGATGGCAGCGTAAAACCCTAGTACTGGGGGAAGTACTTAAGGGGGGGAATGCTACCAGTTGGGGAATAGAGATGTTGCTGAAGGGATGGATGCGAAAGAACTGAAGAAAGCTAGAGATGTCAGAGCATAGAGGAGAGCCCTGCTAGCGGATAAGTGGCAGGCAAGAGTGATTCAGACTCTGAAGGAAAGGAATATGGGACCCCACCAAGTAGGAGCGGTGACGGGAAAACCTCGAGTCGAAGAGGGAGAAAAGGAAGATGTTGAGCAGAGCAAGATCGATGACATGAGATATAGGAGCCAGAGGGATGAAGAGGGACCTTCCCTACAGGTCGCGGAAGGGACATCACAAGAGAAAATGCTGAGTGGGTATGGAGAGGAGAGAGAGGAGGACATGGGAAATGTGATGAGAAAATTATTTAACGAAGGAGAAGCATCCATTAGGAGTCAGCAACAATACCCCCAAGACACAGATGGCGTCTCCCCGATTCTTCTCCTGGTACCTTATTACAATCCGAATAAATTTGTTATTAGCTTAGCCAAGGCAGTACAGGTTATTCAGGCACGTGAGAAGCATAAAGCTAGTTTTAATATTGGAAGCAATAAAGAAACTGGTAGTATTAGTAACTTAGGATTATCGGTATCCCAACAACCATGGAACAAAGGGTTTGTGTTGTTAGCTCATACCCAAATCAGTATGGCAGGATCTTTTACCCGATATCCAGAGTTTGTAGGAAGGGGAAACGAGGATGTGGAACAACACTGGTATCTCTGTGAAGCTATCTGGAGAGCACAACAGACTCCAGATAACGTCAAGATAGTGGAGTTTCAGACTATACTAAGGGAGAGGGCTCTGCGTTGGTTTATAAAATGGTGGAGCAGAACCAGAACTCCATGATAGATGATATCAAGAGAGGATTTGTGCAGGAATTCAAAGTACCACAGACATACCAACAGGGGTTATCAGAACTATGGGAGATCAAGAAGAAGGAGGGTGAGACGGCCTGGGAGCTCATGCAAAGGTTTAAGGATGCCATTGCTAAGTTGAGTTACACTCTGGACCTGAATCACCAGCGAGACTAGTTTATCAAGGCACTCTTGCCCCTAACCAGAATGCCACTGATGCAACAAAAAATTGGAACCCTCCAAGATGCTTTGGAGCAAGCATCATGAATAGAAGCCATGGCTGGGTATCCTCATGAATACCGGGGAGGGACGAGCTTGCAAGACCCGTCGATCATGGGTCTCCAGAATCAGATCGCAACTTTAACAGAGAAGCTGAAGGATCTTTAGCCAGTACGACCAGCTAGACCCAACGTATGGTGCACCCATTGCATGGTGGAAGGGCATGTTGCAACAGAGTGCCCTAGGTTGCGAGGGATTAATCATCTAGGGAGGGTCACGGGATCGTTAGGGGCCCCACCAACCGTAGGAGTTGTGGCAATAGGAACGTAAGGAGCTTTTCTGGGAAGGAATAGCCAAGACTTTTGCGAGATCTGTAGAATGTATGGACACCTACCATGGATGTGCCTGATACTGCAGAAATACTCCAACATCCCCAATAACAACTACTGTGAGTTCTGCGCATCTACAACACATCACACTGACTAGTGTCGAGCACTAGATGCTCTAGCAGAACGACTAGACAGATCTACGTTCAGAATTAATGAGTCAAACCAGGGAGTACGAGGAGGAAACAGGAGAGGAGGAAGAATGGGAGGAAGAGGCCCCGTAAGGTGTTACAACTGCGACCAGGAAGGACATGTCACCAGGGAATGTTGTTCCCTAGGATACCTTAGTGCTCACAATGCAGGATTAACACCCATGCCAGAGGATTGTTCGGAACTCATTGCGAAGTGGGAAGAATGGACTAGAAAGAAGGGGGTTAACCTGGTTAATCTTGAACCTCGTACCGATGACGGTCTTCTCGTGACCAATATTAATATAGTCACCCGAGGAGGAAAGAAGACGGGGGAGGATCGTAGCACAGTGGACCCACCCTTGGTTGTTAAAGCGGCATATCCAAAGAAAGTGTATCAGCCTGAACGTCAAAAGTAGTATTATCATGAGGCAGCTAAGTTGTTCAAGGGGATGACTGAGAAGAGAGATGGCCAGGGACCAAATGGCCACATACTTGATCATAACTAGTCGATTGAAGAGTGGTTTAAACTATTCCTGAAGATTGTCGAAGATGAATGCATGTTGAAGGAGTTGCGGAAAAGTTTAAAGGTTGTGTTATCCATAGAGGAAGGGGAAGTGGAGCGGTCACTTGCCGACTTACCAGAAAAGAATTCTAGAAGAGTGAGACAAAACAAGAGGAGAAGCGGAAAGGAATTCTGAATCAATGCTCAGGTTGCGAGATTCCAGATAAGGGACACAATGTTAGACTTGGGATCGGATGTAAACATCCTACCTAGAAAAACATGGGAGGCAATGGGAAAGCCGCAACTGAAATACTCACCAATTTAGCTAAGAATGGCAAACCAGTATTGTATATTGCCCATTGGAAGGTTAGAAAACATGGAAGTAGATGTGGCGGGGGTGAAGACGCACATTGAATTTGAGGTAATTGACATCATGGTGGATAAGGACCCATACCCAGCGCTCCTTGGGATCAATTTGGCCTATGAAAACTATGTTTTCATTGACCTAAAGAAAGATCTGATGATTTTTTAAGCAGAAGGACTGAGGGTGATCCAACCCTTGGACCCCTATCAAGGCCCTAGGTTCACAGAACTAGTAGATGACAGGGATGAACCAGGAATGCTAGACCAGCTATACATGCTCACAATGGGAAAGAGGGAAGATTACATAAATCCCACTGCAGGAGGATCCGTCAGCTGGAGAAGTATCCAAAGCTCAGAGACCGGCTCGGAAGCTGCATGGGATGCATGGCAGCAAGGCAGGTATGAACTAAACACTAGACATTGTGCAATGATAACCCAAGTAAATTGGATAGGAACAGAGATAAGTGACTATCCCAAATATTATGGCCTTGAACTGGTGGACACCTTCTTGAACAGGGTAGACCAGGAAATGGCAGAGGATCAAAATATTCCCTTTCTTGATATCGGTCTCATGGCAACACTGGAAAGATGGTGGAGAATGCACCGCAGTGCACTAAGGGACTGGGCAAGCATCAAGCAGGCCATGAAGGAAATATTTTCCCAGGATGAGGACCGACCACAGGGTAAGGCAAGTTACAAAGGGGATTCAAGTCTCGAGAGGCATGTCGAAGATTGCATAACAGATTGGAAAATCGAGGGAATACCGAAGAACCTATGGGTACACGCATTTATACATACCCTAGGAACTGTTACCTGAGCTTGGTACATATAGGAGGAACTTCGTTGTCAAACGACGGATTGGGATGCTTGGAGGTATAGTTTGTTAGCATCTTTTCATTCAGAAGTAACGAGGAACACATGACGAAGACACTCCAAGCGATAAAAGGGGTTCTATTTGCCCTAGGACAGTTGGTTGAAGGATGTCCCGATGAAAGTTTTCTGTAGTGTCTGTCTAACATGGATTCTCCGGAATATGCGACATGCGACAAGGTGGATGCAGAACCAGAGGAGGATGGGTTAGATGGATTGAGACACCTGACCTTCGAAGAAACAAAAGGAGAAAGAGACATTCGGGAGAGCCCCTCAAAAGAAGGTGCCCACCTTCTACCAATGAAACTAAGAAAACAAAATGTTGGGATGGAGGATAAGCCCAAAATAGCGTCTGTGGGAGACTACTAGGATGAACAGACCACAAAAGAAATTTTCGACCTATTACAGGAATACCAGGACCTGTTTCCAGCTTCAGTAGCAGAGCTGAAGGGGATAAAAGGAGACATAGGGGAAATGAAGATTGTTTTGAGGCCAGATGCCTGGCCAGTAAAGCACAGACCATATAGATTGAACCCATGGGTAAAGGAGAAGGTTAAGAAGGAAATCGAAAAAATGTTGGAAGCAGGAATTATATTTCCAATAGATGAAGCATAGTGGATAAGTCTGATAGTCATACAAAACAAAAAGGATGCGACCGAAATCAGAGTATGTGTTGATTACAGGAGCCTCAACAATGCATGTGTGCATGACTCATTCCTGACACCCTTCAGTGATGAGGTCCTGGACAATGTGGTGGGGAATGAAGCATATTCGTTTACAGACAGATTCTCGGGCTACCATCAAGTTCAAATAGCTGCGGAGGATAAAAGGAAAACAACATTCACTACTGAGTGGGGGTCATATGCATACAATGTAATGCCATTCGGACTAAAGAACGCACCAGCGGTCTTCTCAAGGATTGTCATAGCTGCATTCTGAGACTATATTCACAGATTTCTAGAAGTGTACATGGATGACTGGACAGTATATAGTCTACTAAAGAAACACACCAACTTATTAAGGGTTATGTTTGAAAGGTGCCGACAACTACAGATTTCCTTAAACCTCAAGAAATGTATTTTCACAGTCCCGTTTGGAACATTACTAGGGCATATCGTCTGCAAGGATGGAGTATGCATAGACCCAGCGAAGGTTGCGACAATTGTCAACATGGAACCACCACACAACGTGAAGCAACTAAGGTCAACTCTGGGCCATATGGGGTATTACCGGTGCTTCATCAGGAATTATGCATCAATCACAGCCCCAATGGAAAAGCTACTGAAAAGGACGGAAGAGTTCATTTGGACTAAGGATTGTTAGACAACACTGAATAAGTTGAAGGAAAGGTTGGTAAGTGCCCCTATCCTTTTCTATCCAGATTGGAACAAAATGTTCCATGTGCACATCGATGCATCAGGGATAGCGCTGGGAGCGGTCTTAGCATTTCTAGGGGAGAAAAATATGGACCACTCAGTGTATTATGCTTGTAGAAAGTTGTCAACTGCAGAAAGAAACTATACAAAAACCGAGAGAGAAGCCTTATACATGGTTTATTCTCTCCAAAAATTCAGGCATTACTTGTTGGGCGCGCCATTCAAATTCTTTACAAACCATTCCACACTGAAATACTTGGTAAACAAACCAGTACTGGAAGGTAGAATATGCTAATGGTTGTTGTTGTTCCAGGAATTTACTTTCGAGGTGGTCATAAAACCCGACAGACTGAATGTGGGGCCAGACCACTTGTCGCGACTGGAGATAGGGGAGAATGAGGGAGCAATGGATGATCGATTGCCCGATGTCGACCTATTTAGAATAGAGGCAGTCTCGGATCACCTAGAAGAGGTCGCTATGTTATTAACAACAGGTCATTTCCCAGAAGGATACACGACAGCACAAAGATGACACTTGGTAGTAAGGGAAGAAGATTATCAATTGATTGCAAGACACCTCTACAAGATGGGCTTAGATCAAATATTGAGGTGTTGCATCCTCCAACATGAAAGAAATGAGGTACTATGGGAATGCCATGCGGGAGTCGCAAGAGGCCATGTGGGGGGTAAAGCCACCGCAAGAAAGATACTGCAAACAGGACTATGGTGGCTGACTATTCATAAAGATTCTAAAGAATTTTCTAAGAGTTACGATGTCTGTCAAAGGGTTGGAAAGCCTTCATGATGGGATGAGCTACCTTTAAATCTCGTTCACACAGCGCAAATCTTTGACAAGTGGGAAATAGACTTCATTGGACCCATTACACCACCGGCGAGGCATTCACGTGCAAGATACATAATAACCGCAACCGAATACCTCACCAGGTGGGCAGAAGTAGCACCTGTCAAGGACTGTACAATAGAAACAGTCGCAAGGTTTATTTTCGAGAACATAATCTCAAGGTTTGGATGCCCAAGGAGTCTCACAAGTGACCAAGGAACGCACTTTTTGAATGAAACCATTGAGACTCTTCTGAAGACTTTCATGATTCAGCATAACAAGAGTAGCCCGTATCACCCACAGGCCAACAACGCAGTCGAAGCATTCAACAAAATCCTAGAGAAAGGGCTAACAAAGGTTGTATCAGCCAACAGGGATGATTGGGATGAAAGAATACCTGCAAATCTATGGGCATACAAGACAACAGTAAAGAGACTTCATAAGCAAACTTCGTTTCAGCTAGTATACGAAAGGGAAGCAGTGGTACCAACATAATTTATATTACCAAGCATGTTCATATCTGAAGCAACAAGGATGACAGACAACATGGCCTTACGAGAAAGACTGAGTCAGCTGATGGAACTTGACGAAACCTGATTCTTGGTCGAGCTTCATCAGTCGTGGAGTAGAAAAGGCAAAAAGCTTGGCACGATAAGCATATCAGAAAGAAATATTTTGAAGTAGGTGATTAGGTACTACTATACAACAAAAAATTCCAGAAATTCCCAGTGAAATTGCAGATGCACTGGTTGGGCCCACTTATAGTCACAGAAATCAGAGATTCTGGAGCAGTGAGACTCGCACAATTGGATGGAGTCATGCTGCATGGATGGGTGAATGGCGCTTTCCTGAAGCCCTTCCACAAGACATAAATCAAAATAAAAGAGGGTCTCAGAAACGAGCCCGCAAGTAGGTAAAAAAAAATAAAATCCGCCAGTTATAATAAGCTACTAGGTAGAGTCATGGGTTTTTGTTGAGAGAAATAAGTAGAATGTCAATAAGGTTGCGGCAACAACTTCAGCACACCACAACCCATTTGTGGTCGGGGGGAAAGAAAGTAGAATTAGTAGTCACACATGTAGTCCCAGTCAGCAAGGTACACGTAGGCATGCACTTTTTGCAGTCTTTATGATCACATGTTGTACCCATCCTTTCCATCATACTGGTAGTCATTTCCATATTAAGTAACCAATAATGCAACTGTCAAAGTAGGAGCCGCAAAATATTTTCCCATTAAGCACGAATTTAGTTAATAAATAACCCCATCACGGCAAAATAAATACACCATGCAGCCCACTCTGTACTTTTCCAGCCCATGTCATGGTTGTCAGGTCCAGGTTGGCTAACAGCGGTAAGGTATAGCTAGAACACATGGGGAAAGTTGTCGGAGTAATTAGTTGCTAAGGTCCAGTCAGTCAGGAAACGTCGTGTCAAGTCTGGCTACTTAACTCGCAAGATAATGAAGGAAACTCCAGAATTTCAATTGCAGATAGCAGGAGAATTACAGGTCTGCTCTGAAGAACAATTGTAGAGACATAGAAGCAAGAAACCTCAGGTACAGATCATTTACCAAAGGTGAAGGGAGATGGAAAAGGGAATTGTATCAGTCCCACAGGACCCATTAGACGAATGAATTGAGGTGGTTGACAATTTGTATGGAAAATATGATAAGGCGAATCTGGTCGACAATGATCTTACGGACTGCTTCCAGTTCCCAGCTCTGAAAAGGGAAGTTTATGCAGAGGACATCCAAAGGGAGGATGACACCAAGACCTCCAGGATCAAGGAGGATTTCAAAGGGATACAGAGGTCAACTTTACTCCATTTGAGAAGCTTACCTGTGTTCAGCACTCAATTCGCCGCAATGCAGTGTACCAAACTTTTGGCAAGCAGGATGCACGAAGGATCACTGTGGCTGGACAAGGAGTATCCCATTCATGTGGATGATATTAATTGTCTAACAGGGTTGTCAGTAGGAGGGAAGGCAGTGAGCACAACATTTTAGTTAGGGGCTAAGAGAGCCAAGAAGTAGACTGAATATAACATCTATGCAAGATATGGGACTGATCGGGGTAGAAGAGGAGCGAAGCTCGATATGATCAACAACGTCAACATCAGATTTTCCTGCTACATCATAGTGGGAAAAACCATGAGAAATTATACAAAGAATGAATTCACACTGCACAATTTTGGTTGCGGAACATTGCTACTAGGGAGAGGTACTTAACTGGTCCGCGTTTGTTCTTAATGAGCTGTTTGAAGCTTGTGAAGATGTGTACAACAGGGTACCAGTTTCGTGTTCGGGTACATTTTGATGTCTTTGGCAATGTGGAAGTGGAGGCCGCTGAAGGAAAGGGAAATGGTGACCATTGTCGAAGGACAACTGATAGCACTCCGCTATGACCCATGGAGGGCATCGGGAGACCCCAACACGAAAGAGATAAATGAGATAACTTTCAAGGATTGGTATGAGCAGATGCTAGCCACCATCAGGTCAACAAAGAGGATACCAAAGGCTCTGTTGGACAAATTCTTAGAAGAGGTCTGGTTCGGAGCCTCACACGCACACACCTATCTTAGACCACGGTGTGTCCACCCGGAGACCTTTAATATGAGGTCGTAGAGGTTCGTTCTAACGGAATCAACGCTACATAAGGAGGTGGGATCATGGTCGGGAGTGGCCTATGAAATCATGGACGGGAAATACAACTACCTGTTCGAGGCCTTGAAGCAGCAGGCGCAAGGGGGAGATGTGGCAGAAAGCAACATGAAGCGGCCAACAGAAGATGTCCTCCACCCCATGGTGCTTCAGATGGAGGAGAAAATGTTTGAGCTAAGGTGAACAATTGCCAGCTTTGAAGGACAATCAGGTGAGAGCAATTACCCTGCCCAATTTCAAGGTTCTACCATGTTCTCACCCATTATCACAACCCCGCTGGCCATGCAACTCCCCATGGGAGTAGCCCACTCTCCCTCTCAGCCAATGGTCCCCAAGCCAAAGAAGAAACGAGTTGTCCATAGTCCGGCCATAAAAAAGACGAAAACTGCTCCACCACCCCTGATTTTCGACCTTACTGACGAGGTTGAGCCCTCAATTTCTACATCCCCCATAATCGAAGAGATTCCCACCACCACTTCCATCACTTTACATCAGTCTCAGGAATCATCCCCGCACACGGCCTCCACCTCCGCGACCCTGTCAGAAACCCCCCTGTCAGGTCGACGAAAAACGACTGTGGAAACAGAAGTTGAGTTAGATGGGCAGGCACAGGGCACCACTTCCATCAATGATACACAACCAATCTCACTTGCATCACCAATGCATGGGTCGAACCCACCACAAGGAGGAATCCTAGACACTATTCTGCAGGGAGAAAGGATTGAACCGTACCGACCACTTTTTCCTATAAAGCTCACAGTGGTATCGAACCCTAGCATCATTCCCACCACTCCACAATTCACTCTGCAGTCACAACAAGCTCATTCGCCCGCCTCCCACTAGAAAAATCCATCGCTAGTGGCCTACCCATATAACAAAATTTCCTCGAACCCAATACAATGCAGGCCGACATGCTCCGGCACTGGTCGTCAGCACAATTATTTACATTTATACAGCAAGCAGCTCATAGGGCCGAAAAGATCCATGAGGATTTGGCCAAGGAACATGAGGAGCAGACAAAGCAGTTGCAGGAGGTAAAATAAGAGCGCGATCACCTACGGCAAGCAAATACAGATTTGCAAGCCCAGGTTGACCAAGTCACACAACGATTCAGGTCGTTATGGCCAACAATCATTGATGCAAACATAGAGGTGCCGGCAGACATCATGACCTGCACACTGCTAAACTGTTGCGACCACATCCAGGCAGCATGCTCGAACCTGGTAGCTACCAATGCCAACATGAAAAGGAAGCTGGAGACGGTGAGGTTAGCACTGTCAGACCCAGTAGATATCTACACGAGGAATGTCGAGGGAAAAATAAATGAAGTGGAAGCGAAGAAGCAAGCATTAGTTGATGCCCTCGCGGACGGCTATGCTCTAATGAACAAAGTCCATGACTGGCTAGGAAGCCTGGTGCTGAAAAATCACTTGGTATACCCAATGGGAGAGCGAATACAAACCTTATTCGCCAGCACAAAGGATTGTACAAACCTTGCCCACCTGTAGTAGATCAATGACCAAATTGATGTCATCCAGGCCCAAGTTGATCAAATTGAGGAAGAGTCTACAAAGACAAAGAATCTTATTAGAGACCTGCGGCCACCATTCCGAATGCAGATTTTAACTCTAAAGGAGGTATGTGACTCAAGCGGACAACAATGGAGCGACCTACAAAGCCAGAGGCCAACAAAGTTAACGTCAAATTTAGCCAAAGAATTCACTCAACACGCTAACGCAATCCTCGTTGGATGGGACACTGCCATTTAGAGGTACCGAGAATTCAGGCAGCAAACCACGGTCGTTGTTCCGAAGTTGGAGCCTTCGTTTGGAACGGGGGAACCTTAGAGGGAGGAAAGTGTAGTAGAAACAGATACCACTTTGCGAGAAATGACCGAGGCGAAAGAAGCGTCAACCCAATAGTCAGTAGAACCAGTGCAGTTGACAATACATCCACCACCTGCAGAGCCCATGGAAAAACCAGTAGGACCGACTGAGGTCGAAATGAATTGACTTGGGGATGAGTCAAAGAATTGTGGTCGGGGCCTGTTGGGGCCTTTGTTTAATTTTGAAAAGGTTTTGATCAATTTTGGCTGACCAAAGGATGACGAGGAAATGGGTGGCAGCAATGGTTAGCTTGCAGAGGGGTCAGCTGGACAGCAAGGCAGGAACAGGCAGTTGCAAAAGAACTGCAGCAAGGTGGCAGCGAAAATAAAAGGCAGTTGAGCAGGCAGGAAGGTGCAAGAGCAGCCGAGAAAGAACTGGCAGTCCAGGTGGTAGAGAGGAATATAAAAGGAAAGGGCCAGTAAGGGAGAGGGGTCGGTTGGCGAGGCTGTTGGTGTTGGTGTTGAAGAGAGGACAACTGGATGCGGTAGTTCGATATCAGAAGGCAGGAGTTTGGATGAGCAGGATCCTTGAGACTGAGACCAAGCCCGTGAGTCTATAAATGAGTATTCCTTGTATTTGCTTGCGGCGAATGCCGAGATGTATTGTATTGTTTTACTGTTAAACTAATAGAAAGGAAAGTCCAGACTCATTACGGATTATGATATGTATGAATACCCATGATGTGAAGGCTCTTTTAAAATTTTGAATTGTCCTGTCTGGTGCATGCACTTAGTAGTTTCTGTGTATTAGATGTTATGTCGTTATCTCTGTTATGTGTGTAATGTTATATCTTTGTTATTAGATGATGCGTTGGTTGGTGCTCCCTTGACTCCATGACGAACCCTTCTTACTTTCGATCGCAGCACGCCCCAGGTGAGACTCTTTACTCCTTGGGTAAGGTGAAAATGTCGGCGTTGTCCTAGACTACAACGGACCATTGTTGGCCCTCTGTGCCCGAACCTAGGGTATTTTCCCCCTGATGACTCTTTTGTGCCAACAACTCCCGCTCTGTTGTTAGAGAGATGATTGTTTAATAGAAATTGGAAACAACATTAGAAAATATATGGATAGGGATGAACCCAAAGGATCTCAGTTTTCTTGTGCCAAGATATGCATGATCTTGATTTGGAGAAGGGTTTTCCCTCTAAAATCAATCTCACCATAGGGTGTTTATGTGTTTGGATTTGGATGGTAATGTTTGTGAATCTTACAATTGTTGTGTTATATTTTTATATGTGTATGTAATTGTCTATTAGTAATTAGTTGGTGATGAAGAAGAGAGACAATCTTGTCAATAGTTTGCAAGAGGATTGATACTGCACATTTATTTCATTTAGTTTTAGGTATCACAACTTTTGATAATTAATTAATTCTTAATAGTGTCCCTCCAAGTATTACTAAATATATCTTGAAGAGTAGTTTTAATCAT